>JAOQGH010000015.1:2216003-2229642 GCA_025769975.1 Gallinago jamesoni | reverse complement strand
TCCCAGCAGAGGGGCTCCAGCCCTCCCAGCATCTCCGGGGCCTCCTCTGGCCCTGCTCCAACAGCTCCGTGTCCTTCGGATGTTCAGGACTTCAGAGCTGGACACAGTAACTGAAGTCTTAGACCAAATTTAGACCTTGGTTAATTGTCACAGGACATCTGTGAAGAGAAAGCACTGAAACTGTCTTCTGCCTCTCTCAGGGCTCTGAACAGACTTGGTACAAGTGATGCTTTTCTTAGAGATGCATATTTTAATTGCTAAGAGGCTTAATCTGGGGCTTCTCCGCTGTTGTCCCAGGATGGATCCATACGGTGGGGAAGAGCTCGTGTTCCACTCCCCATCCAGTGGAAGCCGGCAAAGGCTGACCTTCCTTTTGCCTGCGGCCGTGCACTCCGGTGGCGTGGGATGGTGCCATGCAGAGGGATTATTCTCGGTCCCCAAAGCAATGTGGCATCACAGATTGTTAGCCGCAGTGAAATGCTGTGCTGACATAGCTCTGCAATTTGTTTCTGGATCTCTAAAGTGAGCAAGATGGTAGTAATCTGTCTCTTTGCTCATGTACCCCACTACATCTTCTTTGTGTTTGATTTTCTTTCTTAATTTTATTGGATTCTTTTTTTTTTTTCCGGGATGGTAAAATTGTTTTAGGAGTTGCCGTCTGCTTGCAGAAGGGCAGATAGGTTCAAATTAAAATAAATAACTCTGCAGGAAGCAGTGTTATAGATTGAAATATGAATATTTTTTTTTTTCTTCAACACGTTTCAATACCTGGAAAATAACTGTGTGCTTCTTTGTGTCCTCCTCAGCAGAACAAGAGTGTCTCCCTGCCCCTTTGGGATTTTGCAGATAAATGCCATAAGGGCTGCACGGTACCTAAAAGAATAGATTATTGGTATAAATACCTAACTGAGAGTGTCAGCCCAGCACCGGGGGCTGTGGGAGCAGAGTGCTTGGTGCTTCTGGAAAAAAATAATGAAGTATTGTTTCAGGGTACGTGCCGAGAGCTGGACTCCTGTTAATGCTACAGGAAGACTTCTCTCACCTTGGTGTATTCCTTAGATATTCCAGTGATGAATATTTATGGATAGGTTGGCTCCCTTCATGGGAAGGATCCTCCTGGAAATTGCTACTCTAGGTTCCCTCCAGGCTTTTATATTCTTCCCCAAGTGATCCAAAGGGAATTCTTCACATGAAGGCGTAATAAAATTGAGTGAAAATAGAGGGGGGAAAAAAAGGGCATTTATTGAAGCAGAATGGAAAATAAGAGGTCTGGAAAACTGAGCTGCCTCTGAAAGCATTTGAGTCAAATGCCTGCAGATGCAGGCACAATAGATTATGGAAATTAGTCAGAATAAATAGGCCTGGATGGCCTCGGCAGCACTGTGGTGTCAACGGGTCTCATTGAATATGCTCAGAAGCATGTAACTGTTTGTTTCTCTGCCACATACATTTTTCCACAAGATGAGGAATGAGCTTTAAAATGATACCTGAATTAATTTGCAGTTTCCCCTCGACTCTTGGTGTCCTGTGGAAACAGAGCATTGGTAAAGCAGATCACATCACGCTGCCGTTCTGCCTTAAATGGGTCCTCGATGGTGAGTCTGTTCCGGTTGTGATCTGTGTTTTACTGATGGTTTGCCATTGGACTGTAGTAAAAAGGGTTTGTTTTTTTTTTTAAAAAAAAACACCACCCCAAGTGGTAGGAATCTGTCATGCTATCAAAGGTTGGATATCCAAAATTTGAATAAGGAAATGAAACTCTAGAATGGATCAAATCCGATGTTGTTTTGCCCTTCATCCTGTTTGCCATCGCTTTGTGCTCACTTTGTATTCATATTTCACGGTATGAACTTCTTGGTCAGGAATGTTTGATAATATTTTCAACTGTTTGCTTTGGCAGAGAAGGTTAGGCTCAACACAGGAGGGGAAAAAAAGATGCTTCAGGCTGAAAATAAACACTTGAAACTTTCTCCTCTGGTTCCTACACGTGCGCCGTGGTTCGGTTACTTTTGGGATATATTCCCCTCCGATAGCCCCCTTCTCTGGCCAAGCGCCGCCACTCGTGATATATCACTCTGTCCTTTTTGCTGAGCTGCTGTGGTGTAATGCTGGTATATTTTGCCCTAGGAATTCAAGAGAGAGATTTAATGTGGAAATTTAATTTAGCCATGCCTTAGGGGATGTAAGTCTGGAGATGTTGCGGTGATGCTTTAGACCATGTGTGTAGACATATGTATCTTCCAGCTTCTCAGTCTGATTTTCCCCCAGTGAAAATTTGAATTCCTGTGCCAAATGCACTGTCTTTTCGGGGTGGTGGTGGTGGAAACCCAATATTTTGTTAAAAACCAGTGTTTCAACAGTAATTTAAATGCATGTGCACGGTGCAGAGCAGATGCATATTCCTCTCTTTCGCAGAAACTCCATTCTTCACTGGAATTTACTTGCTGGGAGGGATGTAATACAGGAGGACCATGACTAAGGTATTTCTTTAGCTATTGTTCAAGCCAACGTATTTTAGCTGCTGGCAAATGCATTTTTTTTTTTTTAATTATTTAAGCTTACATTCTTTGTGGGAAGAAAACCACTAATAATATATGTGTGCAGGTTCAGCAGCAACAATCAGTAAACGTGGAGCTCTGCTCTTAATCTTAAAGATATATGTATAACACGGTTAAATGGCCAAAAAGTGAAAGGTAGATAAATTCATATTGAAAATCGGATGCAAATCTTGGTGTATTTAACCCTTGCCCAAAGAAGAGTGGGCTGCTTAAACCGAGACCCATTCCCTTCTGATGAATACGTGCCAATCGAAGTAACAGCCATTGAAGGCAGAAATAAGGGTATTTTGGGGTAAAACAGGTGTGTGCTTCATCTCCATGACTTCGGTGTCTCGTATTCCCAGGACTTGTGAGAATGGGAGCTGTATCTGAGCATTGGCATTCAAATGCTGGGCTGGGGCTGGCCTGCCTTTAAGGTGCTGCTGCGTAATTTAGGTTATGGATGGAGGGGATGGTTCTTATGCAGCTCGTGTGTGCCGTGTCAATGGCCCTGCAGACTGGCTGGGATCCACCCAGACCCGACTTATGCAGAACATTTAAAATTATACCCTGAACTTCACGATCAATAGATCACCCATAATTCTGACATGCTGCTTCAGAAGAAAAATTGGCCCATCACCTTCGAAAATCCAGGAGTTCAGCAGGGGTAGAAAACAACTAAATGATTGAATTGCTCTCATTGGGTGAAAAAACCCCACAATCACAGTGTTCAGTGGTGTAAATCAGCCTACCCATAGGCTTTAGTGATCTGCTGGAGACTTCCATGGATTCTGGTCGTGTCCCCATAATATTTAAGCTTCAGAGTGAGGTTGATGGTTGGACTAGATGAACCTAAAGGTCCTCTCCAACCAAGCACAGAAAATGTTATGATTGTATGATTTAAAGAGGCTCCAATACTTGTGCTGCTGGCTCGGATGATAATTAGCTAAGACAGCTGTAGGAATAGAGCTAGTTTTTGTCAGAGTGAGCTGTAGGAAAGAGGAATTGTCTTGCCGTGGACACAGTATGATATGAACCTGTAGATCTGCATGCTCCTTTGGAATTGCATTGTATTTTTTTCTTTTTTGGTCTTATTTGGTCATTTTTGGTAGTTGATTTCCGTGGTTAATGGTAAAGTAACAGCTCAAATAGGAAGGACAAGGTAGTTCCATGACCCCCTTGAAAGCACTAGAGCAGGGGAGTAGCAAATCTGCTTAATGAGCATGTATTAACACTTAACACTCCTGTTGATAACATTAAGTCGTGTCAGGCTGCAGCTGTGGGTAGCGGGGTAGGGACAGGAATCAGCCTTTTTTAAAAGCAGAGAAATTCTTTGCTGCAACTGGTTGAAATTATTGCTGGCTTCTGCTGGGGAGCAAAAACCCACCACACTTTCAAGTGGTGAAGTCTCTTTGTCAAAAGACCCCTCATAATTTGGGGTTCTGCAGAGTTCCAAAGTGTTCCACAGGCAGTTGGGAAAAAATGGACTGACGGCAACTCCAGAAACATTTCCCCAGCTCTTTAAAGAATGTTTACCTCCTGCAGCACCGTGTCCTTTAAGAGGTTACATGAGGTAACTGGAAGAAATAAGTTCAGAGTGACTTTAAGCAGTTTGGGGGGTTAAGCAGCTTGGGGAAAAAAACCTGTTGCATGTGGATGAAATGATTCAGATTGATTGTGTTTGTATAGTGCCCACAGAAACATTATGTAAATCCTGGTTATATGCATTTTGACTATTTTTCCTGGTTCTGCCAGTGGGCTATAGAGTGATTTCTGGTTTAAAAAGAAAAAAGAAGAAAGGGATTAGGTGGGAAAGAGGGAAGTAATATGTTAAATCAGTGTAATTATACAGTCCTCGTTGGTGCAGTATCTTGAAATTTATTACTATAAAAAAAACTACCTGTGGTTTTCTTGCAATGGTACTTCCATTTGAGCTGTAGCTTAATCTTCAGACAAGCTTCAGAGATGAAATCATTTTTCCTTCTGTTTTCCTCTGTCTGGACTTACCTTCACTGGTGAGACCAGCTTGAGGTGCAGATGTCAGAGCTCAACCTCTATATTAAGGAAGCATCCACATGGGAACTTACTCTGATTTTTAAGTACTCTGACTTTTAGCTGAGTTTTAAACTGATTAGGGCAAGGAGTAAGCCTGGGGTCTAGAAATGCAAATATACTCAGAAGGTATAACCCCCTAAAAGGCACTAATAGTGAACAAATGAGTTGTGGAGAAATAAACAGGTGCACTTTTCTGTTGGTTTAAATAAAATGAAGCTCCCCAGATTATTGGAGGATTTCTTAAAATGCTGTGGAGTAAGCATAGGAAATTGGTGATTAGTTTGAGACTGCCATCCAAGAGACTTTTCCCCAAATGACTTCTAAATTTTGTTCTCTAAATGGCAACCTGAGCTCTGAATTTCTCAATCTGTTTCTGACATCTGTAGAGCTATAATCATTTGCTAATCATGGTGAAAAAACCACATTGTTTGACCTCGGGTTTAATATGCAGAGTCTGACTTCGCTGTGGCAATTTGTCCTCGGGTTTCATAATTTGAAGAACAAAGCAAAATGTTTTGATTTGACATTAAGTAGGTGATGAGCATGTCAAGTGGGATTTGACTAATGTTTCCTCTTGTTCCTCGAGTGGAATTCAAATGATTTATTGTTTGGTTAAAGTGCAGGCTAAAAACAAGATCCCTCCAGGAATTATTTTATTTTTCTTGTTGCTGCGTTGGACAAGGTTTTATCAAGAACTGTGGAGCTGCGGTGCCCGTTCTCAGTGGTACCAAACCAGGGAGTGGAGGTTTACTCTGAACACGAAACTTCCTCTGTCTTGTGTGAATGTACAAGTGTTTTCACTAGGGATCTGATTAATTTTTACTTTTTCGGAATGGAACTAATTGCTCTGGTATTGGCACAGGTGTAGAAGTGGTGTTACCCCAAACCCGAGCCCCAGACAATAAGCCTTGCTGAGAAACAAGTTGTTTTACTGCGAAGGTGGATGTTGTGGGAACAGCTCATTCTGCATCCTGTGTGGGCAGGGAGCCAGGCCAGCATGTCAAACTTTTGCTGAGGGAAGCCATATGTACCCAAGGTGCTTGCTATCATGGAAAAAAATAAGAATAATCTTCTAGTCTATGTATGCTCTGAGGAATGGTGAGGTTAGGTTACTCTAGAGGAGTGCACTGCATTTATACTTGTAAGTGTTGCTAACATGGTACATATGTCACTGTAGCTGCTGAAAGAAAGAGGAATCCAGCAATTTAATTTTTTTTTTAATATATTTATTTCACCTCTACCCACAAGAAGTAGTTGAGAAGAAACCGAGCATTGTGGAAGACAGTAGTTTTAATTCTTTTTTTGGATAACGAAGCTTTTCAGTTCTTAAATTACAGATTTTTTTTTTTCTTTTTCTTTTCTGGAATGAATCCTTTTTCTTTTCAGTTCCATGTTCCTGGGATGTTGGGACTAAACAACTAATTTTTCTACAAATGTCTTAAGAGATCTGCGTGTCAGAATATGATCAGGGTGACTCCTCCTAGCATAGAAAACGTGTAATCAAAAAAAAGAAGCCTAAAATCTGATAAACTGCTTGGTTTTTTTTTCTCCTGCCAACCTTGAAGTCTTTGGTGCATATCCTTCTTGACAAGAAATATGCAGTAAAGGGATAGCCCATGCTCTGTTTTTTTCCCCCATTTGACTAAACTGTCACTTTTCCCATTTAGGTGAGAGCTGAAGCAGTTAAGAGTAAATCTGCTGGTATGTCTGTGTCTGCTCTAGAGGCAGGATTTTTTTCTTCCTTGCCTTTATTCTGTAGTTGTGAAACATCAGATGTTTATTTTTTGGAAAAACTGCCTGTTTTTCTGGATGTATCAGTTAGTGGGCTTAGTTTGCTTCCTCAGTCGCTGTAGTAAGACGTTTCTATCAGGAAAGTATATCTCTCTGCCCGTGTTTTTCTCTTGAAGGCCATATTTCAGTTTCAGAAGTGGACGCTGAGAACTGTTACGAGTTGCAGTCAGCGCTGAGCTCCCTCCACCTTTGATGGGGAGGGAGTGTGAGATGATGTGGGAATCTGTTTCTTCTCGTGAGGCTCAGCATCCTTTTCCATCTCACCTGGGGGGTCTGTTATGCACCCCTGTATACTTTTGCAAACCTGGCCTTTATTCTGTTATGAGCCACAAAAAATCCTGAAAATTTTACTGTTAATAGAGGCTTAACCTGTGTTTTAAATGAAAGAGGTTCAACAATTAGTTTTACTCCATTTTAAAGCAAGGGAGTTGCTGAGTGAACAGCGCTTCCAAGAAGTTTTACATATGTCATTTCTCATCATGATGCTTGAAGGGGATAGTAATTAGATGGAACAGCTTAATTATCTTGAAAACAGGGCAGCGCGGCTATTGTGTGCCTCCTCGTCTCACTCAAAGCATGTGAGAGGTTGAGAAATCCTTACGGCGGTGAGAGTTGTCCCTTCCTAGCCAAGACTTAAAGCCAGGCATATTTTTGGTAGTGCTCCTTAAAAACGTGCTGGAAGTCTTAATGTGACAGGATATGTTAAAATCAAATGTAAGTTTTATATATGAAACAACTGACTCTATGTCCTTGTCAATCAGAGCTCTTAGAAGGAGGGAGGGTATCGATTTGCTGTCTCAGGGTTTGTCAGTGGAGGGATAATGTAGACCAATGTAGCTCTTGTGTACATTTAGAATCTATTTTAGAGCCAAATTGCAGCTTTTGGAGGGCACAAGTTGATAGAGAAGCAGCATTGAGCTGCGGCTCTGGATGCATCTGCCTCGGTGCAGCCGTGGCCGTGGAAATATTCCAGCAATAAAACACAGGGCAAGTGGCTGACACCTTTCCATAGGTTCCCTGAAAGAGGAGAGTAGTCCAAAAGTGTATATATTTTTCTTATTTTTATTCCAAAAGGATACATACATGCGTATGTACTTCGAAAAGAGCTTTTTGTACAGTCCTTTGGCTTGCCTGGAGATGGCAGTGTGGCAGTATAATTTTAACACCGGGGTCTACTCCCAGGAATACGTAGAAATTACATTAAATTAATAATAAAAAATAAAGCTTAGTTTGAGCCAGCTCTGCAAAAATATAGGGAGTAAATACGTTAGAAACATACAGATAATGTAGCTGAAACACAGCTGATTTAACTAAATGAGAAGCTTTGTGAATGGTAAATTAATTTTTTATTGCACCCGGACACCCGACGTACTTTTAATGTCGTGTAACATCCATTTCAGGGAATGACTTACAATAAACAGAAGCGATGGCCCTTTGCTGCCGCTCGTGGGCTGGGTGACGCGGCAATAAAGGCAGGGAGCTACCTGAGCTCTCCGGGTAGTCATTGCCTTTTGTCTGCCTGAGTCGGGCAACCCAGGTTTCTACTTGACCAACTCAAGCCTGGGAGCTTGAATAAGTCTTGCAGAACATTTTGCTTGCTCGTGGCTGAGCGAGTTTTTTTTGCAAAAGCGGGAATGAAAAGGCTTTGCGTTTAATTACGGCACTGACTGTAAGAATAATGCCTGCTCTAGCAGAATGTGGTTTGCTGTGACTTGTTTCTAAGAGTTCTGCGATGAATTCCGGAGCTGTCTTTGACTCACCTCCATGGAGATGGACCTACTCACTGCCAGGTCAGCCTACAGGCCAGTAAGGAATCTGGGGAGATAACCCAGGTCTGTTGAACCCCGGTTTATTGGGTGATGCTCTCAGCAAAAGGAACTCGGATGAGGTCTCCTACAACTGTATCTGAGTAGACTTAAGTGCAGAAAATCCCCTTGGATTCTTTGGATCATTAAGAATACAAGGGAAATGATATAATTTGGGAACCCACTTTGATATGAAGCTCTAGGGATATTAGAAATCTGATTGTAAAATTTTTTCACAGCAGACAGTGTCTGCAAACGAAAGGCAGTGGGTTCGTTCACTAAAATGTTCTGGCTCAAAGTATTTCCTGAAATTCTCCCTTGATCTCAAGATGTCTGAGCTTGGTAAAGGGTTTTCTTTGCTGCTCCATGTTGGAGATCTCTTCCACTGTGGGATTTCTGTTGCTCAAGCACCCACTGCTGTATTCTAATACCTTTGCTGACGGGAGGTAAATACAGTCTAAATTGTCACTCTGACATGTTACACTTTGTGGTGTGTTGAATAATGCATTTAACACGCTGTCATGATGTACCTGCACCTTGCCAAACGTTTGAAATCCTGTCTGCTCGTTTTGTACTTTAAGATGTGGCTATTTGTTTACGAAGCACTTCTTGCTCCAAGAAATCTTGTTTTGCGCAGTCGCCACCACTGCAGATATTCGGGGAAAGGACAAAGGAGACGTTCTAGGGAAGGGGTTGAAAAGCCCCACAAAAATGAAAGAGGCTGGCTCTTCTCTTCTGGGTGTTTTAATTTTTTGTGTCATTCCTCTGGCATGTTATTTTCTTATCCTGGAAGCTGTTTGGAGAAGAAAGGAAGATTAGCTCTGATCCTCACAAGCTCTGCTCTGTATTTATAGTTCTGTCACAGATGTTTTATGTTACCTTGCGTGCCACCTCCTCACATTTGGTCCCCCAACTCCTCAAACAGTGACTTCAACACCACAAACCACTTCCCCATCCAGCTGCACTTTTCCAGACCTCGCTGTGTTGTTTGAAGTCATTACCATCCGTGGCCACTTGTGTGGAATATACCCAATCTCTGGCAGTATCTTGCTGATGTGATTTCAGACACAATATGAAAGAAGCAGCATTTATTGCATAGAAATGCTTTAAAAAGACTTGATGTCTCATAAAACTTGGCCCCATAAAGTCAGGTTCAGGAGCACCCTTTACCTTTTCTTTTGCCAATATAAACTGAGCTTTTGTGGCCAGCATTCATCCCCAGGAAGAGAAAAAAATCAAGTTCTTCCAAAGTACGACGATGTATGGGAAAAGGAAAACTGATATTCAGTTATCAAGTGTCTCATTTGGACACACTTAGTTAATTTGAAAAGCAAATGAAGGAAGGACCTCAACCATCTGCCTAATGCTGAGCTTCTATTCCTGAGTCTTTTTCTGATTATAATATCCTGGCAGCGCTGTGGCATCCACGGCTACGCTCCAGACAGAGCAAAGACTATAGAGAGTGTAGGAGCAATTAAGCTGCTGGTGGAGCTGGGCTGTGTGTCACTGGAGGTGTCAGTAGAATTAACTGTAGTCAGTCAGAGGAGAATAAAAGCCGGATAAACTGTTGTTAATCTTTTTTACACTTGGATTAATTGCAGCAACTGTAATCTCCCAGTTGACTTCCAAATGCTTAGTTCAGGATGCGAGTCAACTCTCAGCTTGGACAAGTGCTAAACTGTGTGGCCAGCCCTGGAGAAGGTGCAAACGTGGGTTCCTGGAGCTGTGGTCCGACCACTTGTGCCACGCTCTGCTTGGCATTCCTTAGCCCAGACTGGCTGGGAAAGCCAGTGTGGGATAAGGATGGTTGGAGGCATGGCTTTCAGTTTAGATTAAATGATAGAAATTAAAAATCAAGAGCGATAAGGAGAAGACACAGAGGGAGTGATTACTGTGGGATGCTATTTTTCACAATACAAGAAGCAGACGGGCACAAGAAATTACAAAACTGTTTCGAAAATAGGATGGACGTAATGTGTAAGAAAAGAAGTGATTATTGTGGGGCCCTTGCAGTTGAAGGTGCAGCAACTTGAAATATAGATTAATTCAAAAAAGGGATAAGGGATTTCCTTGAGGGCACATTCACCAGCGTTCCAGATTCCACTTTCAGCTCTGAAAAAAATGCAACTCTCTGGTTGTTTGGAGGCTGGGTGACAAATCATCGCACGCTTGCCTTTGATTACGCTGTTCTTTCAGCATCCACTACCAGAAAAACTGGGTTAGGCGGACTATTGGATTGACCTTCAGCTGGACTTGCATTTTTATGGGGAAAAGTGGTTGATAACTGTATTCTTCTTGTCTTCTCGGGGAGTTGATAGCTCTATCTGCGTGGAACAGAGAGGTTTTTTCACATAGTCTATGAAGCTTGAAAAGCTTTTGAATCCTTGCACAGCATTTGATACAAGAGGGCTTTTAAAATGCAGGTCATTATTGTTCTATGTTGAGCTCTGGGTAGTGAATGCGGATGTATTTCCTCTTCACAAAGTTCTATTTAAGCTGCAATGATGCTGCAGGCCAATTTCTGTATCGTTTCTGTGCATTTATCTTTGTTGATGATGGTTTATTTGAAGAGGTCTGTCTTTATATTGTCAGTGACTTAATGATGAGAATCAGAGCTTTAGGATTTGCAGGGGAAAGGAAGTGCTTGACAGGCACTGCTGAAACGGTTTAACCGATCTTTCATTTTAACAATAGGGAAATAAAATAACCCAAGTGCAGAAATAGATATTTTTGAAGCCGAACGTAACACTCATCAGCATAGATAAACACATAAAGAATTGATGCATTTTAAAACTATGTCAAAGATTCATGTTCAAAAGTCACATTAAAAACAATTGGAGAGGGCTTGTCCTGCACCTCTTTATGTTCCAGAATGGATTAAAAGGGATTTGAGAGGAAAAGGAGTATTGCCTGGAGGTAGGAGCCTCAAATGGCTTCTCGCTGCTTGCTTCCATGCTCTGCCAAGTGCCTGCTCTCACCCGTCGGTGTTACGACTCCTGTGAATGAAGGTGATTTGTTAGTTGTAATAAACTTTATTTCGGAACTCTGAAATGGCGGGGGGTACCAGGAAACAGGAGTTTCTCTGTCACATCGGTGCTCCCAGAGTCCGGGATGAGGAACGTTGCACGGAACAAAGCCTCGCTTCTCTGGGGTGAATTATTGCTTTAGGAGAAATTCCGGGTGGGATTTTTCCAGAGGTGAAAAGCCTGTCTGTGCTTCAGCTTCCCTGCCCGATTACAATGAATATTATGTCACTTGCAGGTGTGTTGTTTCATGGACTAATGGGTACCTAATGCCTTATAACCTCCTCCAGGAGCTCCAGCAAAGATGTAAGAAGGATGTTTAATATCAACCCGTTCAAACGCCTTAACAAAATGGAGCGTAAAAGCATTGATTTCTAGGAGGTGATTCCCTTTTTCCACCCTCACAACATAGCACATAATGCCAACCTTGGGTGTGAAAGAACTGTTATTGCCCAATGCTGCCTCCAACTGCTGGTGCTGCCCCATGGCTCCATGTCTTCCCAGCCCAGAGATACCAGCCTTGTAAAATATCCATGGCAAAGTCAGGACTTAACTGTTCACGATGTTCTGTTAAGCTGTCCAGGATGTCCGTGGTGAACTTGGAAGCTTCTTCCTGACTGTGTTTAAGCTACATCTCCTGAGGCAACTTCTAAGCGTTGCTGAGTTGGTCCTTGAAGATCTGATGTTACACCTGATGTAACAAGAGTCCCCAAGCTTGCTGTAACAAGTTCAGCATCAAAACCCAATCCTGATCTTTCTGTCCCCAAACTGGGGGCTGAGTTCAGAGGGTGAGGTTGCCCAAATGGGCAGTGTTCAGGGTCAGCTGCTTTTGTAGCACGTTCAACCGGAGTTGAGCTCTCTTATTCTTACAATGTAGACTTGACTAAGATACCTTTGTACCCAGGCATTTGAAGGGCTGTTGGTTTTCACTGGTGGAAGAAATGAGAAATTCTATGGTTGTGTTTCACAGTGGCTCTCCTAAAGATAATTAGTTGGTTGCATGATTGCACAATTGTTTCTGTTGGGTGCCGGAGTATTTCCCTTCCTCCTTTTCTCCCTCTGTGGTTAATTAAACACACAAAATTACAGTTTAAAAAAATTGTTTTTAAGGCAAATGCTTGTTAAGGATCAGAGGAACTTTGTGAGTTGCTGAGTGTTATTTGTCTAATTGAGAGACATGATAAACATGTGCTTCAACCTCATCTGAGGTCCACAGAAATTAAGCAGATGTTCTGATATTATTCTGATATTGTTGTTAACCAATATCACTAGAAATAGAGTTTACATGCTACCCCTTGTAGTAACCAATGAAGCAATTTTTTTTTTGGGTGAACCTCAATAGGAAACTAGAAAATACTGGTGCCCTTGACAATGAGGTTACAGATGGTGTTAACGTTGACCTACACAAAAAGCAGTCTGTCTAGCTTCAATTATTTCAGGAATATCTGCCATTAAGATCTGCTTTTGTTAATGGTACAGAGCTGTAGCTGAGTACTCTCTAAGACAGCAATTTTCCCTTGGAAAATGCACATCTGCTGAAATATTTCCCACGGTGATTTGCCAGTTTTTAAAATCAGATGTTTTGATAGGGCCAGAAAATGTAATTGAAACTTTTGTTATATAAATTAATGGGGAAGATCCGAGGTTGATTTGCTGTGTCTGAAGTGAGGTACTTCAGGATTATTTGTTTTGCTTGTCTGATGGAGAATGTATTTATTTGCCTTGTACTTGGTTGTTTTGAAGTCTGGATGTTTTGCCATTTCCAGTGGAATGGCAACTTCTGTTTTTAAAACAAACAGCTAAAACGCCTCTGCTTGGAGGAGGTGAGTTTGCTTGTTCTTTCCCTCTGTGCTCCACACTTGCAACAGAAAAAGAAATAAAATGCTGTTAGTGCTCATAGATCCTGTCACGCTGCAAAGTCTCAATGTTTTTAAAGGAAGAGCAAGAGAAAACCTTGGCTGGATTTGTCTGGCTTTCAGAAACTGTTGATAAATATGTTTTGTGGTGTGGTAAACGGAAAGACATAAGTCCATAGGAATATTTGTTCAAATGAAAATTTTGAAGAGTGGAAGTTCTCTCAGTATAAAATAGCTTTGAGTGATAAAGTCCAGATAATAGTTGCTAAGTCTCTCAATAGCTGTGGTAGGAGAAATGAGATAGAATTTGAAATATAATTATAACGAACAGCAAGAAGTTCTTCAAAAAGAAAGCTGGCATTTAGAAGTTTGACTTAAAGGAAACTCAAAAGGGTCTAAAGGTCACCTGCTCTCCTGCAGATCTCACAGATAAAAGATGAAAGTCCTGATCTTTCACCACTTAGTCTAAGTTTGTCTGGAAACTTAAATATAGCACACTTGAATCCTTATTGCCTATATTGCAGATGCCATCCCAGTGCGACCAGCCTGGCAGAGAGAATTTTACCTGTAAG
>JAOQGH010000015.1:2179038-2204233 GCA_025769975.1 Gallinago jamesoni | reverse complement strand
ATTAAGCCTTGGAATGGGCTGCCCAGGGAAGGGGTTGAGGCACCATCCCTGGAGGGATTTAAAAGATGGGTTGACATAGTGCTTAGAGACCTGGTTTAGTGATGGGTTTCATCAGAGTTTGGTTGATGGTTGGACTAGATGATTTTAAAGGTCCCTTCCAACCTAGACAGTTCTTTGATTCTAAGGGACACTGATGGAAACAGCAACGTTTGGTGTTGTCACCATTTGCCGTGGCACTGCCACCCTGTCCCCCTCAGCAGCTGGTAGAACTTCTGATTGTGCTCATTCTTCTCCTCTTAACAGGTGCAATCCCAATGGTAGCAATGGTGCCTCTTCTTTGATAGAAAGAGGGAACAAGACAGATGAAAATGCTCCTTCTTTAGAAGACTCATCGTTGTTTGAATTGCTGATGGAACTATATTCTTCCTTATTGTATTTGGTACCACATCAAAACGAGATGAGAGAAGCACTGAAAAAAACCTAGAAGAATGATGATTTTTTTTTTCTGGTTTCTCCTTTGGATTTTTTTTTTTTCACTGTAATGACACAGAGCACTGTATTGCATCAAGAAGTATAGACATAATAGCATGGTCACTTAGCAGAAAGAAAACCTAAGGAAAAACCCACCCTTAGTGTGAAAAAGAGTTGGTTTCATCTTCCTTTTGCCATGCTTATAAGAACAAGTCATTTCTCATCAAACAGCCCATTCTCTTCAGGGATCTGATACAGGAGCGAATACTTTTCTTGGCAATACTCCAGGACAAGCTCCTGGGCTGTTGCACATCTGCAAAATGCTGTTTCTCCTGGGGATTAATGAGGTGATATCACTTTGTTCAGAGATTGAGCCATAGTGACTGTGTGGATCTCCAATTGAAATACACAGTGCACTTCATGTTTAGCCACATTTAGGGATAGAGGACATGTGAGAAATTCTCCTGATACCTGTTTATTTTCTTTAATATCATTATAAAGAAAGAGCAGGCCTGTGATTAAATTTAGCAGTTTCCATGCTTTGATAAAAAGAAGCAGGGCTAGGCAGACAAATTCCCTGTGTACACCATCAACTGATCACATTAGAAATGTGGAATGAAGTTTTCATTGCTTAAAGGGGGAAAGCTGGTATTTGAATTCCAAATAAATCAGAAATATTAATGCATTTAAGAAATGAGTTTAATGATGTATTTAAAAACTATTAAATTAATGTTTCTCATTAGTAGCACAGCCTAATCATTCTTTGCAAGCAAGGGAAAGAAAGTAAAGCAATATCTTAAAAGATCAAATAGTGACTCAAAATTAATTAATCCAGCATTATATAAATCAGGTAGCTTCAATAAAAATACTTGTTCAGTGTTCAGTTCTTATGGGAAAAATTAAAAATAAAAAATGCCTTAATTAGTGCCTTTTCATTCAATCCAGCTGACCTATTTATTTTTAATTGAGCTACAGGGTCCTAAACATTCTGTGAAAATGATAATTGCGGTAGTAAACTTTTTAACATTTCCCTCTGGATTGAATACCTTGTTTTCTGCAGAATCTCTCAGAATGGTAGTGCAGATTGGTACCTTGCTGTGCTGGGAGTTGCTGTTCTGGTTCATCTCTGGTTGCTGACCTGCTTCGTGTTGTGTAAATACCTCCTGGCTCTTCCTACCACATCTTTACTTTGAATATGCTAACAGTTATTTTGCAGGACACGGTGAGTGAGCTAGTTAAAAGAACTCTTTGAATAAGTAGCATAATAGATGGTGTTGGTAACTTTAATAATTTCTAAAATTAAAAACGTGGAATGCTTGACAACTCTTTTAGCGTACTGTTACTTTTATATTATATTTGTACCAATATACCTCTTTGCACTGAAGTTTTCTTGCAATCCTGTAAGTAGACATGGTGTCCTGAAATGGTTTCATTCTTAAGAGATAAATAAGAGGGGAAAAGCAGATCAGAGCAGACAAAGGACTAAGATCTTTTCATGAACCTCATCATATCTACTGAATAATGTTATTGTGGCCAATGAAGCGAACTGGAGCTGAATGACTGGTATTGTTGTTAAACTGGTATTTCCCATTGCTATTTTACTAACCTTTTTTTTTTTTTTTCCCCTGCAGATTCAGATTTTACTGAATTTTCCAAACACTAATCCCCAGAAATGATTTTCAGCATTGCAGCCTGAAGAATAGACTCCCTCAAAATAGACTCTTCTCAAGATTTCACGTAAAGAATTAAAGCTAATCTGAACGCCCAACGCTGAGGCCTCGAGTATTAGCATCATTTTGGCAGCTCTTAGGTGAGCTTGTGAAAGCAGCTTTGTTACAGACTGTCTGGGAAAAATTATTAAAAGCCCAGATAAGATTTATGCGGTCCCCACAGTGGTTTTTAACGCAGATAAGTTGGGTTCCTGAGCTTCGCGTCAATTCCGATTCTGGGGAAGGTAAGAACATCCTGAACCTGCCCAGCTCCTCCGGTGCTTAAGCATGTGTTTAGCTGCCAGCACCCAAGGAGTCAGTTTGTATGATTCACTCGATTTAAAGGCTCGGCATCTTATAGAATTGAACCCATAGATCTAGTTCCTTCCGTGACAGAAATTTACGGCTGAGTCATAAATGTGATTCCGTCTGGCTGACAACATTTGTAGGCTTCCTGAAATGCCTGTTCACTCATACACATGACAAACAGCTTCTGCAGGTAGACTGACCTGTAACAGGAAAAATAAAACCAGCAAACAAACATGAACTGGATTTGGGATTCCATCTGTTTATTTTCTCCCTCCCTTTCTGACTAGGGTGGGTCATACCAGCGATACAGTGAGAAGAAATGTTATAAAAGGCTGAAGTTTGGAAATTTTCAGCCTCGTGTTAGACTTAAATTTGTATCTTGAGCAGCTAAATATCCATTACCAGTCCCAAATATTTGAAAATCCCAAACCAGGAGCTCTCAAAATAATGAGAGAGAAATTACTTACAAAATACATAAGTAATTGTCTTCTGCTTCATCAGTGTTAAACACACACTGGCATCACTTTTAGCCGCTGTCTTAAAATATTTTTTTAACTGAACTAAACTTATATTCTCATACATTCCAACAGCAAGGGCTTTCAAATGATACAAATCACAAAAGTTGGTAATATCAAAGATGAGGGTTGACTTTCCTGAATACACAGAGTAACCCAGTGTCCTTGTCACATATTGAGGCAGATGCACACACATATAGTTTGTAGACCAAGCATCCAGAAGGAGAACTAAAAATACATATTACCTAAATTTTGGTATAAGTAGTGGAAATTGTTGTGCACAATGACTAGGAAGGAGACAGCCTGCTGATGACAGTCACTGCTCTCTGGAAAATGACGTGGTCCCCTGCAGAAGATGACAACTGTTGAATTGTCTCATGTGCAGAACAGGTCTCGCTCTTCTCCTGAACATCCTTTTCCCTTCTCAGACCATCCCACAAAGCTGCTGGTTGCCTGTAATGCAGACTGTCCAGCTCTGAAGTCACCACTTTTATGCAAAGCATCATTAAGGAGCAATTCCAAAGGCTGTAGTGGAGATAATTTTCCTGTAGCTGGAGAAGATATAGACTACTAGAGTGCTTCAAGCTCCACCAGTCTTGAGTTCATAAATGATATACAATGAAAGTGTTAGGTGCTTCTAGAACAGCAGCATCCCAGTATGCTTGGGGATGGAAACAAAGGACTACAAACAAGAAACACCTGGAACAGACAAAGCTGCAGATCTCAATTCTGAGATCTCAGCAATCCCTGCACACTAGAAGATGATCCAATGCTGAAGAAGGTTAAAACTCAGCACTTCGTTTGCCCTTGGCCTGCCGAGAGCATTCAGTTCAGGTTCATTCCTGGCATTGCCTGTGAGTCCCTACCAGGGACAACCGGGAAATTCAAAATGAAGTTCAGCTGCAATCAGAACTCAGCACCTATGTTTCAACCCGAGAGAAGGCTGTTTAATTCTCAGACTTGCCATGCCAAGTGAATTTGCAATACAAAACTTCATTGTTTAATGATTTTAGAGATGGATGTGGACATAAATGCTGCTCTAATTGTTTTAAATTTCCAGAATTACACCTGAGTTTCAAAAGCAACTCAAGATCTCTGAAACTAAGTGTCGTACTCACCACTACATACCTGAAAATGACCCCAAACTTAATAGCAAGGACCTGTCTCAGACTGAATGGCCAGACTTTGCTCTTAAAACCTCTCTACTGCTTGTAATGCTTTATAAGCAGAGGATTAAGTGATCTCACGCTAGATAAAAGCTTATTGAGAAACTGCGATGGAGAGAGCTCACATTTTGTGCAGTGTGATCCTACAGACCTTATCTGAGGTAACACCTTCGAAGTGGATGGAGTTAATCCAGCTCTTCATCACCGTTGCACAGATGAGCGTGTCTGTCGTGCAACACGCTAAAATCTGAGGTTCTTCTGGCACCGGTTGCTTCTAGATTAAGTCCTTCCAAGTTGTTTTGCAAAGGTAATATAAATGAATTTAGATATGGATTCGATTTTCAAATGCTCCCAAGCTGTGAATGTCCACTGTAGCATGTTGGTTGGACTTCCCATAGTCTGCCTGAAAATCCCCATTTAACTAATTTAATTTTTTCCCATTTACAAATGGAAAAGAACAGCTAATTGCATCTTCCCTAAAGAAATCTATATGATGAGTTAAATGTGGGTTTGATATGATTTCTGTGAAGCTCTGAAACTCCCTCACTGATTCTTTCTCGTGGTATAGATGTCTCCTACCAAAGTAGCTGAACATATTTTTGGCGTTATTTTCCTTCCTCACACCCTGGGGAAGTAAGGGCTGAAGGAACCAGGTGGGTCACACAGATCTGTGCTTTTGCTTTTCCAAAAGTATCTTAAGTCCATGGGAAGCAGCTGCTGTGCCCAAGTGCTTTTGAAAAAATCTCTCCTCGCCTGGCTTGCTCGGTGACACTTTGGGGCCTCGTGGGAGAGCTGAGAAGGGGGGGACCTGATCCCGTGGGGCCCCCACCCCTAAGTACAAGGCCAAGCAGAGACCTGTGAGACTCTGCCATAAGTCTGTTCGTCTTGTGAGACTACTTTAAAAGCCACGGAAAGACTTTTCCTTCCTGCAGACATGCTTCTAATTTAAATAAAAGGAATAAACCATCCCCGAATGAAGTGCCGTTAGTGCCTTGTGAAAGCTTAGGAGAGTCTCTCCTGTCTCTGTTATTTCTCCTGTGTAATTGCTGTATTTCTGGAGTTTCTGTAAATTTCTGTCATTCTCCTCTGCTGAGGGATTTTGTACAAAGCTTCAGTCTTAGTAGTGTTTTGTTTATGATGCTCTAATTGCTTTTTGTTGTGGACAGCTTGTTCTTAAGTGCTAATGTAAATAAATTGAAACCTCGGGTGGCAAAGGCTCCCCACTGGAGGGTTGCTATAACAGGTCATAAAAACCTAATATCCAAAGCTCTCTTGAACGTGTAAATAAACAAGAGGGCAGTTCAGTCAACAGTTCTGAGAAGTTTGTCCCCTATCCAGAACTGCAAGGCAGAACACCCCTCTCTCCCTCCGAGCTTAATTACAGGCTGTGGCCACGCTCGTTATCCAGGGAATTCTAAGAAATAGATTTTGAAGGGTTCATCTATAGTTTCAGTGTGTTAATAAAGGGCTAATCACCTGTTTAGGATTGGCGATTAAAGAAAGTGTATTAAACTAAACAAAGCCCTTCTATTGTAGAGTAACTGTCTCTGTATGGTTATTAAGGAATATCTATCTCTTTTTAAGTTTGTGGCTGACTTTAACCTTGAATTAACTTTCAAGTGTAGATAAGCCCCTAGATTAGGGTGTTTTCTCTCTGGAAGGTGTGAAGGGAAGAGAATGAGTTATATAGATAGGGATGAGGAACTGCCACTAATATAGACTTCCCATAACATTAAAGAGGAGGGAGACTGGAGCCTGGCCAGAGGAGTGGGAATACTGGGACAGCTCAGCATTTAGAAAAGTCCCCATTACAGTAGGTACAACAGCTTCCACGATGGTTTGAAACCGGTTTTGCTTCTCGTGTCACTCTGAAGCTTCAAGGAGCTGGAGATTTACAGCAGCATGATGCACGAGGGTCTGTTATTACATTAGATAGAGAGCTGTGCCAAGATACAGTCTGTTACGTCCAGCCACAGCAAAGGATTAATGAGAGGCCAGGCAATCTGTCATTTTGATGAATATCAAACCTGTGTGTGCACAACTAAAGCGGACCCCCAAAGGGTGGTGGGAAATGGCTGGTGTCTCCCATAACCCATTACTGGACTTTCTCGCCCCACTCCAAAATAAGAAATGAATTTTGCATTTCATTTCTAGCAATCACACATCATTTCACATCAAACAATGTGCCAGATCTTTAATAACATAATTACAGGCTATGCAAAGTATCAATCACTGTCTAACTCCATTTGATTACACACCTACTGCTTTAAGTGATAGGGCCCAGCCATGGGTGCCCACCTGGAGGCTGTAAAGTGAAAGTCAAGCTTAATTTGATTGCTGCTCAAAATGAAAGCAAATGACAGTAGATATTGGGATTTAGTGTTTTCACCACTAGAATTTGACATAAAGCAGAGCCTAGGTAGGAATTCAGCAGGTATCTGGCTGTGGATGTGAGCGCAGGCGGAGCAGGAATAAGCAGAATATAAGATTTAAGATTGGCTGCAGAGCACAGCGTGACCCAGATGACCCTGTGAAATTGTTGACCCCCCACTGGTTTTATACAAAGGTGATGGTGTGGGGTGGGTTTCCTGCTTGGGAGGAACCAGGAACAAATGGATGGTGAGAACTCCTGCCTAATTAGCCCTTTTTTCCCTTTCCCCTTCCCTTTCCTCTTCCCTTCCCTTCCCTTTCCTTTCTCCCCAGCAGCCTTGGAACAGCTCTGAGCAGTTCTGATGGTGGCAGCAAGGATGCTGAAGCTTGCTCTTAGCAGGGGCAAATATTTCTGGGGCATCAGCAGCTTCTGCAGCGAAGGGTGAGATGGGACCACATGGGAGATGGTGTGAGCATAACCTTGGTGATGGTCTGAGAATATAAAGGCTGATGGATTTAGCTTGGGGTCCTAGCTAATGAGGCAGGGGTGGGAAAATGATGTTAAATTTGCTAGCAAAATTTGTTAGTCCTAGAGGGTAGAAAGCTTTTCTACACTGACTTCAGGTCTTTGAAATCTTCACGTGAAGAGTCCTGAGAATAAAAGGCCTGCTGTAAATATGTCTCTTTTTGATGTTGTGATGAAAGCAAAGCTCTCTGTGGAAAAATACGGGTTTGGTGCCCCGGTAAGCATTCTGGTTTAGTCTTGGGGACCAAACAAATAGACAAGTTGAAAGTAGGAAACTGTCATTGGAAAAAAAAAAAAAAGGAATGCATCTCTGAGTGGGCCATAATCATCTCAGAGGTAACTCCGTGTTAAAAGCTTGTGTCAGGATAAGCTTGGCCTATTATTCTTGCCTTTCTTTGCTTTAATATTTACAGGTCAACAGGTGCCACTTAAGATGTGCCTCTCTCAGGCTTCTGTTTGCTTTTTTTCCTGTGAAGAGTGTAGCCCAGCCAGCCAGAAACCGCTGGGTAAACAGACAGAAAAGCAGAGCCACTTGTGAGGTTACAAATTGAACATTTTACTTGATTTCCATTTTTGCAGGGAACCGCTTCAAGTACAGATCATGTCAAATAATAATAATAATAATAATAATAATACAGCTTCTGAAGCAGCTCTTTGGTTAATTCTGCTGCTTTTGGGGCTGCTGCTGGCCCTGGCTGTTGTGCTCTGCGCTGACCTGGAGTCAAACAGGCTGTAGCAATATTTGCAAGTGCATGTTTTAATATTACCTGCAATTTAAATTTTATGAGGCAGTTATGTGTTAGTTAAAGGGTCCTTTGTAATGACTAAAAAAAGATCAGGTGAATTTTGAAACATGGGACATTTGAACCCCTGTTGCTGTTTTAATTAAACTGACTTTTAATATCTGAATGACATCTTTGTTAACACATTAAAGATGTTTAGTGCTATTAATTGATATGTAACTGGGTAGCAGTGAATTTATTATGTGGCTTAAAATACTGACTGGTATGTTAAAGCTATTTCTGCTCTGCAGTTCTATCAAATGCCAACTATAATTTGCTCTGCAGAGTGCTGAAGGCCTTAATATTGATTAAGTTAACTACCAGTGTGGGCTCAATGTCTGTCAGTGAGTGTTTATCATAAAATGGATATGAAATACCTTGTTTGGGAGCATCAGTAATGTGCAGGCTCTGAGCTGAAACCTGGGAGAGGAGTGAGATGAGGAGGAGGATGGTATTGGATACTCAAACAACCGTTTGTGCAAAGACAGAGATCATCAAGTGGCAGTTCCAACATTGGTTTGGATGGTAAATGAAATAGTGTTACTGACAAATATTAGAAAATAACCCTGCAAGAAGAAAGGGTTGTTATTAACCTAGTTCTGGTTTTTGAAATGGTTTTTTATTTATTTCTGACTTGCATACAGCCTCACGAGCAGTTGTGTCTGCCTGGCTGCTGGGGCTGGGACAGGAGGTGTGAGGGTTAGTGGAAGTGATCAGGGTCAGATGGGGATCTCGGCTGTGGGCTGTTCTGTAAAATTAGAATCATAGAATCATTCAGGTTGGAAAAGACCCTTGGGATCATTGAGTCCAACCATCAACCCTACTCTACAATGTTCTCTTCCACACCATATCCCCCAACACCACATCTAAACGACTCTTAAACATATCCAGGGATGGTGACTCAACCCCCTCCCTGGGCAGCCTCTTCCAATGTCTGAACCACTCTTTCTGTGAAAAATTCTTTCCTAATGTTCAGTCTAAACCCACCCTGTTGGAGCTTGAAGCCATTCCCTCTTGTTCTGTCACTAATTACCTGTGAGAAGAGACCAGCACCAACCTCTCTACAGTGTCCTTTCAAGTAGTTGCGGAGAGTGATGAGGTTTCCCCTCAGACTCCTCTTCCTCAAACTAAACAGTCCCAGCTCCTTCAATAACTCTTCATATGATTTATTCTCCAGGCCCTTCACCAGCTTCGTTGCCTCCTCTGCACCGGCTCCAGCCCCTCGATGTGTCTCTTCAATTGAGGTGCCCAGAACTGGACACAACACTGCAGGTGTGGCCTCCCCAAGTGCTGAGTACAGGGGGACAATCACCTCCCTGCTTCTGCTGGTCACACTATTTCTGATCCAAGCCAGGATGCCATTGGCTTTCTTGGCCACCTGGGCACACTACTGGCTCATATTCAGCCTCTTGTCAATTAGAACCCCCAGGTCTTTTTCCACCAGGCAGCTCCAGCCACCCTTCCCCAAGCCTGTAGCGGAGCAGGGGGTTATTGTGGCCCAAGAGCAGGACCTGGCACTTGGCCTTGTTGAAACTCATCCCATTCATGTTGGCCCATCCAAATTAAAGGAATTTGCCTTCTGCTGTCTCTGCTTTCGCCTGTCTTGCTTGTTTAAACACAAGCTTTTCAAGGAGAGGTATATAAAATTCTTGACAGAGCCTTATGGCAGCTCAATGTTATGGGAAGATCAAACATTCTCAAGCTTTTTCCTATTTCCTGTGCTGTCTTAAGAGTTTTGCATTTCTTCCAGCAAATGATTTACTTCTCAGGCCTCTGCTATGGAAATGCACTTAGGTTGGTCTAAGAAGCATGTTTACAGTGAAAAAAAATCTAACTAGAGTGTGGAAAAATGTGTGAACATTTCCAGAAAGTGTGCTCGCTTACTTGTATCCCATTAATGTATGGATGCTGCGACAGAGACAAGGGCTCATTCTGGTAATCTGTATTCAGAGGCATATCAAGAAGCAGATTGCACTTCAAAGAACATACAGTGAAGGCAATGAGTGGTAAAAAGGAAGTTTTTTTTACTCTTTTTTCTTCATCTATTTTTATTTTCTTTTTTTTCCACCTGGAGTGCGGGACAGAAATAAAATGGTTTGTTAGAATCACACAGAGAATCTGGGAAAGGTTGAGGAAACAAACTTCTTCTTCTTTAAAAGCATTTATCAAAGACAGTGAAATCACCTTCTCCCCACTTCTTGAAATCTGGTTTTATTTTCAGCTTTGTATGGACTTTAGAGGCAAAAAGACATCACTTGGATGGGGAACAACATGATGTTAACAATGACTCTCTTGGGAGAACACCACCTTTTAGCCACCTTGCTTCTGTCACACTGTAAATATGTTGGGTTTTTATGATGTCTTGCAACTAACCTTTGCAGAAATGAGCTACAACACCTTGCTGGGGACAATTAGCCCTTGTGGATACACAGGCTTAAAATGTTCTGCTTTGGGTGGAAGTTGTCACAGGTGTAGTCCTGTTGGAGTTGGAGGAGAAGCTGAGTAACCTTGGGGTTCCGGTTGGGTTTTTGGGGAGAATTTTGAGAAGATTCATAACTCTGCACAGCAGAAATGTTCCCTCTCTTCGTCTCTACGTTTGTTTAAGCCTTATCTAATTTATGGACCGTACCATTGTTCTCCTTTGAAGACACCACAGCCATCATAAAGGAATGTGGGGAGTTGTTAAAGTTTCACTAAGTCATCAAACCGTTCCCTTAGTGTGGGGCACCTCTGCTGATGTAATGATATTCATGAAAGAACCAAAGCACAAAGGAAGGGAATCTAATAAATACCTGAATTTCAGAAGGCATTATATCACCGCAGGTCATTTTTCTAAATTATTTAAGCACAGTGTTTGCTAGGCGCTACTACCATTTCTCAGGTGGGGATTTATTACCTTTTAATTCACTTAAATATCTAAAATTTATTTGATATGGGAGGAGAAAGAAGACAGGAAGGTAGGAAAAATGGCTTTTCTCCCTTTATGGAAAATTTAAGTGATGCTACTCAACCTGAGGACTCAAGTAATTTGTGTGCAGATCATTTATTGTGAGTGTCTTTTACACTTCTTTGGTGTAAGAAAGACTCCTATGCAAAGATATTCCATAGTGCAATAGGAATTGGAATAATACTTATGCATTTTGCCTCACAGTAAAAGTATTCTGAAGTTAAATATGTGTTTATACAGTCCTGTAAGACCCACCAAAAAACCCCAAGTTTAAAGTACATAATATGGATAAAAGCTTACTTTTTTAAGTAAACAAAATCAATCTTAGATAAAAATTGTAAATGTAGGTGTGGTCTGAACCAGAAAAATTCACTTGCGTGTCTTTACGAAAGGAAATAAATGATATTTTCAATTCTGTGTTCAGAGATATAAATTATGTTGGTAGTTTTGATTTATTATCTCTTTGAAAATGTTAGTTTCAAGAGGCAACGCTAGGTTGTATCTAAAACTTGAGGACCCCTTTTGCACCAAGTCCTGAATCCCTTCCAAGATGCAATGGGTTGTCTGATGATAATGGAGAATGAAGTCACTCTTAGAAGCAAATATTCTCAAACATGTAAGGGATTTAGGAGCCCACTCTCACTGAGTTTCATGGCTGCCACATTGCAGACAATCTTCCAAAGTCTTTGAAAAAATATATTTATTTTTTGAATTAGCAGAAATTTTTACTTGGGGTGGATTAATTAAACCACTTTTTTAGTCCTCATCCAGATTCAGAGTAGCCTTAGGTTAATTTACTGTATTCTACTTATGAAGGATATTAAACCGCACTGAATAAATAGTCTTCATGGGGATTTAATATAGTTTAATAAATCCATTTTAGGACTTGATGCAGATTAGTTGTATTGTGTTCTTTTGTAAAGATAAAGATTTTTAAGCACGGAGGAGGAATTTTCAGAAAATTAGTTTCAAGGTAAAAAAAAAAAAAGACCTTCTTTTTGTGTGTTAAAGGGGTAGTTTACAACCCTTTTCAACCCTAGGAAACAATACATGATGTAAAATTTAAACAGTTAATCTGTCCATTATTTGTCAAGCAGTATGGTAAGGCTGAAATATATTCTGCAGAGGATAACTTATTCAACAGAGCTTAATCCTCCCCATCTATCACCACATGACTTTATACTTGCATAAATTTTTCCATTATTTGACCAGCTTTTACGGTGCTGGAAATGTAATGCTTGGGCTGTTAAGCCTCTTTTCCACTGTGCTGCTAGAAACTAGCTTTACTGCTTATAATATTTTGTGCCAAGTGAGGTTTTTCCCAACGATTTAGCCACTGTTTGCTTCAAAGCACCATGGGCCCGCCTCATTTTTTTTGGGGGGTGTGGGCAATAGCATGTGCTGACATGGAAAGTAGCTTTGCAGAGCTGGAGAGTTTGCTTAGGGGCAGGAATTAGGGAAGATGCTTTCCCGCTGAAGTTCAAGGGAATGTGAATTAACCCACAGTTAATAAATTACAACACTAGCAGCGGCGTATTTGTAACCGGAATGAGAAGACAGAGGAGCTGTCACCCTGCTGCTGTTCCCCAAGCCCATCAGCTGGGAGCACTTTGCCAGGTGATTTGCATCCCTTCTCCATCCAGGAAATCTGCTGCGTGGAACTAATAGGTGCTCGCTGAGCTGGAAGTACGTAGGGAGAGGAGGTAGATGTTCATCCCTTCACGGTGTCGGTCCGTGGCTCTGCCCAACGCCTGTAATGTCATTCACTGGAAGGATAAAAGGACACTTAAAAATTTAGAGACACGCATTCTTGGTTTTTCCTCTCCACTTCTCTCTTTCATTAAGCTTAGGTAATTGCTCAGGTGAGAGGTGTCTCCTTCCCTAGAGAATTGGGGAGTAGAAATGATGCTATCTATCTGTAGAGGTCCCCTTTGAAATATTTAGCCTGTTAAGCTGTTTCCAGCTACTGGTAATACGGATCTTTGCTCTCTGAACCGAGCATGTTTGAGAGCAACCTAGTAAAGCTTCCACGCAAGAGGATCTCTTATTGTATCTCCTTTTGATAAAGCTGCTGTGCAGGGCAGGCTGGCTGCAGATAAAGACAGTTTCTCATTCACCGGGGAGTTACTGAGCTGAGTTTAATGGAGTCACATCAGCCTACAAAGGAGAATTGGGCCCACTCAGCTCTTCCCTGGATAATTTCTGTTCAAGCTTTCCCACTGACTTCCCGGGGAGTTAAGGCTTTTTGGTATTGCACTTGGT
Organism: Gallinago jamesoni; assembly: GCA_025769975.1. Lineage (NCBI taxonomy): Eukaryota > Metazoa > Chordata > Aves > Charadriiformes > Scolopacidae > Gallinago > Gallinago jamesoni. The sequence continues at coordinate 2,191,176 of JAOQGH010000015.1, read as the reverse complement.
TTTGAATTGTTTGGAGGTTAATAACATGAACCCTCAAGAAAGGGGCCTGGACTTGAACATAAGTTTCCCTGTCGAGGACACCTGGCCACTGTCTCATCTTCTGTCTTGATAGCTAAATTTCCAAAGGCACTTGGCACAATCAGACATCATTTCCCCAGAGCTGATGGCATCTGGCTACTCTATTTGTCTGTCCCTTGCAGAGCAGTGACATTTTCAGCGAGCGTTTTCTTTGTATTTATTTCCGAAAGCCACAGTCGCGTGCCATGCAAAATCATTCCTTTACAGTGTTCTCTCTCCTAAAAAACACTGGTGTGGGAATCAGCCTGGAATGTTCTATGTGTGGTTTTGTCTCTGGTGGTCTGTGTTTGCATAATGATGGGACTCCGTGGGGTGGGCAGGGGCTTCCTGGACATGGGACGGCACAGAAGCTCCATTTCTCCCTCTGGCTTCTGCAGGGGGCTGCTCTGTTCTGGCACAGATGCAACAAGTTTAAAAGTTACCGTAGGATTTAAAATAAAAGCTTGATGCTTCAGTGCTGAGCATACTTTTCTTGTGCTTCTTCAAGGATGGGGACATTGCTGGTAGGGACTTCAGAGAGGGCAAAAGTGATGTGAGGGTCCACGAAGGCTGAAATAACCCCTCAAATTTACTGATGCCTTGGGAAGTGAAGTCAGCTTAGGTACTCCTACTGTTGTGTTTAAATTAAAGGGCTTTTAATTTAGTGCCTAATGCGCGATGCTGAAGTGCATTTAATAGGAAGCAGTGACAATTTCAAAGCTGTGGTTTAGGATTCCAATTAATGGAATGAATTTATGCTGCCGAATCCCTCCTCCAGGAGAGAATTACAGACACAGTGTTTTGTTTCCAGAAAGCAAAGAGCATCGCAGGGTGTTTTTTTTTTTTTTTTCCCCCCAGAAAAGCAGTGTTTGTTTGACTAAGCTGAGATGATTCTGAACTCTGAATAAATGCTATGGATTTTGCAGGGGCACACAATATCCTTCGCCCTTGTGGAGAAAGCTTCCATGAATTATATACCTGCTGCTTCTATTTTTTAAATTGCTAGGATTAAAGGCTAAGAGTGATTCCTTTGGTTTCTTATCTGGATGTTTTCTATTTGAGTTCACTTCTAATCGGAGTCTATTCCACCCAGCACTTCTGCAAATGCCTAGGACAAATCACACGGCTGATTCTCTAATGGCAGCTCGGATATTATTGAGAGGCAGTTTGTCAGGAAAGCATCAATGGAAAAACAAAGGTAACAGGCAGTAGGAGCAAAGCAACCATTAGTACATATGATGGTAGAGGGAGCCATTTGGTGTTGACTTGATAAATACCATCACTACAAGGGCGTGATAAAATACCTAAAAAATGAGATGTATAAGACCCTGCCTAATCTCCAGTTTCATATAATTGTACCATGACAAATGGAGGCATTAGACCTGATAAGGTTTTAATAAAAATGCAAATACAGAAATCCTGCGCTAGAAATGCCCAGGCCCTGACTATGAGCTAGAAGTAAGTTCTTAAAAGTAAAATAATCTACTTGTTCTGGCCATGATGATGATGAACAGGAATACCCTCTTTTGTGGGCCTTTTTGTTTTAAATATTGAGGAAATGTGGTCATGGGGGAATTGCAGTTGTACTCTGAAGGCTGCTACAGTCCAGAGAGGGACCAAGTGAAAGAAGCTGCTTCGTTATAGAGGTTGTTGTGCGTACACATTGCTGACCTGGAAAAGCGTACAGTCCACGGATTTAATATGTAATAAAGCACAGGAGAGAAAACAGTAGGTACAGGGAAATGAAAGGACTTTCCAAAGTAACAGCAGGACAGCGACTGAACTGAGGTTTCTTGGCTCAGAGCCTGGTGTCTTGTCTTGCAGTCGACCATTTCCAGTGACTTTTCAACCCCAGTATTTCAGTAATGATTCAAGAGGTATCACACTCTACCTGGGGCTTGACCGTAGGATAGAAGCTGAATGTCAGCCAATTGCTCACTGGGGAAATAAAAATTCTCCTTTCCTCAGGTGCTACTCAAATCCTCATAAAGTAAACCAGTAAAAACTACTGTGTCAGTCAACAGAGGACTAAACCCCTGGCTTCTCTTGGTGGTGGAGGGAACAAGCCTCGAGTTCCCCAGAGGTACCAGAGGTGAACAAATAGTGCTGTGAGTGCCAAAAGCTGAGGATGCTTTTGCTTTGCCCTCCATCAGGAAAAAGCTGTGGTTCATTTCCTTGTGTATGGTGGAAATTATGTTTCTTCAGAATTAAGCAGAGTTTTAAACTACCCATTGCCAGAAACCTATTGGAAAAGAAGCCTATGGAAAAGGAAGTGTTGTCGGATTCGGAATTTGGTGGGATGAGATCCATTAGTGTGGAAAACTTGGGAATGAGACAGTCCATTTGTACTAAAAGAAAACAAAGGTGCCGTTGGACTGCCTAAATGCCTGTCACTGTGGAGCTGGGTTATCCGGCTAATCAAGGTTTCAATTGGTACCTTGTTTAATTAGTCAGCTGTCTGATGCTTGACTGTCCATCCTTCACCGCTCCTCAGAGTGTGACAGTTTTCTGTGCTGTCACAGCAATCAGCCTCTGCACGGTACCCCTGGAATTATTTGCTTTTTTTTAGAAATGCTAGGGTATACAGATGGTGTATACATATACCATCATCTGATATATACTTATTTGTGTGTGTGTGTGTGTATACACACGCCTCCTGGTGCTTTTTGCCTGGCCCTGATGCTGAGCGGTGGCACTGAGCTCACTGCTGCGCTTTGCATCACGACTGATTTTTGATTTTTTTTTTTTCCTTTTGGCTCACGTTGTCAACGTGACTGATAGCTTTGACTGCACCAAATAAGCTTTGTATTCCCAGTGGCCAGGTCAGCTCTGATATTCCTGGAGCTGTTTGGTTTGAGTGATATCCCTTGTTAACAAGTTACAGAGGACGAGCGAATCTACGTACAGAAGAATTTAATGAGAGAGTTGAGGTCGTTCCGCAAAGCTGTCAATGGATTAGTGCTTGTGTGACCCAGACGAGAATTTGGCAGGCAGAGAAGCCTTTTATTTTGATCAGATGAAGACAACATTTCTGCAGAGGTATGAATCTCCACGTAGGTAACTAATAGAGGATCCCTATCCCAAACTTAGTCCTGTTATTGATGAGAGTGCGGCATCCCATTTCCAGGGGTCACAGTGCAAGATCCAAGCCCTCTATTAATAGGATAAATAAATACTTACTGCTATTGTTTATATTTATTTGCCAAGTGTTAGGAAACAGAGGTGGGGAAGAGCCTGCTAAGCTGATCTGAAGTTGTAAATGATCAAGGCGAGTGGTGTAATCAAGGGTCTGGAAGACGGTATGCATATTAAACAAAATTAAAAAGCTTAGAAAGCCAAAGCCTCTACATCAATAAATCATTAAACACTTAAGACTATTTTGTAGGTGCAAAAACCCATTGTGGAATTCCCTGTGGAGTTCATTTTATTATTCTGTTTTGTGTGATTAAAATGAATCCTTTTGCTTCACAAAAGATCCCAAAAGAGTGCACTTCAAAAGGCTGATAATTAGCACAGACCATATGGAGGAAGGGAAGGCTTCTTTTAATAAGAGGCTGAAGCCAATTTTAAAGTAGCGGGATTTTCACCTGAAGCAGAGAAATGCTGAAGAAATTGAGTTAATTTGATGATGCAAGCCTTTCCTTAACTGGGAGTGATCTATGTGACAAGCTGTTGCTCGAGATGGGTTTCTAATTGAGTATGCAGTACTCAGAAGCATCTCTCACGACACCAGTCTTGTTCTTTTTATTTGTATTTGCATCAAGAGTTGAGTCAGGTGAAGATACAGACTGAAGCTTGCTTTCTAATGGTCCCAGGATTATGTATTTCCATATTCTGTTTAGTTATTGAAAAAGATATGATTCGTTAGATTTTTATCTGCCTTTTTGGTTATTAAATGTCTTCCATCTCCTCTCTCACCTTCCCCTGCTTAAGGTTATTCCAGTGCTATCAACCCCAGGAATTAAAAAATGAAGCAGTTGGTTTAAGTCATGTGACTGTTTAGTCAGGTAACATTTCAAAAAATCCTTTTGCTTTCGATGTTTAAGGCTTTAAAGTCCACAATGGCTAATCTTCCCTTACACACAAGAGAAACAAACATCTGATTTTTAAACAAACTTTACATTTTTGTTCTCTTTTACAATAACTTCATGAGCTGGGATTTAAAAGGAAAAATAAAAAATACCTGTTAAGAAAGTTGTCACAAAAATAAATTAATTATCCATTTTGCCTCCAGGATACAGCTTCTAATGTAACTAAAACAAAATTATCCTGCCAAAAATCCCAACCTCTGTGTTATATGATACCCCTTCAGGCACTCATGACCATGCTCCATGCCTCACATTACCTGCATTTAACACAACCCAGGGCCTTACTCCAAAGAAAAGAAAGTAAATATAACTTTTTAAGAGGTGATTGATTTTGGATGCCCAGCCTGAGATTATTGAAAGGGACTGTCTTTTCTGAAAACTGCCATATGGCCTGTGCTTTAGGAAAACCAAACTCTCTTGCAGCATCTCAAGGTAGGCATCCAAAACTACTGCACCTTTTTAAAAAACCTGTCTGACGTTTGTTATATGATAACAATCAATCTTTATTGATTTAGGGCTTGAAATGAAAACTGCTGCTAATATAACAGACTTTGGAGAGAGCGAATGAGCAAGGAGACAGGCCTTTTTTTGCAAGTAAAGGAGTTGAAGCTATCAAACTTTAATATCTGCAATCTTGCTTTGAGACTATTTTAATAAATTTTTGGAAATGAAGGTTATATTATTGAGAGGTGAAAGGGGGAAGAAAAGGAGGAGCAAAACCGCAGTGCTGTGTGAATCAGTCCTCTGGGGGAGCACGGGAATGATTGTGTCCTGTAATTGCCCCTGTACAATGCAAAATTATAATTATATGTAAAAAAGTGTGCATGTGCACACAGAGGCATGATTGCTATCTATCCGTGTCTCCTTCTAAATTCATTATATTTCTTTTTCTACTTCTGTGCCTATGGTCTTAGAAGGCCTCCAACTGCACTGAAACTTCCTAAACCAGGCTCTTTTGCTGCCCTGATATTATCTTTGTATAAAATATTTCCTCTGCCCTATAGAGGGGGTGCAGAAAGACAGAGCAAGTCGATGCACAGACAGGGAATAATGTGATTGATTGTAACAGTTGGATCAGTCCATTTAATTTGCGAGTTCTAATTAAAGCACAAAGGACGGGATGGAGCCACAATACAATTTTGTTTATGTTTCTACCACTGTGATTTTCTGTCAGTAAGAGAAATCAGCTTTCTGAGCCTCAGTCTTCTATGAACTTTTGTAATTTGCCTACTGAGTCTTGGAGTTTTCTTAATAAATGCATACTTAGTATCCAGCATCTCTGGTACCTAGATGTTCATTTCAGTTCTGAGGTCAAGGTGGAGGAATATTCAGCCTGGGCTGAATATTGCCAGTTGACAATATTGTCAGTCTGGGCAATTCCATAGCTTGCTCACATCCCCATCACACCAGGAAATATTAACACATTATTTAATTTTCCCCATTGTTTTCATTTACATATGCTAACTTGATGGATACTTTTGCGGTTCTCGTATTTTGGCCTGAAAATATGGACAGTTAACTGTGGGGTTTGGTTTTGTTTTTCATACACTAACAACCAAGATTTTACTCCTGATGTTGACAGAAGAGATTGAGTTATTTTCCTTCTGAATGAATTTTGTTGACAGGATGGATTTAGGCTGTTGACAAAACACATTCTGTTAGCATGGTGGCCTAAAGCTTTGATGAAATATGTTTTGTTGGCAGGGTGGATTGAGATTGTGGTGACAAAATGCAAACAGCCTAATCCATTCCGTTGATAAAACACATTTATCTAACTATCAAATCCATCCAGTTGACAAAGCCATTTTGGTTTGAAACTGAAAAGCATCTTTTTGAGGGGAAGAAATAAATTCCCACAGAGCTGCAGGAGGCAGCTCAGCTTATTGAGAAGCTGTGCTAGGGCTTCTCTCGTGTGTGTGGAAAATAGAGATGTGGACCTTTACAACAACGGTATTAGAAATGGCAGTGAAAGTAACTTTAAATGGAAATATCTCCCTTTTCCACGGCACAACGTAGCCCTGCTCCGAGTTGACACACTTCATGGACGCTTTGCTGGTCTCTGTATCTTACAGCATCCTAAAGGATTTTCAAGGGAGATCTACAAGCTGTGTTCAAAGTTGGCCCTGAAAATCGAAATTAATCTCTTAATACTAAAAATCATAGTGTCTGTAGCTGTGTTGGGCTTTGGTACCTACAGCCTTTCTGCCAGTTGAACCAGCTGGATTCCACCAGCGATACCTGTCAGTTGTGGGTCTGCTTCCCTCTGCCCAAAGGCAGTAATGACTTGGTTCTCTTCCCTTGTTACCATTTCTGTCTAGTTGTGAGGACTAATTCTTTCTTTCTCTTAGGGTTGTCCCATTGCTTAATACAATTTAGTTCCTACTTTGTTCATTCTCTGCTTCAATCTCAATTTCTTTCTCCTCGAGGACCTCTGCTCTGAGTTCAGCCGGATCTGTTAAAGGCTGGCAAGGCAGCAAAACAAATGACAGCAAAATTCAGAGCTGTCTCTTCAGGCTTCTGCGTTTCAGATGTTTTCCTTCAACTGTGTGGTCTCAAAAGCAGGTATTCCCCTCCCTTCCCCATGTACAATCCGTTTCTGATGCATAGGAAGGGAATATCACGTCTTTCCTTGATGTAGCATCAGACATATAGCATTTTGACCATACTGACATTTAAAGCAATCAGAAATGTACTTTTCCACTCCATCAATGGAATCATGTTCTGCGTGTGTCAGAGGACGTAAGAATCAATATCTTAATATCACAAAGCAAACATTTTGACATTTGAAGTTGTTTAGTTTACAGTTTCTATTTAAAAAATATTCGATTTGATCAGGCATATGAGAGATCCAGAAATTAGCATTCCTCCCCCAAACTTTGTCTCATATAAGAAAGAAAGTTTTGAAACCTGAAATTTCCATTTCTTTTTTTTTTTTTCCCTTACATAGAGAGCAATTTTTCCTTCCCTCTGTGGGGAAAAAAGAAAATAATGTCCATGCTGGTGAGAGGGTTTTGGCCCTTAGGTTAGCTCTTGAAGCATTACTGTGCAGTTCTACTGCTGGATTGTAGGGGAAAATGTGTGTTGCTTATTACCCTCAATTCAAAACAGTTATTCTTTAGCACCATATGTTTTGGGCTGATACGCCAAGGCAAAGAGCATCTGTACTGCTGCCAAGTTAAAAGCATTTCACATCACTTGTGCTCAAATGGAAATGGCTTCACAAATCCTCGGTGAAGAAACACCGAGGTGAGCATGTCTGGAGTGGCGAGGCAGTTTTCCTCATTAAATGTTTTATTCTCCGTCCCTGAGATTGCCTGTTTGACACCCAGATCGAGCGAGGCGTGGAGTCCTGGGGAAGATCTGCTTTAATTAAGCATAACTGTGCAGTAAGGACAAGCTAATGGTGTGGCTGGATAGATGCTGGGAAAGGTTTTCTCTGCAAGAATATTGCTCCAAATCCTCCCACCAGGGCAACTGCCTGACTGCCAGGGTGGCTTCTGACTTTGAGGGGTGTTTCCTTGTATTTAGAAGCCCAAAACAGAGCGGCGGCAGCTCTCACGGGCGCCGGTGTTAACTGCGGAGGGATCCTGGCATCTCAGCACGACTAACATCTTGTAAGCAGGGATAGTGTTTTGCTTCAGTTTGTCAGGACTAGCATGCTTTTTTGCCTCCAAGGTTGTAGCCTCAGCGGCGCGGTATTAATCACAGAGGTGGTGGTGTGTCTGAGGTTAGGCTTGAGGAGCACAACTGGTTCACTGAAGATGCAAAAAAAAAAATATCTGTACTATATTAAAGGCTATATTATCTCTAATGACCTTTTTGTAGTATGGGTGCACACATATGTGTAAAAGGATGAAGAGAAACAAATTCTTCTAGTTAACTGAGTCCCTGGGAAGAGTTTGCAGGCGATGGCGTGGTCTAGGAGCAATCAGACCAGTAGGAAAACAATTCAGTGCCAATCCTGCTGACAGTCAGCAAGACAGAAGGAAAAGGGAAAATGAGCCATAAATTCTATCACACACTACTCCCTGCTCACATTGTGCCTAAGGGCAAGGTCTAAGTCTGTCTGTGGAGAGTTCCAAACCTCCAGTTAGTCTGGTTTCCAACATTTTTCCCAGGGGGTGACTCCAGAGTGTAACGTATTTCCAGCGATAGGCAGGCTGCGTTTCTCTTCGTTTCATCCCATTACTCCCAGCTGTTATATTTACCGAGCCCTGGCAACGTGTTTAGGTCCTTTGTGTCGTTCTGCCGTGTCTCCTCTTCCTTTGGTGTCAAACTGGGTTTACCTGACCCGTGTGAGATGGTGTTTGTTCTGCCATCCTAATTAATTATGCTGACACGACTGGCGAAGGGGATGTCAAGCACTGTGGCATTAGCATTCAGCAGCATTTTCTCGGGATAAAAAAAGGGCAGAGCAGAGAAACAAAAGAAGGCGAAGGCATAATGAGGGAGCCTGTGACCTTTCCGAGGTCTCATTCCCAGAGACTCATGCATTATTTCAGCGTCTGGGCAATTAACTTGTGTCGTTACCGTGCCCGTGTGCCAGCCCTTCCAGGGAGCTCCCGCGGAACCCAAGGGAGAAGGATGCCTTTTTAGCAGGCTGAAAACACAAAGCTGGGGTTGAATTTTGAACATAACACTGTTTGTCCTGAGGGCTTTACTGTTTCGGATATTAGTGTAGAACCACGTGCAACAGCTCATTTCAAGGAAGTGGAAGTCACCTAATAGTCCCATATGCAATATTTATTGTCATACGCTCTAAGAAAAATTCATTTGCATAGGAGAGTCAATGGAGGTTGTAAAATAGCACGCGTTGACTGTTACCATCATTGGCGAACACGTTAAAATACCGAATGATTTATGAATGTTGTTTGCCTTGATTCAAGGAGATGACTTTGGTTCCAGAGGGTGCTGCTGTTCAACAGCTTTCCTTCCTCAAACTTAGCGTCGTGGTAGAAATTTTGCTGAGAGGGGGCAGACATGATTATGAAATGCTTCTAGATTTCCTTCTAGGTCTGATTCGGAAGTTTCTAAGGGGACAGCTCTGACTGCCATGAGAGGGGACGGACTAGATGACCTTTGAAGGTCCCTTCTGGCCCACCTGATTCTATGGTTCTATGATTCTATCACTCCAGTCTTCCTGCCAGTTCACCCCTCTGCCTTTAACCTCTGCCCAGAGCGTATCGAGGAACAATCAATAGTCCTTGGAGAAAGATCCTGGGTCTTTTGGTTATTTCTTGTTATTTCTTCTAATTTGGAAAGTCTGGTTAAATATTGGCCCCACTGAAGCTGATGGAAAACCCCTCAACTCACTTTGATGAAGGCAGGAGTGATTTTGTGCACACCATTTTCTCCTATGTTTTGCAGTGTTTTGGGACTTGGGAATAAAAATATAGAACAAGTGCAAAGCTGAGTATTTTTAAATGAAAATGAACCAGAGAAAATTAATCTGCAGTGAATGCAGTTTCCTTTGAGCAAAGTAGTATAAAAAAAATCATTCATCAGAGATGGATTACGAATCAGTTGTTGTGAAATTCTGTGGTTGGAAGAAGTTAAGGGCTCTGAACATCGAAAAGTAGGTGATGATTTCAAAAACACAAACAGCAGCTGTTAACACTACCCCGATAAAAATCAAAGGGAAGACAAGCAGCTGATGCTGGACAGTGAATTGAAAGGCTGGGGTTTAATTTTGGATTTCCAACTGTTAGTGCTGTTGAATTTTAATTAATTTATATTTCTAATACTGCTCTTTCCTCATTTAGATAAGAAAGAAACCTTGGCTATGAGTTTTACATAGCAATTGCATTTATTCTGTGGTTACCTTTTTTAACTGGTACTGTAGTTACCACAGCAACAGTAAAATGGATTAGTTATAATATGAAAACTTTCTTTACACAAGCAAATCTGATAAAATGTCATGAACCGTCTTGAAGAAATACGTATGTTCCAATAAAAATCACTCAGTGTTTCTGGGGTTACTGTAGCAATGCATTAACAATTCTATAGTTAAGATCTTGTCAGTATCTCCCTTATAAATCTGCCATATTTAGTCCCGAAACCAGCCCGAAACGTTGCATCGCCAGCTCTCAACTGGGGAATGATTGAAAAATGGCAATTCCAGCCAAGTTGATTCCCTTGAATGTGAAAAGAAGCAGCTCCTGCTACTTCCCCCCCCCAACATATATGGAGACACCTGAGGACCGGTGATAAAATGAAGGTTTGAGATGGGTATTTTTTAAATTCATGTTTCAGAAGGAACGTTTGGTGGGCATTGAAGAAGACAGTTGGTAAGACAGACCACTCTGGAGCAGAACAAGGGTCTCCCTCGCCTGGCACCGCCATTTCCACTCCCATTTCAATGTCTGATGCTCTCCAGGCTTTTGGTGTGTTTATCCTTTTAATACTACGCTGGGTAGAGCAGTGGTGCTCTTATTCCAGTTACGTGGATGAGGTGGGGGTGAATTACCTGCAGATTTTTCTTTTCATCTCCCAATAATTGGATCACGCTGTGAATATGGGGAGTTTATATCCTTTTTAGTCTTCTCCACCCGTCGCCTTCCCAAAGGAAACAAGAGACAATAGTGTTTTTATAGCTAAATTGTGAGTAGGGGGGCGAGGAAGGTTGAGGTTATTGTGCCACTGAGGTATAACTGCTCAGAGCATTACACTGTGCTTGGAAGTTGCTGAGTTTTTCTGCCACCTACTCCCATGGGGTTATTCACAGCTCAGCCATAAATATAGGAAATTAATCTACATATTTCCATACAAAGACAAGAACTAGGGAATTAGTAGGGCTGGTGTCCAATTTAATCAGAAATTAAGCTTAATGGGAGCTTTTTTTTGAACTAGACTTCTGTGCCAACACAATACACAAGCTGCCACTAAGGTTTTCAAAACCTTCTCAAACACCTCTTGTCTGTTAGAGTATAATCAAAAATGTGGAGCATTAAAGCAGCCACTACAAGAAATGTACTTCTTAGGAAAAGCTGAGAAATTCTTATCAGACAGTTCATTGCAGCAGCTGGATATCTTTATATGAGAAAAAAATACTTATGTGGGGACCTGAGTGTCTCTAAATTCAGGAGCTTTCCTGTTTAGGAAAGGGGGACACCGCATAATGGATAGATGAGAACAAAGAACCTATTTTATGGGGTGTAATCCCACCTGTTGGAAGATGCGGGAAACTTGAACCATCAAGCCCTTTTCTCACTGGTGGCAGATGCCACCCCCTGTGTCATTCAGCACAGATCAGTGGCAGTGTGACACTGCTGATCCACTGACAGCCCACACGGTGATGTCCATGGATGTAGACTCGAGACACCCGATCCAGTGGCAGATGGCAAAACACCGACCACATCAACTGAACACCCCCACAGACCCACTATATTTGGTGACCCTTGTAATGTGTTTTTGAGGCCTGGGCTGCTGAGAGGGGTTAATTCATCAGAATTCCTGTGCTCCTTGACAGCTACAACAAGGACTCTGTCAAGGTGGATACCAGCTTGCGGGCACACCGATGGCATGTAAATGATGTGGGCGAGGGGACAGAGTGTATCCTCAGCAAGTTAGCTGATGATACCAAACTGGGAGGGCTGGCTGACACTCCAGAGGGCTGCGCCGCCATCCAGCGCGACCTGAACAGGCTGGAGAGCTGGGCAGAGAAGAACCTCATGAGGTTCAACAAGGACAAGTGTAGGGTCCTGCACCTGGGGAGAAAGAACCCCAAGGCACCAATACAGGTTAGGGATGGATCTTCTGGGAAGCACTACCGAGGAGAAGGATCTGGGAGTCCTGGTAGACAGCACGCTTTCCATGCACCAGCAATGTGCCCTTGTGGCCAAGAAGGCCAATGGGATCCTGGGCTGCGTAGGGAAGAGGGTGGCCAGTAGGTCGAGGGAGGTCATTCTCCCTCTCTACTCTGCACTGGTGAGGCCACAACTGGAATCCTGCATCCAGTTCTGGGCTCCCCAGTTCAAGAGAGACAGGGAACTAC
>JAOQGH010000015.1:2101977-2178938 GCA_025769975.1 Gallinago jamesoni | reverse complement strand
GACTCTTTTCAGTGGTTTCCAGCAATAGGACAAGGGGCAACGGGCTCAAGCTGGAACATGGGAAGTTCCATTCAAATCTGAGGAAGAACTTCTGTCCTGTGAGGGTGACAGAGCCCTGGCAGAGGCTGCCCAGAGAGGGTGTGGAGTCCCCTTCTCTGGATGCTCCTGAGTGATGTGCTCTGGGCAGCCCTGCTTTGGTCAGGGAGTTGGACTGGATGATCTCTAGAAGGTCCCTTCCAACTCTGACAACTCCATGATTCCATGACTTATTCAAGGGCACATCGGTTTGGATTTTCTTGTTGCACTACAGAATATGATTGCAGAGTTGTGAAGGAGTGCCTGCGTGAGTTATATCAGCCTTTATATCTAGATATAATTATTTTTTTCAGTACCTGGATAGATTAGAACTGATTAGTATCTGTCTAAGCTACCCAAATTATCTATAGTCCAGTCATTTTACACTAGCTGTTACAATCTAATTTGATCTGGCTACTGCTGAGGGATCTTAATTTAATACATAATACTTTTTCACTTTTTTTCTGTTTTAAAATGCAAAGCTCAGGACGAACAGTCTGAGAGATTTTTTGCTGTACTTTTCCTTCAGGCACGGACTCAAGATTTTTCAAGCAACCTCAGAATAGCTTTTTGTTTAAGGACTTGTTTGAATACTTAAAATGAAAAATGATTTATTTCATTTGGTTAGTGTGAATGAAGTGTAGTCTTTCAATGCCAGCTGGCAGAATTAGGTAGCTGGAGAAGAGATTGTGTACCGCAGCATCTAAAAGGAAGGTGAAGATTTCTTTGATATCTACAGCAGAGATATAATTCAACTATTCAATTCAATCAAAGAAAACTAGATCAACTAAATTTGCTAGGTTTTTTTAGAGCAATTTTTATGAATCTCTGATTTTACATCTGGTAGGTATGGTTTTATTCCCATGCGATCTGCTTTTGAGACTGAACTTCAGTAGCATCAGTCTGACTAAAATAGGATTTCAAAATGCTGCATTTTGACATGCTGCTGTCAAAATACCGTCTTTCTTTGGTGGACTTACACACAGTGATCACAAAAAGAAATCTTCAGCCTGGCCAGAATGTGACACATGAAGTAATTACTGGCTGTGCAAGTCTGGGGTTCAGGACAGTTCATGAGATATGCAGATCAATGCAAACATGCAGCAAGAAGAATGAAATATATATTAAAAGTGTTTTATGGATTTTGCTGTATTTTTTAAAATCAATGGGTTCCTGCCCTAGTATGTTTTAAAATCAATAAGTTCCTACCCTCATTTCCCAGTACAAGGGATGTTAAAATAGAGCTGTGTACGCAGGTCATTGGAGGAAGGCTTGAGCACCAGGTCTGGGGGCTTGGGTTGTACTAACAACTCGATATAGAATCACACAATCATAGAATTGTCTAGGTTGGAAGGGACCTTAACAATCACCTAGTCCAACCATCAACCTAAGTCTGACAAAAAAATAAATAAGAAATAGGAAATAGAAATTACTAAACCATATTCATAGAATCATAGAATCATCTGGGCCGGAAGGAACCTCCAAAGGCCATCCAGTCTGACCCCCCCGCAGTCACAGGGACACCCCCAACTAGACCAGGTTGCCCAGGGCCTCCTCGAGCCTCACCTTGAATGTCTCCAGGGAAGGGGCCTCAACCATCTTCTTGGGCAACCTCTGCCAGTGCTCCACCACCCTCATTAGAAAGAACTTATTCCTAATCTCCAATCAAAATCTGCTTTTCTTCAGTTTAAACCCATCGCCCCTCATCCTGTCACTGCAGGCCTCTGTAAACGGACTCTCACCTGCACCTGAGACACCAAACACAGGTAGTGCCTTTGGAAAAGGAAATTTTCCAAATAAGGGTTTCTCTGGAGATTGTCTATTGGCCTCAGGAGCAAGAAAGGAAGCAAATATTCCGGAGAACTAGTAAAATCCTGGAATAGGATTTAAAGTGAAAGATTAATTTTGTTCTTTTTTTTTTTTATTTCCTGGGAGTGGCTGACCTTCCTAAGTGAATCACTGATGACTTCTGTCAGCGTTACCTTCTTATTCAGATATGAAAGTAGCCTTTGCATTAAGTCAGCTCTTTGCAGTGTATGTACTAAAACCAGCCATTTGCTAAACTTTGTCTGGCCCTGTTAGTGTTTCTTAATTAGCTAACACAGCCCAAACACAGCTGACTTCAACCTCACCTGTTTGAAATCATATTGATTTGACCTATAATTTACCTGGGGCATTTGTCAATTATCACTTTGTCTTCAACACTTGCACCTGTATCACTGCCTTTAAAAGCACCATCAGTGGCAGCTGGAAATCTTGTTTGCCATTTCTTAAGCATGTGGTTAGTTTGGAAGAAGAGGAATTGGGGAAATATCACTGGAAGAAAAAGTCACCAAAAAACCTCCTTTTAATTTAGCATTTTCTGCTATTTGGCAGAAAATACCAACTTAAATTGCTTAAATGCAGTAAGTTTGCTTGTAGAGCAGGCTAGTGCTGACCCTGGAGTAATATCACAAGACTGGAAATCCTTTCAACTTCTCCTGGAGTCTCCGGTCCTCGTGCTCAGAGTCCCAGTGGGTAAGGTAAGGATTGGGAATTGTGTTTTTCTTGCTGTTTGATACAAGGAGGAGCATGAAAGGGGATTATGAAGCAGTCAGGCTTGCACAGAACAACTGCTAATATCTGGCTGTTAACACATTTTTTTACACCTTACCATTATCTCTAGAGCCGATGGAATAAAAGAAATAAAATAATTTCTAAAAGGTAATTGCATCTTACTGAGGTATTTGAAAGGCCACCTAATTCATTAAGTCTTAGACCAAAGTATTTCAAGCTGCATTAAAAAAAAAAAATCTTATTCACTGAGTAGAATTCAGGTGAGCTTTCTGATGTCTCTAATTGCTCCTGAGACCCTCGGTGATGTGCCATTTTGTCTGTGATTTAAGGCAGAATAGACACAAAACTTTAACCAGTATGTATTTATCTGTTTTACAGTAGACATTGTCTCTCTTAGCCCCATATCCCTTTAAAAAAGTCTCTATTTTAAATCCAGTTTGGGGAGAAATAACACCTTTTGTAACATTTACTGTTTCATCAAGCGGAGCTGTTTTCCCAGCAGCTCTATTCCTGAGGTGCAACTGTAATATAACCTGGAAGCAGTTTAGGCTATGTGCATTGAAAATTCAAGTGTTTAATTATTTTAGTGAAGCATGTTAATTATAGGTATTTGGGGTCTGCCCCACTGCACAGCGGAATTCCTTTTAAGAGCCACGACAACTTAAAGAAACTACATTTATTTTCTCTGAGGACTTAGAGGACAGTTTCAAACAGAAACATGGATAGTAACTGAATGTGTTATAACACAAATGTTTTGAGGTAAATAGCCTGTTTTGTTAAATGTCATCAAAGCATTTGTTACATCAACAAATCCTCAAGAGTTTTCATTTTTCATATACATTTTAATACATATAAAATGACCATAAATTTGTGGTTTAAGGCATACTTCCACAGCACCAGCATTCTCTTGCTCTGTAATTGTGTCTCCTAAATGACAAGTGTGAAATACGTAACGCTCTCATAAATTATAGCTTGCAGATTATTCTGTCAATTTGCTTACATATTTGTAGTCCTTTTTATTATTATTTTTAAGAAAGTCTTTTTCCTTTATCTTCACAATCTCTGTGGGTCAAATGCAATGTCTTCTTTTCTAGTGCTCTACATCTGCTTGGAAAAAACAAGTATCGCACTTAGCGAAATAGCTCTGTTTTAAGGGAAAATATTCAATACGGTAGAAAAAATTTGAAGACTATTAGTTATTTTAAGTTGATTTTAATCATTAGTGATTTTTAAGATTAGTGATTTAATGATGTTTAAGAGTAGGCTTTTGCAACAACCAACCATAGCCTGTCATTGTAGGTTGGCAACCTGCACAATTAAGCTACAGTTTTTCCTGGGCCAGAATTTGCAGAATGAAAATAAGTAGTTTATTAATTTAGGTTTGTGTCACAGGTGTCGCTGTTTGCTTTGGTAGCTTTTTAGTCGGATTATTTTCATTTCTACAAATAACTCTATCCTTTTAGCAATCAAACCTCTTCTTAGCTTTCATTTTCATCCAACCTGTGACAGTGTTGGATTCCTTGATACCTAGGGTAAGACACACAGATAATATAGACGTTATCACATCCATCAGTCACTCTCCCTTAAAGGGCTGATATGACAAATTGTGTCTCTAGCTGTTTATTGTTTGGCTTCTTGCTTTCTGCCAGCTCTTCTGCACTCCTGATTCATAGTCGTTTTGATTTCTGTGCCTTGTGTATCTGTGAGTAATTGTTTCACCAGGCAGTTATCTTTATAAGCCAGGTGACTAAAATTTTAATTTTCATATTTTCAATTTTCCCTGGTCCTTTACATTTTCTTTCTCTTGGAGTTACTTGAACATTTACAGTGGTATAAAAATGTGGGCATGAGTGACTGCAGAATGCTCTTTTTGGCTTATATCCTGTTGTGTTTGGGGTGGTTTTTTGCTTAATTTAATTCTTTTGTCACTTTTGGGACCGTGGTGGCACCTTGGGAAGTGCCCTGGACTGCTGCGTGCTGCTTGGCTGATTGCCTTATCTTAAAAGTAGAGTGAGAAACAAGAGCCCTTTGGGGACTCACCGAATGTCTTCACACCAGCTAATGTAGTGCTAATGGCATATCATTATTCAACTTGGGTATTTGTCTATGCTAATTAATTTAAATGAAGCACGTCCCTCACTGAGGGACAGCTCTGGTGCAGGCGTGTCCACAAGCGAGTGGGGGTTCATGGGGCAAAAACGGGCCTTTCCTGAGCTTCCTGGAGCCTCCCCTGAACAAGGTCCAACAGGCAGAAAGGCTACATGACATGGGATTCCCTGTCCTCTCTGCCTGGCCCAGCACTTGGCCCAGCTTAGAGGAGAGGGGGCTATGGGAATGTGTCTCCCCAGTAACTCCCCTGTGGTTCTAGAGGGTCTGCAAGGGGGACTCAGTCATGACAAGGAAGATGATTTAGTGTCCATGGCGGTGTCGCTAAGGTTAAGTCAAACTACACCCCACATCAAAATATCTCCAGTTAAAAACAAAACAAACCCAAGGTCATTGTCGTAGGTGAAAGCTAAAACTGCATCTTGTGAGACCCTTCAAAGGACTGGGTGATGTTTGGGGCAAGCAGCTGCGGGTGTGTGGCCAGAATCTTGAATGCTCCAGTCTTACTTTTCATGACATTAAAAAGGCCACCTGACCCATGTATCCAGGCACCCGTGGCTTTAAGTTATGCTCTTATTTGCCTTTCACTAATGCCTGTTTCCCTTCCTTGCAATGACTTCTTGCTTGACCTTAGGTTGATCCAAAGGGTTAGATCCAAATGAATCTGTCCAACACACCTGAAGGCTCCAGGAGGCCGAGGGGCCGTGGGCCCACCAACTGATGGAAGCTCCTTCTGCTGTTGTGAACTGAGAGGTGTGAGTGGCTGCAATCTGAGACCAGAGTCCTCTTTAGATGTGACACAGGAGAACACTTAACACACGCTTCCCGTGGATTGCAAAGATGACTCGAACAGCAGCAATTTCGGCTATTAAAATGAGCAGTCCATAACAGCATTATTACTGTCCAAATAGTGATATGAAAATAATTGCAGCTCAGTAAAAATTACTTTGCTTGTTGAAAATGAGGAGAAATTGGGAATAGCACCCTGAACACAACCAAGGAGAGGTGGGATAGATGGCTCTGCAAGAAAATTCTGTGTTGAGTTTCCTGCTTGCGACAGAATCTCTGTATGAGCCTGGAGAAGTCACTTCTGCTCCTTGTATCTCTTTTCTTGCTGTAAAACTGAGATGACTCTAGTTTAATAGACAGGATAAACTGCAAATTCAGTCATCTTTGAGTGTCAAAGACAGTTTTTTATTTTCTTCCCTGCATTTTCAAATAACTGATTGTAATGGTTGCATTTGATTAACAGGTTTTCTTTCCCCTCCCTGGCAACAACTTGCATCCAAACTTGTCTTTTGCTTTCCCAGAGCTATGCAGCCTTGGAAATCCTTCTGGCAGGAAAGGTCTTCAGGAAAGGCTTTTCAGGGTAACTAAAAATAAGCGCTGGACTAGGCATGCAAGCTTAATTAAATTCAGTCATTTTGTAGTGTCTTCTCTTCATGCAGCTCTGTACTTAAGATTGGTGTATGTCTGGGTAGCATGAACCCAATTACAGCTGCATTTTAAAAACAGCAGCAGTTGACTTTCTCCAGGTGATTTTTCTCATCAGGGTCTAATTTCAGCCAAACAGCAGAGAGCAGCTCTACCATAGATGAAGATGCTCTGCCATTACCTATATTTCATGGTGTCAGTACAATGACAGCCACAGTCTGCAGAGCTGTCACTTGAGTCAGCGCCGTCAGCCTGCATTCTGCAAGGTTATGCTCTGTCTTAAATTAACATTACTTTCTGTTGGTGCCCAGCACTCAGAAATTCCTTATTATCAAAGCTATCACTGCAAGGGGATTTTTCCTCATCCATCACACTGTCACTACACCACTTTCCTTTTCGCTATGGTTTCTTTTTCCTTTATTCTGATATTTTTTTAACATGAGACTTCTTCGGTCAAGTCAGTTTTTCTGTAGCAATTTGGTCACCTCTCCAGATTTATGGGTTTATTGGGATCCACAGCTGCTAATAATTTCTGTAAATTGAGGGGAATTAGGTTTAGTGAGTGGGTGGAGGTCTGTCAGGATTTTGGTTCCACCAGCATATGCTTTCACAACACCTCCTAATATCTCACAAAACCTTCATGTGAACACTGGCCAATTTGTTTTTTAGAAGCAAAGAGTTGGGTTAAGGTACAGACCAACCTGTGGAAATGCAAGTTTTGCATAAATCTGACTATGCCTGCAGGCTACATTTCAGCCATCTCTTGGTGCAACAGAGATATAAAGAAAATTGCAACGAATCCTCGTTAATAATAGCTGTTCTCCAAAGAAGTTAGCTCTCTGCTGGTGCTCAGTGGTGAGAAGCTGGCAGAAGATGAGACGAGTGTGTATAACAAACACAGTTGTGTTAAGGACTCATAGTGAGAGTATAAGAACGAGGAGGAGGAGGAGGGGAAGCAAGGCTGGTAAAAGCAGTGAGGATATATTGCTTTGGAGGAGAACAACAGGATCGTCTCTCAGCTGAGGGCTCAGTGTCTAGGAGGAAAATGGAGTGGGGGAAAAACAGGTCACAGTAAGGATATGCCGAGTGAAATTTTGTGGAGTGGAAGGGGCAGGACTGATTTGTAACCATCATAGATGAGCTAAAGCTGCACTGGGGATGTGGAGGTTGATACGTGTAGCTCCTGCTGTGGCTTTGATTGCCAACCAGCTTGGGGATGTGTGCTCACTGGCCAGGGTCACGTAGCTGAGATGGGAGGCAGAAGGATGCAGTTGGGAACTCCCACAGCTGTAGGTTCAGGTGAGCTGACAAGCGAGGCAGAAAACCCTGTCACTACAGAACTATCTCAAAGTACCTGAGAAATCAGACACAGCCATCCCTCCGCCTGCGACATCGAGACAGGAGATCTTTGTGAGAACAAAACTGCTTGTGGTGTTATGCTATGTGACACTGGGAAAATATTTCCTCCCTGGGGCAGCGTTGGCTCAGGCCACAGCTCTGTGAGCGCCTGGTATCAGCTTTGTCTGAGAGTCAGCTGAAATTAATGTAATTAACTCAAATTAACAAACACGCAGGAGCCTCGTGGAATAGAAACCTGTAGGTTGGCAATGGTGTTTTTCCATTTCCAGTTTGCCAAACCATGTGGTTTAGAATCAAAGTAATTAAGAAAATGATAGGTGAAATAATGTGCAAGGGTGGTTTTTTCCCTTTTCAAGCTTATTTTAACAAATACGTATGCGGTAGAGCCTGTGATATTTTTTTTTTAACTTCAAAATGCCCAGCTGTGTTGATTAACCAAACTAGTCAGAAATGTTCAGCTTCCATTTTACTGTTTGCTTTGGAAGTGAAAAAGCTTCCTCTGCCCAAACTTTTGCTGGCTTTTTCAAACTGTGTCTAGGTTGCTAACGCTTCCTCTAGTAGACAGAATCCAGTCGTACAGTTACAGACCAAACTTCTGATGGCTTTTAGTTAGTTGTTTGCCATCTGGATGGGTATGGATTGGTACTCAGTCGTTATTCAGGTCGCAGGGTTGGCAGTGGGAGGTGGGTCCTTCAGCATCTGCTCCAGCTCCCAGGGCTGAAGGGTGGGTTTTATTTATGGCAAGTTCAATAACCTGAAAGTGGAAAAACCAGGCAGAAGGCATCAAAGTAGAGTCACCACCAAGGGTAAGGTAACTCTTGGGGTTGCCAGGAGAAAAACAAACAAACCCCAAGCTGTCTTACAAGTTTATTATTGCTATTGATCACATTTATGAAGATGACATGAAGTTGCAAACTGTTGTAATATCAAAAAAAGGCAGTTACAGCAATGCAAAGTGGTCTATCACAGAGGGTGTGTGACAACATTATTACTGCAATGGCCTAATATTGCAGTGGGGAAATGCAATAGCTGTAAGTTATTTTGAAACAAAATGCAGTAGCCAACATGTTAGTACATGAAGTATTTTTGTTATGAGCCTCAATAATTACAGTGAGCGGTTACCAAAATGTACAGACCAAAGGGAATGAAGTGAGATGTCACAGCCAGAGCAGCTCCTCTTTGTTTTGTCTCTTACATCCATTTTGTGCATCTGTGAGCACTTGAGTTCATAGGGCCTGATCCAGCACCAGCTGATGTCGATGGAAGGAGATCTATTATCTTTAGGGGCTTCTGGATTAACACCGGATTTATTAAAACTTTCAGCCTGGGCCCAGTTGATAGCTTGAAAGGTGAAAGCATCGTGTTTCCATGAGTGCTCTAAATTATCTAGGATGTCTGTAAATTATTCAGTATTTCTACGGATTTGAGGACTCTGTTAGTACTTTAGTAGGTAAAAATGTATATCATACTGGAATGGAATTTGACATTTGTATGTAACAGTCCACTTTGCAACAGAAGACAATGCTTGATTTATTTTTATTCTCTTGAAACGCCTTCATCTGGGGCATTTAAGCCTAAATGTGTAGGAGTTGCTCATATAAAAGGAGAGGAATTCTGGACATATGGGCTCTGGTCCTGCCTCTGGCTTCACTTGACTAAGTCATAAAATCTAGACTGTACCCCTGTCTGTAAAGTACATATATTCATACTTATACATGAGAGATTATAAAACCACTGATGATTTTTACATCTCTAGTAAATGCACTATTGAAAGGGCGGGTGGAAAATGAAAATATATCAGACATCCCTTTTTCAAAACCTGCTTTGCAGAATATAACCTAGAGGCTAACTCACCATGAAATTTATTATTCACTTAAATACCGCATTGCTATATTGTGTTCCAACTGAACAACGTTTCCTACTGCTTGCTATCAGAGGGAACAGTCTGCTGCAACTACTCCATAATTGTTCTACTAATGTGTACTTTATTAAACTCCTGCTGTGTTCTTGACTGGTTTATCTCCTAAAAATAGCCTGATTAATAAAATAGATGTCAGATCAATCCATCTTTATGTATTTTTCCCATGGAATTAGTAATAAACAGTAATTTGATTTTTTTTTTCTTTTTCTTTTAGTGTTAAGCAATGTCAATTATTCTCTGCAGAGGTGCTAGTGGATTGCTGGTAGGATATTATAAATTTGAATTCAATTCAGGTTGGCAGTGATGAGAATTCAGGTGTTAAGTGGTCGTTTGTGTCATGGCAACCATGGAACAAATTATGATGCCACTAGCTCAAGAGAACCGAGTCTGGATGAAGGCTCTTTTCTTAGACTTTAAACTTACAAAATCTGATAATAAACATGGTTGGGAAGTCCTCATTAAAATCACATCTGCATAATTTCATGCTATGTATTTGAAATTCCCTCTGTAGTTTCAAATGGATGCGGTACGGGTTTGTGAGTCTGTCCTTTGCCTGCTTCTCTCCAAATCCCAACAATTACAGCAGCATTTCTCTGGCTATTTTCAGGCTGCAAAGACATTTGAACACAGCTCTGGTGAATGCCATTATGCAGATGTAAAGCAGTATTTCATTCTTCATCTGTGTTATATATTCAGATGTTAATGATGTATTGTTTAGAAACCGCAATTGTCACAGGATATCAGTGAAAGGGGCTCTTTACTAAATAGTTCAACGACATGATACACTACACATCAATATTTGCCCGTGTCATTTGAGACTCTTATGTCTTCCCTATAGGGTTTTGGAAGAAGAAATGGGACATTGCAGAGGGCTTGCTTATCCTGTCATCAGCAGCCGTGTCACTTCATTGATTTAGTGGCATCCCCCAGTCTACAAAGCTATCAATAAAAGGAGGATCAAGAGTTATGCTTACAGAAACAATGTGTTAAATTAATCCGTTAAAATAATGGCATTGGCTTCACTGGGATTACTCTCCTGGATGAACTCGGGTTTTCCTCCAGTGGGATGTAGCAGGCATTCGCTGGAGTAGGTGTCACACAATCCCTCTCCATTTCTCATGTGAATGGCATCTTCCTACTTCAAAAACAACTCTAAATGTGAAAATGAAAAGCATCCTTTGTAGACATATGAGGTTTTTCTGGGCAGGCTGTGAGGTGCAGCTCTGAAGTGTCCCTTATCTTCCTCTGCTGTCTTCCTGTACCTTTAATGAAGGAGGTCAGCAGAGCACTAAAGAGAATACGGTTCTTCTCTGTGAGCGTCCATCACCTGAAAAGTTAACATCAATTAGGGTTTGACATGGCTGTAGCTGTATTCCTGCTCTGTGCAACATAGAGACCCTGAGGATCCTCACTGTAGTCAAACCAACTTCCTCGCTCAGAAGTACCAACAACTTAAAAGACACCAATAATTCTCAAAGCAGAATCTATGCTCCAATAGGACCAAGCTTCCAACATCAAGCTAAAGGCTCAAAGGTTTCAGAACTCCACCAGTCTCTCTCCCTGCCAAGCTGGAGGGCACAGGTATGGTGCTTGATCCCAAACTTTAGACCATTTCAGTCTTCTAAGATGTTCATCTGCAGAGAGCCTCGCTGAGAATGCAGAGAACCTCCTCTGACTTGCTCAACTTCAGCAAGTACAATAGAAGGTTTCACATGAGTCTTGTTGGAACACGCAAAAACTGTGAAAAGTGTTTTCCTTTAATGGGAGGGCATTGATCCTGTGGATCTCTGCCATTCTTTTAATTGCATTTCCTTTTCAATGTGAGTAATCAATACCCATAAGGGATATATTTTTCTTTTTCCTCTCCCAAGCAACAAAAATCTTTAGCTAGAATTGCAGCTACGTTGTCATGTGGAAAAACACTGCCACTAAAGGGCTGGGAAACAGCATATTATACACGTGACAAACAAACATATTGCATTTAAAGTCCAGAGAAATGAGGTTGATCCACCTTCGTGCAACAAAAAAGGGGGTGAGGAGTGCAGTCAAATAGAAGGCTTGGCAAACAGTCATCCTCTAGCTAGGAGTAGCTTTCTACTTAATAGTTTTAATCTTTTCTTCAAATGGAGGGTTGCAGCCCACTCTTCAGTGGCTGATCTGCTTAATTTGCTCCAAGTGCCCACAGGGATGCCATATTTCATACAGGCTTTTGACATTTTATATTTTAATTAAGCTTGCCCTCTAGGAAATAAGATGCTAACAACTAGGCTTACCTCACCAGCACAACACGATGCCTGGAATGAAATCTGTTGCCCGTGTTGCCTGCACTTTTGTTGTGTGTAATGTCTCCAGAGGGATGGGGCAGACTGTCCCAGCCTGCCATCGTTAAAACCGGGCGTGCTTAATTTCTACCTTGCTGTTATTACCCCTTCATCGGGGTGGGAGTATTTGTCCAGTTATACCATCACATTGTCCCTGGGGGGAGAACCAGACATGAACACAAAAAGTTTATTTCAGAGGGGACAGGAAGAACTGAAGGTTTTGGGGATGCAAAGAGCTTTCTTGCTTTACAGAAAGTGCCTTGAGGGGGGCCAGGGTGTTGTTTAATTTCACAGCACTGCTCAGTTTGGCACCGTCCTACAGTCAAGAATACCATACAGTAAGGTTTTTGCCCACTTTCCCATGTTTAGCACTGGAATCTGGTAGGAGGGAACGGTATTTGGCACTTTGGGGTAGTGGAAGGGGCTTTTAATACCTTTCAAACTCAAAGCACAGAGGGAAAATTCATGGGATAAGGACTCTCAGTGCATCAACTGGTATGTAGTGTCGTGGTCCCATTCGTGTGGAGTACAGGGTGGTTTGGGATGATTTAATCTTCTCTCAGTGGTGGTTACATCGGTTTAAATTGCCTCGTATTTGCTGTGGGAAGCGTGTGCTGGTGTGGGCTGGAAGGGTTTATTTCATTGCTCTGAAGTTACTCCGTACAGTGCCAGCGCCCTGCTCCGTGTACAGTACTGCCTTCTGCTGCGTGGTGAAGATTCTGATAATTTTCAGAGTTGTATACTTCTTTAACTGAAGTAGCCAGCTCTTTTATTCTTTCTTTCTTTCTTTTTTTTTTTTTTTCCCCCTGGGCTAGCCACTGAAAATGCAGAAAACCAGCTACAAAATTTCTAGTCTTTAAGAGCTTACAGGCAATCTGTGAAAAAGAAAAAAATGAGACAGAAAAGAAGCCCAAAGAAACAGAGAGGGACTCGTTTCAGAACAGCTTTCTGAAAAAGAAAAGGGGTGGAAGAGTTTTGTGTTGGGCTGTTCTATTTGATCTCTTGCTGCAGTGACATGCCTTGCTGGAAATTGTCCCGTCTTACATCCCGGAGCAGGAAAGCTGGTTAAGGAATGGTTTATCTGAGTGTGGTTTGCGATGTTTACCCCTTTTAATCCAAATATATTTGTTTCTTTTCGTTTTGAAACAGTTCTGAAAAACAGAAGGAATAAAATGCAGTGGCAGTGAGGAATGACTATTGCTAGGCTTGAATAAAACAGCAGTGTGATTATGTGATTTTCTTCATTTGTATTACAGCAGAAGAGCAATCTTCTGTTCCAGGAATGGAACTGAATCACAGGTGGCCTCGAAACAATTTTCAGCTTTGCCAAATATTTTTATGTATCAGATACGTTATTCAAATATTTTCTTTGCCTCCATTTCTCCATTTGCAGTGTGTGCTAATGCTTCCTTGCGACATAGAGAAGTTGGAAACATGAACGCATTAATATTTTTACAAAAAAGAAGTTCAGATTGGGTTTGAGACCGGGGTAGCAACGCAGGTACTTAAGCTACTGAGCAGGCTAGAATGACTTTTTCAACATCAGCCAGAAAACCAGAACTTTAACAGTTAAGTACCTCATAGTGCTGCTGTGATCAAGGAAAGAAGGAATGTGACTATTGTGTGTTTTTTATTTATTTATTTTTTCTGCTTTTACTCACACTTGGCTTTAATTGCAAACCAAATTACAGCTCTTTCGCAAACTAGAGGCAGAGCTAGCGGGGATATACAGGCTTAGGACACCTTGATATTTCTCTGATGGGCTCACTTGAACTGACTGGGGGAGCTAGAGATCCTTTGCTTCACGTTGGACATCTGAAAGGATGACACGGGATGGCCATTTACAGAAGCTGTTTTCTGCCAGTTTGAATACTATCCCCAAAAGGATCGCTTTAGTGTGAGGACTGAGTTGCTGAGAGCTGCATCGTTTCCCTGCCCTCTTGAACTTGTTTTTCTGATGCTGAACTACTTTGTCTTTCATTTCTCTGACCTGAAACACTCGGGTCACAGATGTTTGGAAAGTGATGAACACGAGTTGCCCAAATGCACAGTCCTATTTCCAGCACCACACAGTGTGTGACAGGCTGATTTAGATGTCCAGGTCAAACGATTCTTCTCAGTTGACTGCATCAACCTCCTGGGCTCGGTTGTTATCTTCTGTATTAAGGCTTCGTCCTGCAAGGTGCTGGGGGCTTTTTGTTATCTTGACTGGACTGGAAAATGCAGTTAGGACATTGCTTCACCAGCCCATGACTAATGCGTGTCACACGTTTGTTGTCAGCATGGGACACCGAGGCACCAGCTTCCCTCTGCCTTGCCCAGACCTTTCCAATTCAGTGGGTTTGGTACGGCCAGATGTGACGGGATGCGCCCAGGAAGAAAGACTGCAGGACAAATCACTTTGTGTAGGTGCTTTGGGGGAAGAGAGACTCAGAAAATGCTTTGAAAGCTCAACAAAGAAAAAAAAAAAAGGACAAAGAACTGAATATAAGTCTCTTCTACAGGGGAGCAAAATAAGGGATTTGATCCCTTCTGGGCTTTCAACGATAGAACTTGTGCAACCTGGCATTGACCAAGTACCTGAATGGCAAAGATTTATAATAATTCCTACTTATTAGTAGGAAAAACTGAAAAACTGGTTACTATTGTTTCCGTAGTACCTCAATATAAATAGCATCCAGTGGTTTCTATGCAACAGCAGTTAGCAAACTTACTAATGTGCTTTGTGTTCATTAAAGGTGGTGATTCTTGAGCTTTAGCAAGCTGGGCTAAATTCAGTCTTTGTAAGAAAAACACAGAGGAAGAAAATCAATGAATCACAATGGTTTTCCTTTCCCTGGGTGAAATGTAAAGTCTGCACACAATTGAATCCTTACAGGTCGTCTCATTCATGTTTGGACTCATGAAAGATCCAGGACGGATGCTCTCATTGCCTTTCTCCTGATTGCTGCTGTCTGAAGCCTCAATTGACTCCCCTGGTCATTAAAAAGGGGATTTTTTTTTGTAGCCTGTTGTAGGTCATGTCTTCTTTTGAATGGACACAGACAGGCAGTAGCTGCCGGCAGATCTGGGAGTAGACGCTGGGTTTGGATCCCGGGTTAGTTCTTTGGCTGCTAGCCCATAATAGATACTGGAAATTCCTATGTAAGGTCCTGTTGTTGCTCTTCAGCCCACACGATCCTTTTAACAAACTGAACAAAGCAGATATGTATGGCAACAGTCTTGCTGGCTGCCTTCCCAAGTGTGTGCTTTTTTGACTTTTTTTCTGAAAAAAATAAGCCTGCAATTAAAAAACAACGATATCCAGACCTCTTGAATGCTAGCAGGAGCTTGTTTTTCAATTCCTTTAACGGGTTTAGACTTAATGAAGAGAAGCAGTTTCTGCTGCCTCTTGGTCACAAGTGGACTTCAGTGTCCTTCTGGCTTTTCTGGTTGATGAAGAAGCCGAACTGGGAGGTGGGGTTCTGTTTGCTTCATGTGTTGTGTCCAGCCTTGTTGGTCATGTAAGCCCACGAGGAAGTGAGAAGGTCTTTACATTGGAGGATTGGGCTGAGGCTCAGGAAATCTGCTTTTTCTTTCCTGGCTTAACCCATTTGTGCCTTGGCCCTGCGTTTCCTTAGCTCTGCACAGAGGGGACCGAGCCAAGGCTCCCCCCACCCGAGTCATTATGCAAAGCAGTTCTAATATTGGTCTCAATGCTGTAAACGTTTCTGTGTTTACTTATTTGTGTCATTACCTCGAGTGGGCTCCTTTCCTTCAGACATGCAATTAGGCATGTGTGTTATTGCTGCTTCTCCGTCTCGGCTTTTTATCAGGCCTTGGTTATAAGCACCTCTCACTCAAATGCTGTTAAAAAGTTAAATTACAGTTTTCCATGACTGCATTAGCAATTGCTAAATTTAAATCTAGACTAAAGTACTGTTCAGTTCCCAAAGCTCTGCACAGTCTGTTACTCTCTGCTGTGTTAATATTCATTTATTAAATAGCATTTTCTTGAGTGATTTTTTTTTATTATTTTTTTTTTACCAAGAAGGTCATTGTTGATCCATCTCTGTGCCACTGCACCAGTGGTAAAGCTACCTGGGACACAACAAGTTTCCACTAGCGTTCATAATTTCTTTTCTACTGTATCTATGGTTATATGATACAATCCAGAAGACTGTAAACCCTTTGAGTGATGGTCTTCCATTAAAGCATGTTTTATACAGGCATTGCTGAAAGCAATAATGCAGTGTTTTGTTCACCCCAAGCATGCCATAAGTAATGCAGTGTAATTTTCACACGGAGACGCCTATATATAGATATACAATGCCAGTGCAGATAAACTATATCATTGTCCAGATAAGCTATATTACAGTAAGTAATTGCTCCCAAAAGTTTGGAAGTAGCGAGGTTTTGAGGGTACCCACAAAACAACAAAATGAGCTCTTTGTCTCCTGCTTAAAGGACCAGGCTTGGTTAAATGGAAGGACTGTAATCCCAAGGTGCAAAACCAGCTTGGGAGGACAAGAAGGGTTTTCTAACCTCTGGTCTCCCTAAAATTAAGGGTTAGGGCCTTTGGTTGAGTTTTCTAGCTCGTCTTGACTTTGTCTTTGGGGAACTTGCCAACTGGGGGCTGGTAAATAGGAAAAATGCCAGCAGATGGGCATCGAGGACCCCATGGACTTGAGCCCAGGTTGTTTTGGGAGGAATGAGGCCACTCAGGTACTCCAGAAAGCACCTCAGAGAGCACATCATTAACTCATTCTTTCACTTTACATCTGACTCAATTAGTGAAGTGAAAATGTTGTTTTCTGGGTCAATGGCACGAGCTGCAAGGATTCCAGCATCCCAGTGGGCGAGTGGACAGACATAAATAATCTATGTGATAAAGTAATAATTAGGAAGTAATAGGAAGTAATAAATAAATAATAAGTAAAAGGAAGTAATAAATCTGTGTCTACCTAAAGTAAATCAGAAATCTACTGTGCTAGAAATAGTAAAACACTGCAGGGTGACATTGCTCCTCTCCCAGATACTGCAGTTTCTAAAAGCAAGGACAATTGGGCTGTGTATGGAGGAAAAAAAAAAGTTACCTTTACCCTTTTAGATGAGCACGTAGAAAATGGATTCTGGGCCCAGGTGCTTGATACTCAGCAGCTCTCATTAAGAATTTCACCTGATGTTTTAATCAAACTTGAGATTTAATATAAAATTTCTGGCCAATTTCTTTTTAGCTTCTGTATGTGACGAAATTTATGTATGTGAGTAATTTCAACGTTTTCCATGAACATTAATTCCCCCAAAGGAAAAGACCTTTGCAAGCATACAAAAAAGCAAATTGAATAATAGCTTATAATGAAAGTTTAAAAAAGCATGGGGAGGGAGAGGAAAAACTAGGTTACAAAACTGAAAATGTTTTATACAAAAATGGATTTAAAAATTATTAGAGTAGACGAAATCTCTTTAGCATTGTGCCTTTATTAAAGCTCGTAAAGTGATTTGAGATTCACTTTCAGAGTTCCATCTCTCAAGTAAATTTGTCATCGCGTAGCAGAATTAAATCCCTTTTTCTTTTTTTAAAATCCAGAACCAACACACAATGCTGAGGAGTTTTCATCTCAGCTGCTTAAATGTCAGGAATTAGTTTTTATCTGAACAACCTGTTTATCAGAAGAATCCAGAAGTTCAAAGGAAGATAACTGAAGGCAACAGAAGAGTTGAAGCAGCCTGAGAAATCCATGTCTGTCGTGGCTTTATTCTCTGGAAATTAGTACTGCTGCTCTCAGCTATGCATAAATAAAAAGTCAGGCATGCCCTGAAGCAAGCAGAAAAAGATCAGTTTAACACCATCGTTAATACGTTGACCAGCAGCCAAATGATGGGCTCCAAATCTGCATTATAGGTCTGCACAATTCCAGAGCCACCCTGTTCTCTGTAACCTTGGTTCTCAGGTGAAGTTGAGGTGGACCAAAATTCTTGATTTCCACATTATTTTCTTTTCTACTTGTTTGGGTTCCCCTTCTCCCCCCCCCCCCCAAAAAACACCTCCTGTGAGCAGAAGTCAGAAAGCCTCAGTTTGCTCTCTAGCTACACCTTTTATTTTCTCTTCTCTTCATAAGTTGTAGACAACTTGAGACAATTCTGGTTAGAAGTGTTCTCTTCCTCCCCTGGAGTACTCTTGGCAGAAAAGCTAACTTGGTGAATTCTGCTCTTTGTGCTTTCTAAAAGCTGACAGCAGAGTCTGGAAAATTGCATGTTTCAGGGGAAAGTAGGTACCAGAGGCTTCCAGAGAGAAAGTCACCCCAGAAAAGCAGGGGAGCTGGGTGGTCAGGAGCGGAGTTGATGCTGCAACAGCAAGAAAATGTGAGTGCAGAAACCTGGTAAGATCATGGGTCTGTGCGTGGAGATTATGCTATTCAGATGGGAAAGAATAAATATAGTGGTTAGCAAAAGAATGGAAGTCTGCACTGGAAGGAAAAAAGCCTGAAATATGTCACTAGAAAAATTAGAAAGGAAACAAATCCCTCTCCCTATGCAAAGTATTTAAAAAGGGCTAGTGAAGGGCCCAAATTCTCACCCTGTGTGGAGGGAATAGCTGGTTCCCATCTGTACTGGGATTAGACATGAGGCCTGCTTGCCTCTGATGTACTCTACTTCTCTATGTGATCTCACAGTTATTCTTTAAAAAAAAAAGACATTTTTAGATGCTCAATACTGTTATAATTCAGTGCTGAAACCACAAACATGTATATTGTGGCGGTTCAGTGGTTATTGAAATTATCAGTCCCTCCCAACAAATATCCAATATGAAGGACACTAATAGGCACAGGGTAGTGTGCACCTGGTGTGCAAGAATGGGAAATTTACATTATATTTCTAAAAATTCTTTCAATTCTGTAGTGGCTCCATGCAGTGCTCAGAGTAGATTTGAGGACATGGGAAATTTATGGCTGAGCTGTCCCAGGTATTTTTTGGCAAGGCATTCTTTTTTTCCAACCAAGACTAAACTGAACTTTAAGGTGGAGAGTGTTTGTGTTGTCTTTAAGAAATCAGAAGGAATATTTTTTTTTCCTTAAAGATAAGAATGTGTAAAATGTTAACTTTCGTTTCTTCGCAATTTTTCCTTCGGTTTACTCAATCCAAGCGGTTTGCAAAATCAGTCTGAATTTTAAAAACACTTTGGTATTGCCAATTCTACAGCACTGCTTGCCTGTCTTGCATTTTTTTTTGCCAGTGGAGAAAATATTTGAAATGTAAAGTTTCACTGTGCTCTAGTCAAGCATACCAGGGAGTGAACGGGCTTCGCTCGCAAGGATGGAAGCTGTCCAACATTATTCATAGCGTAGAGGAATTTTTTTCCTGAAGAAATGCCTGGTTTTTGAGGGAATGTGAGGGAATGGACCAGGAAAACCTTGATGTGTGTGGTGTGGAGGTGACTAGAAAATCCACCAATTTTCATTAATTTTACTGGGTGTCTCGACTGGTTTATACAATATGCCATTTCCTAATTGTGTTGGGATCTGAGGTTCTGAAGTGAAAATATGGTAAAGCGTATGAAGGTGGAAGATGGGTTGAAAAAGTCAGTGAGTATTCACCATTGCAGTGTTATAAATGCTAGAAATGACAGGACTAATCACAGTCTTAATTACAGTGGTGTAATTCTGGACAAATAGATTAAGACATTAAAGTTAGACATTTAACAGCTAGTAAGTAAGTGAGATAAGAATCAGGCTATCATTTTATCTCTCTATGCGTGTAATCTGAAGGCTTCTGTAGCTTTAAACCAACGGATTTGGATATTAGCTTATTCCAGATTTTTTTAAAAAACAGAATGTGAAATAATAAGCCAATAAACTTCAAGTGGATGTCGCTGGTGAATGAGCAATATTATCTCCTAGCACCCAGGCACGGAGCAATGGTGATATATTTTCCGAGCAAACACAGACACAGTAATTTCATTACCGTGTTAAGTACGGTAATTGTTCTCTGTACTAAAACTACATTCCTCTTGCCCTCTGAGCTTGTTCCCACATTGGGAAATTAATCCTTGTTTTGACCAAAGTGTAACACTTATGGCACGCCTGTAATATTCCTGCCAACCTCGCTCTAATAGCACGGTGGCACTGTCATCTGGCTACCGTCATTTGGATAATCCATGGCTGTAATGCATCATTTATGTGCTATTGTTTTGATGATGTATGAAAGTAATGCATCATTACAGGACTACCAGCAGAAATATCGCAGAGGCTGTCATGCTTTGGAAGGGGGGGGGGGGGAAGGAAGTCTTTATAAAATGTGAAAAAGAGATTAGTTATTTATGGGAGTTGAAAAGGAGGGAGGTTAAAGGGGAAGTAGAATGAAGAGCGAGAATATGTTTTGATTTCCAGAAGTACTTAAATCAATAGGAGCTGCAGGTGTTTATTAAATCCTAAAATTAGGAAAGGGAATTTCTGAACTTCCAGTTGTGTGCTCTAAGCATAGGGCCCATTCCCCCTCTTCAGAACTGCTGAAAGAGCGATTAAGGCACTATTTGGAGCCAGGAGACATGAACTCAGAGCTGGGCTCTGCTAACACACAATTTTCCCATGATCAGGTCACACATATAGAATAGACACTTGATATTCTGATCTGTCTATGCCCTTTTGTGCCCACGACTAATGTCATTGTTAGAATTCCATGGGTCATCATTAAAATTACAGTATTAATAGAGGCTCCTTTTATTTAATACTGTGCATTCACATACTGGGAGGCTACCATAAAGAAATTCAAGGCTAAAGCCCTGATGGAGTTTGACACTTAAATAAGACATGGCTCAGGCATCTGGAGTCACTGTCAACCTCCCTGGAATCAAGGACTTTATTGAACCTCAGCATGAGCTCTGTAAGTGAAGATGGCATACTGCAATTATTCAAACAGCTTGGCACAACAGGTTCTCCTAGTAGAAATAGTGTGTGCAAGGACCGGATGCCTCTGGCTACCTCAGTGCTAACTCTTTTTTTGTAAAGAAAGCTGTGTGGAGAGACCTTTTATTTCATACAGCATCTTTTATATTTCAGATTTCTTGTTGCTTTTCAGTTGAGGGCCGGCAGTCTGGCTGGTCTGGTGACATCTACTCGCATTACCTCGGTTACTGTCCCAAACCCCTCAGATTTAGGAGCCTTTCTGCAGTCCTAACTTGAATCTCGTTTCTCTTCTTATTTCTTACAGGCTGCAGCTTCTTGCTTTTGCGCATCTCTCTCTTCTGCTCCCTTTTCATTTCAAACCAGAAAGTGAAAAAGCCTTTCAGACTCAGTCCGTCTCTGTTTCAGGTGATTACAAATTGTCCCCAGATTTCTTCTCAGCCTGCCTCAGAAGTCCTGGTTTCTATTTCCAGCTTTTGATCCCTAATTATTTCTCTGGTAAGATGCCCATCTGTGGTGCAGTCTGGCTGATTAATTGGTTTGCAGTAATCAAGAACCAGTACCCAGGTGATAGGACACAGACATCATTATGTGAGAGGCAAGACCTTCATTGCAGCCTTATGCGTTTGGGATTGGTTTTTTGAGGAGAAAAACTGGCCAGAAAACTGTTTGGAAAATTATTAGAGCATCTTGAAATTCTATTTGAGTAGCCCTCTGAGGCTTAATCTTACTTTTGGGGTCAAGAAACATCTCTTTATGGTTAAGCAGGCTTTAAGGCTTGGAAGCTAGTTTTCATACTTGTTCCGTATAACTTCAGCTGACGTGCTGCTCTCACCTAACTTTGGTTCTGGCTGATATGAAAAATGTGGAAAATGAAGAATGAATGTACATTTGGACAAGGTTTCCATAGAGCTCAACACTGCTTCAGGACAGGAATAAAAAAGCTGGAGTCCATTGATAACAAGCTGTGAAAAATCTCAACTGGACTGTGAGTACGATGCACCTAAAAGTTTGGACTGGGATGTTGTTTCTTTGGCTTTTTCCTTGAAGTCTTTAATTCTCTCATCACCCCCTTGATGAGAGGGTGGGATTTTGAGTGCAGTGTTGGGTAGGAAAGACTTGTTGGCACCAAGGGGTACCATTTCTTTGAGGAACAGGTTGCCAGTGGTTTGCCCGTGGTTTCCACTGACTTGTCCCAACTTTCATACAATGTGAGCTAAAACAACACACCTTGGAGAGGGCAGATAGCACTTGCAACTTTTCATCCATGTTAAAAAACATTTATTTGATTGCTACAAACTTGGGGAGGTTTTTATTTTACCATCAGGAAGTGACAGGTATAAGGGGAAGGTATTTGTTGCCCTGATTGTGCTGTGAGATGCCATCTGTGGGGGGTGTGTGTTCTCCAGGTGCTGTGGAGCATCAGAATATTCATACAAAATTCGTCGTTATTTCCAATGCAGCGTATGAATGGGCTCTGCTAATTATCAGGGCAGAGACTGTCGTTTAATACACTCGTGCGATGCCTTGCGAGGGCCCAGACCTTGGAGGGTGGCTGCTCTCATGCAAAAAAATATTTTCTCTGATTGTTTCCTCTCTGCCCTCAGCCTTCTTCATCTGCTCATTGATCTCATCTCACCTGCTGCTTCCCTTTGTCTTCCTTGTTTTCTCTTTTCTCTTCAAACAGTATAAACATGAGGGCCGTGTAAGCTAATCCTCACCTCGCACGTACACCCTCCAAACAAATCCCATTTGGAACGAGCAAAGCCGTCCCTTCCTGAATGTTATCTCAGGGCTTCAGTCACTCCGTTTGGCTGCTCTACGTGATGCCAGTTCAGGTTTTGGCAGCTCAGCTGGTAGAGGTTTCTGCTTACGATGATCCCTGCAAGGAAGCAGTGGCTGCCGTATGGACAAGCAGAGCAGAAATAATTTCTCCAGCATCCATCTCCTCCTGATCCATTAGGTGACACCAGCAGCCCTCACAGGTCCTGCAGAATGTTAATACTAGAAGATGCAGGCTTACGGGCATAAGTGCAAATTTTCAACGATTGTGGCCTAATTGTCCCATGGATATGCAATATAAACACACAAAATAGAGCTGAGGTATGTGGAGTTTGATAAAGGTGATGGCTCAGTTAAATCTGAAATTCTCCAAATGTAGGAACTTGCACCAAAAAAAGGGAGTGACTAAACGGGAACTCTCTGAACTTGCAGTACTTAATGTCTCTCTGCATTGTCTGCAAAAGAAAATGAATTTGTTTGGGTTGGGTTGGTTTTGTTTTGGTCTTTTTTTTTTTTTTTTAAACAAAACCGTGATGAAAGACTTAAGAAATGTCTTTTGATCAAAACATTAAACTGAGCTACAATCAAGTTCTTCTAGTCGGATTTGTTTGGAGTAATATTTACTGCTGCTAAGGGTACGGTGAAATTATAGACTCTAAAAGATCAATTTGTATTGCAAGGTTTGATCAGGAAAGTGTAGTTTGGAACGACTCGGAGTCAGAAATTCTAAATACACACATCAGCTCAGCTGGGCTGATTGAGCGCATTTCTGGGTCACCCCTTTACATCCCTGAGGTGATTGACACCTGAGTGTCCAGTTTGGGCCATTTTTGAGACAAATATGCAAGGTTGCTTGGGATGATGCAATAATAAAGCAATAACTAAACCCCTCACCAGTCCCGTTTCAGGCCCACCTTGAGGTTTTGATGGAAATGAACTGGTTCATGGTATTTGTCCCAACTCACTGCACTGGACTGAGTTGCACTGAGATGCAAAAAACATTAAATGCTCAGACTGCAAATATTCTTCAAGCTACCAACGCGAGATTTAGCAATGAAGAAAAAAAGAGGAGAGAAGAGTGAAAAAGAGAATTTATTGCTTTCAGCCAGAAGGTGTTTAGTACTTTATCGCTTGCAGTCTCTTTATCTCTCAGGATCAGGTGATCTCTTGTTCTGTATTTTCAGGCACCTTTAACATCTGCTTCTGCCTTGATTCAATTTGCCAGACCTAAGTGATTGTTAGTTAAAATACACACATAGGGTATTCTGTGTCTTAGTTGTCTGAGTGCCATCTAATAAAGAAAGAAATGGATAAAGAGAGGCAGTGATTCTAAATAAAGATTTATCTGATAAGAGCATGCCTTCCTTGTAAAATACCGGATATTTCCAAAGCAATCTTCAGACAAAGTGGCTTAGATTTTTTTTTTTTTACCTTCATGTCTGTTCAGCAAACTTCAGTTGAAGATTTTAAATGACATGTAATTTTTTTTTATTCCCTCAGTATTACTACTGGGAATGGATGCAAGGCTAATTAACACTGCATGAATATGTTTATCCAGAAGAATCACAACATGGAAATGAGGATAAAACCTGGGAGATTTGCTTCATTTTTAATATTTTACATAAAGCCATGATAACTGTTCTAAGTTGTTTCTGACTATTATTGTCACAGAGATTATATCCCTTAAAAAGATATTTTTAGTGGAAGTGGGAAGTTGGAGTTTCCAGGGTATTTAGAGAGTCTTTAAATTGAGAAGTGAGGTCATGTATTTTTAGGCTAGGAATTTA
The DNA here is from genome assembly GCA_025769975.1 of Gallinago jamesoni. Taxonomy (NCBI): domain Eukaryota; kingdom Metazoa; phylum Chordata; class Aves; order Charadriiformes; family Scolopacidae; genus Gallinago; species Gallinago jamesoni. The sequence goes on along the minus strand of JAOQGH010000015.1, from coordinate 2,154,715 downwards.
CTTTGTGAGCAATTGCCTTAGCATACTCTCATTCTGTAGTATTTTTTTGTTCTATAAACCAGCCTACGGGTGAGACACAGGCAGGTGTGAACACGTGGTGATCCAGGCCAAACTGGACTCTAAACTTGGCTCATGAGATGCTGAATTGAACTGGGTTCACGTGTAGATGTAGCTGGAAAATATGTGGTCACTGAGTTTTCATATGCTTCTCTTCTTCCACTTATTTTTCAAATGGCCATGTAGGTCTAGCAAGGGGAAAAAAAAGCTATTTTTATAAGCTTGAAGTTCATGGCTATGACCCGTACGCAGTAAATGATGGCGGAAGGGACAGAGCAGGGAGCGTTGTTTGTGTTTCACGTGTTGGAGGAGTTGGCTGGTTACAGACAGATGGCCAAGCCACCAGTTAGCGTTTCTCCTTTTTCCACTAGCTCTGCTAAGAATGAAAACTCCGGTGAAAACTGGGCTCCGAGTGTGTGGTTGTCATTTAATGTGCCCCGAGCTGAACTTTCTCACAAGAGCACTTTGTGTTCCAGTTTATGGGAAGGGAGTTGTAGTCTCTTCTCCTTTGTAGAATATGAAATAAAGTCCATATTGATAATGTAACAGTTGTACCACCCACACAGCACAGGTCAGGAGATTACAGCTATTAACTTCATACTGCAAGTGTTAATTACCATACACACAATGTGCTTAATTCTCTTTTCATGGATGTTATTGTTTAGTGTAATGTACAAGTTTATTTTTGTCACTTAGAGTGGAGTTATACTTATCTTGCTCAAATGCATTTAGGCAAAAATATTGTAATTTTTACATTCCGTCATTTTTAGATATACTAATAAACTTGCAGATTTTTAATGGTGACAAAGACCAAAGGTGAAGTGGAGTAATTTACCCTTTTCTGAAGGGAACCTATGGCAGAGAGACACACAATGAAGCTGTCTTTACTCTCTCCCTTTTGGGAAATGCAGATTCTGTCAGAAAACATTATTCTCTTCTGAGTTTGATCGTTTTTTTAGTGATACCATTCAAAATCAGAAGCAATGCAATTTAAATGCATGTGGTTACAATTCTGTAAAATTGATGAAGCCCAGTGAGGTGGGGAGTAGGGTTGTTTGCCTCCCAGCAAATGGTCTGGCAGCTACTTTTAAGTGCATTTTATCCTTTGGCAAGTGATAACACTTTTAATTTTCTGCTACTTTTAAATGACTTCATATTGTGGCTTTATTCAAACTTTGGCTTTTTTTGCACGAAAAGAGCAAGCGTTTTATCTTTCGCGAAGCAAACATGGGTGAACACCTCTCATTTTGTAATTAGAAGTAGGAAAAGAGGGTTATATTTCAAGGAGGATGCTGTATGTTTTCTAACAGGAGCTAAATATATTCAGTGTTGGATCATGCAAAAGTTGTAAGAAAGGGAAAAACATTTTTGGCCCTTTCAGCACTTAGTCTGATTGTCCCTTTGGCATTTTCTGACAGACTCAGATGGAAATCAAGTCAATGTAGCAAAGGTTCTATCAAAGTGCAATGATTGGAACTTTCCTATAGAAATAAAACATTTTTGCAGGTTTTATTAAAAGTCCAGGGTAGCTCATCTACTAATGCTTGAACTTTATGCTTTCCTGTAAATCCTGCATATCTAGAAAATGCAAGGAGTCCTTTTTTGACTTTCTGCGCACATTTTATTTCTTCTGGTGGTCCCACTTCATTAAACATACATATCTTCTCATTTCAGCTGGTTTAGCTTGTAGTTGGAAATGCAGGGCCTCTGTATTCACAATTCATAAAGCATCCTCCCCAGCAGCCTAAGCAGAAAAATCTCAATTGCCACGTGCCACGTGAAGAAGAGCGGAGCTGGGGGAAGAAGGGTTGGGAATCTGCATGTCCTTGGAGTTGAGCATCTCAGTCCACCAAACCAAGCTGTTCATGGATTTAAGGCAACAGTCAGGAATTTGAGAGTAGAACATTCAATTCTGCTCTCACCACGGAACCCAGTGTTACCCCAGACAGAGTTTTTACCTCCTCAATTTCAATTCCCTCCGTGTAGGTACCATCTTCCCCAGTGCAGAGTTAGCGTCGGGATAAATTCATTAATGTCCACGAGATACTCAGATACTACTTGTAGCCTAACGAGTTCTGAGGAATAGCGGGACTGTGCAGAACAAAAAGCAGATGGTGGTAGTGAAGAGAGAGGCTCAGCAGCACTATTGTATTTATTTTCTAAGCAGTTTAATGACATAGGCCAGGTTCCACTAACAAATGCTCCCAGAAGAAATGGTGCGCAGCTTCGCAGTGTTTGCAGGACCAGGTTGCCTGGTTTCTAGTTATTTGGTGTGAATTTTAATTGCCTGTCTAAAGTAAGCTTTGGGTTTGTAAGTCAGACGCATGTGTCACGGTGAATGCTTTTATGCCTTTGATCAATCGTGTTCCTCTCAAGATAAAGAATTTGCAAGCAAATTGTTCTGTGACTTGTAATTAAATAGCACTCTTGAACCTTTTGTCAGGGACTAGGAAGGAAAGCTGTCTTTTAAACACTGTTAATTAAATACATTTAGATGAAGTGCTAAACAATTTTGGTGTTTCTTGACAATTAGCTTTCTTTAAAGCAGTTCATTATGCATTACCCAAAGGCCTTTTAACGAGCACGTTAACCTCATGTGCTGTCCCAGTTCATGGGCTGAGTGGAAGCTGAGGGATCGCTTTCACTGCATTTACTGACTCTGGAGTCAGCTCTCTTTAGGCAAATACACTTCTTTTTCTTTTCTTTTTTTTTTTTTTTTTCATTTCAGTTGGGTTCTTGGCCCCAAAGTTCATACTGAATAGTACTAACATGCTGGAATACCCTTATTGTGCAAATACTACTAAGTCACTTTGTGTGAGGAGCCACGTGGCATGTGTGATTCATCCCTCTTAAACACTGCTCTCTTTCAAAATCCAAAAAACCTGGCTGTACGGTTCTGACTTAGGGAGAAACTGTTCCAAGTAGGAATGCGATTATCGCAGCTTATGGGCATCACGGATGCAGTCAGGGGTACAAGTACCATCTATGTTATTAGATGGTGCCTCTGGAAGGACCATCCTCATTTGGAAAAGCGCTGGATGGCAGACGAATGAACTCAATATCCAGTTGTGAACTGGTGAAGGTTCTCACTGCCCCCTCATCCAGTCAGGCATGCCTCTGGGTATGTTTTCCATGCTGTGGGAAGATGAGGTGTTCAGTTGTAGACAGCAAAATGTCAATGAGCAAACAGTGTGCTCTTGTGGCCAAGAGGCCAATGGAATCCTGGGCTGCTTAGGGAAGAGGGTGGCCAGTAGGTCAAGGGAGGTGATTCTCCCCCTCTGCTCTGCACTGGTGAGGCCACAACTGGAATCCTGCATCCAGTTCTGGGCTCCCCAGTTCAAGACGGACAGAGAACGGCTGGAAAGAGTCCAGCAAAGGGTGAGAAAGATGATTCAAGGATTGGAGCATCTCCCTTGTGAGGAAAGGCTGAGATAGCTGGGACTCTTGACCCTGACGAAGAGAAGGCTGAGGGGAGACCTTAATGCTTCCAAGGATCTAAAGGGTGGGTTGAAGGAGGATGGAGCTGGACTCTTTTCAGTGGTTGCCAGTGAGAGGAGGAGGGGCAATGGGCTCAAGCTGGAACAGGGGAAGTTCCACTCAAATATGAGAAAACTTCTTCACGGTGAGGGTGACAGCCCTGGAAGAGGCTGCCCAGGGAGGGTGTGGAGTCCCCTTTGAAGATATTTGAGACCCAGCTGGATGCTGTCCTGAGTAACATGCTCTAACATGCTCTGGGCAGTCTTGCTTCATCAGGGGAATTGGACTAGATGATCTCTATGGTCCCTTCCAACTCTAAAAAAAATTCAGGGAAATTAAAGGGACTAGAGATGTATAGAACAGAAAGGGGTATATTGTCACTGGTTCCGAGTGATGCATTTAATATACTTAGCTTCAGTTTCGCTTGAATTTTAAATAGGTACCTGGCAGAATATTGGCTAGGCTCTGCTGAAAGGCAGAACCCTACTGATCTCATCTCTCTAGACTCACGCGCTGCACGTCTGGCAGGTTTTGAGACCCCTCCTGTGTCATTTTGCAGAGAACCTAACGCTTGGTGCAGCTGCCTTGAGCTAAGATGGTGACAGGGCGCTGTTGTGACCTGCCCCACGCCGCGTGCTACGGAAAAGCATCTTTAGCAGTTCCCTTCTCCCGTCTTGCACCCAGCATGGTCCACACAGAGCAAAACATCCAAAGCAAACAAGCTGTCAGGAGTGTGATGTTTCTGTGAAAGCTGAACCAACTGTGTGAGGAGGAAAATGGGGGAAGGGCTTTGGGTGGGCTCTGGCTCATATAATTCACTTTGCTCCTAGAAGCAGCGTGAACAGCTTGGCTTATGGTCTAAACCAGCCCTCTTTGGGTACCCACACAACCCCTTTCCCTGTGGTACCTCACACAGGGTTGGAATGGTCCTCCCATCTCTCCACTGAAGTTCACGCGTCCCAAAGTGAGGTTGGGATGTCCAAGAGTTAAAGAAAATAAATGTCTTTTTAGGCACTGAGGGGAAAAGAGGTTTTGTCATGGGGGGAATCTGAGCCAGCTCCTTATAAATCAGCCAAAATTTGCATTGACCTGAGGCAGGATGTTTCAGTGACATGTGAATTTTAATCTCGAGTGAGAAGAGAGTCAAGGACTTAGGATTCAAATAAAAAAGGCAAACAAACTGTTACATAATGATTTCTTCTTCCATTAAGAAAACATTGCTTTAAATATGAGGGTTCTTTAATGACTATGTTCAATTGCTTGAGAGAACCTGTGCATAATGAAATCTCTTTAATATACAGAATGAACGGTTCTGTTATCATACGTATTTCCAATTTGTAATTAAGCACCTTTAAAAAACTGCTCACAATTAAAGTGTCAGTGATTTCTTGAATAGTCTTAATTTCAGTAAGCTTTTGATGCTTTATTCATGGAGAATATTAAAAGGCACTTAGTCATCCGTGAAAATATATGCATGGTATATAAGGCCAGAGTCAAAAGGATGGATGAGGAATAGCAGTCAGAGGTGCCAGTTCTCGTGGAAGAAGAGATTTAACAATTTTCAAGAGTTACTTCAAAAGAAGCAAAATATGTATATGTTAATATAATTTCAGATAATTATCTTCCATTAGCTAATTTGGGGCTCGGTAATTAGATGGCTAAAAACTCAAAAATCCTGCACATATTTTATGTGGGCCAACCTTATCAGCAAATTATTTTTATGTGCCTTTTCTTTGTGCCAAGCCAAGTATCCTCATTCTCCTTGGAGGAACCTGGCTGTCTGATTTGGGTTTATTTTCAAGCGGTGGGTTTGTGGAGTTTTTTCTGGTTTTTTAGTTCATTCTTACATAAATGTTAAACAGATGCCGATCTGAATGGTAGTCTGGTATATTAATTACTGCACGTAATGAATCTCAGGAAATGTAATAAAGGACTAATTGGTGTCAATAAAAGTAACACTGACAAATGCTGCCTTCTATAATGCGAGCGATGTTCACTATCGCATAAGCAAGAGAAAAAACACCTCCCGTGGGGAATACTCTGCCGTTTGATTTGTCTCTGGAAGAAAGGCTGGATGCTAAATAAGACAGGGAACACACGACGTACAGGTGTTCCACAGCCTTGTTGGCTGTTTGTGTTTGGTTTTATCGACTCCTGCCCAGGAGTATCTGTGTTTAAGCTCAGGAGAATTTGAGCTGTGACGGTGTGATGTTGAAATTCAAGGTGATGGCACCTTGGCTGTTGCCTTTCTTCCCTGCTGTAGGAGAAAGGTATCTTGGGGTGGACAAACTAGGTGCTCAGGGCATTCCCACCACCTCTGGAGATCCTGGATGTGTTGAGGCACACCAGGCGCTGAACCTGAACCCAAAGGTGGTCTGGAGGGTTGTGTGGCCCTACTCACCCTCCCAGCTGGAGCCTTTCTGCTGAGTTATTAGGTTTGATTTCAAAGGATGTGAAAAGGGACAAACTTGACGGCTGGTGCCACGAGATGCCAAGAACTCAGCTCCTGGTCACTATGTTCAATGGAAATGGCTCACGAGAGAACTGTTGTCATTTCATATCGTACCTCAGGGCTTCTGTTGAGCATGGGAAAGGCAGAAATGACTGAGAAAGAGGTGCCAAGAGTGAGGAAAGGAGGGAAAACACAGCTTTCGAGGTTTTATGCTGCCTTCGTCTTCCCTGCACTCCAAGTCCTCATGTGTTGACGTGTTCTATTTTCATTACTTTGCCAAAAAATCTTTTCTCCAAATGTATTTATTAGCGCCCAGCTGCTTAGGCTTTCTAACACCATTCTCTTTTGCTCATCAGGCTCTTGTCATGGGATTTGCTAATAGCTTAAGCATGAGTTATCAAGGTCAATGTAAAAATAATGTTGTGCTCTGATGTGGAATTTCTTGTTTTTCCTAGCGGCACTAATAAAGGCTCAGTTACAATAACACTATCTTATCTGCCTTTTGCTGACACTACATATTTCTCAGTTTAGGGTAATGTCTTTGACATGTTCTTTATTTCCTTTACTTAAGGCTCTCTGAGTAAATTTCGTTCTTATTCTATATTTGACAAGTTTCTCTCAACAATTCGTTAGCCCTGATGCCCGTCTCTTCTCTGCTCCTCTGTCTTTAAGCCCATTTCCACTGCACCCTCTGTTTGCTCACATGATCCTACCCTTAAATAAAACCCCACTACCTGGATGAAATTTCAAATGAGATTTGCAAAGAAACAGGGCATCAGAGATATGCAGGGAAGCTCTGAGTGCAAAGAATGGATTTTGCAAGCTGGGTGGTTTACTTTTTATCTGCCAGCCCAATTTAAATGTCAACACTAATTGAATTTTCCTTAAAATTAATCCAAAGCTTACTCAAAACTTGGGGGTTCATATGGTTTTTTCTTTAGCTTTTTCTCCATCATATTCTCTTCTTCCTCCCCGCTCCTCCAGCCCCATCCTTGCTGGTGGAAGTCAAGAAGGTCTCAAGGAGACCTATTTCTAGTAGGTTCACCAGTTCCCTTACTGTGTGTTAGACAAAGTCAGAGCACTCCTATTCCCCACCTTCTGCCACGGACTCCCCCTTTACTACTTCTGCTTAATTATAGCTGTGACAGATCTGGGGCAAAGACGGTCCCATGGGATGTGTGTCTGTACCGCACCAGGGATCCAGAGCTGAGGCTGAAATCTTTATTGCTTTCAGAAATGTGTATCCAAGTGGTAGTTGGCTGAGGAATAGAGATTGGGAACAGGTTTAAAAAAAAAAATAAAAAAAATTCAGATGCTTCTTTTTTTCTTTTTTTTTTTTGTTCTCTCCTGGAACAGTTTTCCAAAAGAAATATGTATTTGTACTTAAATAAGGACCTGTTCATGTGTGTGTGCAGATTTCTTTTTCAGATTTTCATATTCATACCCTTGCTCAATGGTGCAGATAACTAATTTAGTAAAAAGCATAATATCCAGAAATGGTTGTTTAGTGTCCTTACATATGTGCAAAATGCTCGGTATTTGGTCTCTAATTCTGTCCGTAGCCTTTAGCTACACAAGTATTATTAATAAGCTCAGTGTTGTGTATCTGCAGATGTTCCAAGATCTCTTTTCACGGGGAGTTATATAGCATACTAAATTTTCATGCAAGCAGTCTCTCCACCACAAAGGTATAAAATCAGAAAACTTGGATAAATCCACCAAGGCGACTGAAGGAATATGGTTATTTTAGGCAATAACTTTAATAGAATGGGCATATACATAGCAATAAACGTCCCCTCAACTTTACAAAGAGCCTGGCAAGGGTCACAGCACAAGGTGTTTATTACTGTAAGAGTCATTAGTGCTGAAAAGACAGATTTCAAGGCATTTGGGTTGTCACTATCAAATGTCATCTTTGATATAAAAATGTAAATTTCAGAAGTATCTGTCGACTCTTTGTTATAATTTAATTATCAGAACAAGCACTTTTTCATCTCGTGGATGCTGTTCTCAGCAAATTGAAAAGGGAGGCAATTAGCAACTGCCAGTTTCCCAGCTATATGGGACTGTTGCAGCTTCTTGCTGTTTTAACAGGTACTTGAAATGTTGTTCCCTTATGGGATCAGCCTAAAAACTTACCTGCTACTGGAGTTCTTCCACCTGAGACTTAATCACAGACTTAGTGACTTGCCCAGCCTTGAAAATGGGCAGTGCTGGAAAAGAAGAGGCAAAAATAGATGCAGGTGGGACTTTGACTTCTATACAAAATCAGTCTGTGTAGACTTAGGGCTCAGTTCACCGTTGTTTGTACCTCGGAGCTGGCTGGGGTTATTCCTCACTTTGGCAGAGGTTATTTTTCTGCCTCCGTATAAAATCTGTGGAGACTCTCCTGCGCGTGAAGTATTTCAGAAAGCTGCTGTGAAACTTGCTTTGATACTTTTTCAGAGCCAGATACTTCATCAAGGCTGCTAATTCACGGTTTTTATTACAGCTTTTAAATCTTGGGACTACTTATCAGTCATTCATTTCTTGATTTGTATTTCCCAGGTCGGGAAATTAATTCGGAATTGACTTGGAAACCAGGAAACATGTAACCACTTATTAAATAAATAAATAAATGAACATTATTGGACTCAATCATGCAGGTGAGGGTTGTCAAGGATTAGCAATGGAACTGATTTGTAGCCTGAATTCTGTCACCAGCTTTATAGAACCAACCCCTTTATGAACAAAGTAATTGACTCCCATGTGCCAATTATGCCTTGCACTGGTTAGTTTTTATACTGCATATACATTATTACATCAAATGTGGGGTTTGTGTTTTAAGTGCAAAATTCCATTTTAATTAACTCCAGTAAAAATTGAAGGCTGCCATTCTCCAACATTTAAAAAAAAAAAAAAAAAACAAACCAAAGAAAACTCCAAACTCTCCGAACCTACCCACTGCACAACAGGGAATCTGTGTCAGCTCAGTCGATTCATCTATACAGCATTACAGCATCCAACACTTTAGAACAGAAATAAGAAAATAGTGCCTATCTAATATTAAAGTATAGCTATAGCTGCACTTATTCACTACTTTTCCTCACTTGCAAGAGCCACAGGGTGACGTGGGTGCTTGATGTTTACAGGGTCAAAGTCAGATGCGCTTTGTCTTGCTAATGCAGTCTTAAGATGTAGTGATTTAAAGTGCAGAGAGATTTCTGAAGCTCAAGTATTTGTCAGGTAGGTATATGAGGAAGAAAAAAAATCTCCTATAATTTGTATTTGTGTTTCTCTGACATGCAGTAGATAATGCTGACTGAAGGGTTTATGGAAATGAAGCCAAATAACTGGCAATAAAAGTGTGATGCGCAGAAGTGCGTAAGTGGCACCTGGCAGAAGCTGAGTGACAAAGTATAATAAATACTTGACATGTCTTGTAAATATGTGACACTTGGTCAAAACCCGTTTGAGTCACAAAGCACCTAAGGCGTAATAAAGTTTAATAGCACCATTTCAATTTCACCCATTTGCTTATGATGTTTTATTATTGGGATCATTCAGCTATAGATTTTTGAGCTCCAAATTCACAATTTAAAGCACGGGGCTTCAAAAAGCATCAAAGGACTGACTCCCTTAGATGTGAAAGATAGATTTAATCTCCCAGTATTTATAATTTTCCGTCCTTTTGGCACAGCTACAGCTTGTGCTGAAAGCTTTCCAATGAATCAGTGTCTCCTGGAATGGAAGGAAACGTTGTTAACTCTGCGGCCGCGGTTGAGCATTGTGTGAAATACTGAGCAGGGTGTGCAAGCGAGAGGGAGAGAAACAAAACAGACCCAGAAACAAAACCCAGAAAGGGAGGAAATGGAGACAACAAACCCAAAGTGTGGGGGGGGGACACGCACGCATTGTTTTGTTGTATTGCAGTAGATGAAAGTTGGGTGAAACCAGAGATTTGTGCAACCCTACAGGTGATCAAAGCAAGCAGCAATAGCTGGTTTTGTAATAACTTGCCTTCAGGAAAAGGTTCCTTAGCCCTCGTGTTAAGGTTGATACGGGTCACACGCGAGGAGGGGGATGCTGTGATTAATCAGTGGCTGCTCTCCCGGAGAAAGCCGCAATCAGCTCCTGGAGCAGAGGGATGCACGGGGAAGCTCTTGCAGGAGCAGCGGGGGAAAAGCACGTGTGAGAAAACAGAAATCAGGGGGCAGGGGCTGCTTGAACTTTTTTTGAGCAGAAAGTTGATTGATGTTGAAACAATAAATGCACCCCTGGAGCCAGGGACTGAAATACAGATATTGATGTGCTGCTCTGTAGATAAAATAGCTTATGAGGGGAAAAGCGGAGGCGGCAGCGGATTCTGGTGCCGTGGAAGTGTTGCTCTGCAACAAAATTCTTGTTTATTTTTGGAGGTCCCTCAAACTGTAAGAAAATATTCCCTGTAAGTGTGCCATATGTGCACAAACGGGATCCACAGAGTAACAAGGGCACTGCCCTAAGTCTTATGCCCACTCCTTTAAAATTAATTTTGAAAGTTTCTTTTCCTGTTGCTCTCTTCAGTAGAGTAAAACCCCGCTCCCCATCCCGTGTGCTGTATTTTCGGAGGTTTGTAATAAAGCGTGGATAATATTGAGAAGGACAGTTTTAAATGTGGGTAAGGGTTTTATCTCATTTCAAATGTCTAGAGGCCTTTCCCATCTCCAAATTAGTGTGAAGGCAGGCAGGAGTCCACACACAGACTTCACCTGGAAGGGTCACAAATCCAACGCAGCATTTGTTAGTGGCCCATAGGGAAACTTGGCTTGCTTGCTTGCTTTTAGCAGCGCAGTTATTCTCCTCCTCTTCTGGGTCGATTATTCACACAGTAATAATAAAAATTTTCTTTAGATTAGCAGTGAAAATAAGTAGGAGGAAAATCTGATACACGAGCTGGTCACATTGCCAGGGTAGTGCTGAAGGCAGTAGAATATTACAGGGACAGAAGCTGGCTCTGTGCTATTTAATTTGAACTCATAAAAGCTGGTTGGTTATTCTGGGCATACACAATTAGATATATGTTTGCCCTTGTTCTGTTTGTGAAATAGCCAAGTGAGGTTTAAATTCTTTCTGCCACAGCAGCTTGTTGCCAATGTAACTAAGCCTGAATTCAAGGAACAGGCTTTAATGAAGTTCATGGACCTGATTATTTTTAGTTGACCATCAGGAGCTTTGTCCCAGTTCAGTTCCCAGTGGACGGTGGTCCAAGTTACGAAACCTGTCATTACAGTTGGCTCTAATTGGGCCCCTTGTCGCAGTCATAACACAGTTTCCAATAATTCAGTGGCCCGGGCATTTGAACCCCTCTGTAGGCAAATGCTCATTAACCTCCAATGGTATTTGCTCTGAGAGTAGAGACTCATTCGGCAGAGAAGGCTAGATGGATGGGTAAGTACTATAGTGGAAAACAATGAGAGGTATTTGTGTAATTTCCCTCCTTGGAAAGCTAAATGACAGTGTCATTGCCTTTAATGACATTTCTACAAATACTGAGCTTGTGTGTCAACTTGAAAGGCTGTTTTCCTGGCGATATCTCAGCTGTTCTGCTGCTCTTTGTTACGAAGCGGCTGGGAATTTGTACGACCAGGGAAACTGTGGGTGTAACACAATGATCATTTCTCTTCCACCATCCGGTCTCACCCTCCTTCCCTTTCCCAGAGGCAGGAGAACCAGGTCTCTTCCTCACTGCTCAGCCCCTGGGGCCATGGTGCAGTTCTCAGCAGCAATTGCCATCTTGGCTGACCTGGAGGTCCACCTAAGGCTGATCTTCAAGGGTGGTCAATCCTGGATGCTGCCAGGATGTGTTATATACATTAGCTAAAGGATACTCTGCGTAGTGGTTTTCTGTCTCTCCGTGAAGCTGAACACCACGTCAAAACTAGGCTTGTTCTATTTTATGCTATTTTATTATTATCTCTCAAGCAGCTTTTGCAGGCTCTACTGTGCAGAAAAACAAGCCAATAAGGGCTAAGTTTGGCAATTTGTTTTCAGTGCGTGTAGAATTAAGCACATGCTGTGCTGTGTGGTGAAATCTTGTCCTGATTCAAAGCTGTGGAATTACAACAGTGGACATTAACATGATATTCTTTAGCACATTGAAGAAAGATCTGCTGCCTTCTAGAAGAAAGACTGTAGAGTAACTATTTCCCTCCAAGTTTTAATCTTCTTTCACCTTCTTTCTCAATTCTATAACTTTTGTTAATCCCTTTGGTTCCTGCTTACTTTATTCCAACAGTTTTTCCATATGTAGGGAAAAAACCTATTTTCTACTGTGTGGCTCTCAGTTGTAAGCCAATGGCAGATTTATTGATGTTTTCCAGCCGTATGTTACATATACTTTTATTTATATTTGTGATCAAATACTGGCCAGGTACCTGGTAACTGAAAGGATATTTAAGCAAATAAATGTCACCCATACCTAGAAAGAGAAATAGTACTGGAAAGAGGCTAGCTTTATTCAAATTTGGGGATGATATAAAGGGGATCTTCATGGTTTTTTCTTCTATGCACTCTGTAGACTCAGAATTGGCAAAAGGTATGCAAGGTACTATTTGTAAAAATAATTGGTCCATATTTCTAGGGCTTGGTGGTTAATAAGTCATGAATCATGTCACAGGTTGTTTTACGTTGCATATTAAGTACTTACCAGCAATTTATTTAAGACAAGTGTCATTAATTTATACATAGGACTGGGTGGTGGGCAGGGAAATATCCACTAACCTATTTCCCAGCGAATGAACACTTCTGAAAATCCCATCCCAAAAGTGATTTAATCTTTAGAGTCAATGTAATTTTCATTAAGGGAAGAGGCAGAAGTACAGGCAGATCTGCAAGCTGTCAGCGTGGCTGAGCCTGTACTTCTCAATGAGATTCCCCAGGGACGGGATGTACAAGAAAGAGAAAAGGACACCAGGAGCAGTTCCTCTCTCTGCAGACAGTTGATGTGGGAGGGCAGAAACAATGACATAATCTGTATGAATTTAGAAAAGAAACGGAGATGAGGCAATAGCTGGAGAAAACAGTGTCATCAGACTTTTTTTTATTATTATTTATTGAGAGAACAAAATGCATCTGTACTACCTAGGGGGAGAAGAAGGTGTATTTGATCAAGGGGAAGAGCGGGCCAAGGCGTGAGAAGGGAGCTGAGGAAGCAGGGTGAAATTACTGTGGATGCGGAGGAGAAAAGGGGAGGTTATTCCCCAGACTGTGCCGGGGAAGAGGAGAAAAGCTGCAGGATGGAAGGAGAGTTCAAGGAGGAAAAACAAGTTGAGTCACTGGCAGTCGGTTTTTCTTCTGGGGGAAAAAAAAAAACCCAAACCCCACAGCATATTGTGCGGAAGAGAGATGGAGACCAGAACGGGGGAAGGTTTGCAGAGTAACTGATGGTATGACTGCTCTCAGTAACTTATTGAAAAGTTATTTATTCTAAAGCCCCACATGGTAACAGGGAGAAGGTTAATTAAGAGCTTTGCTAGCCACTATTCAAGGTGGAACTGTACTTTAAACAGGCAAAAGTAACAAAAGCATTGCTTTCGAAGAGCTCTCAAACTCCTGCAGCTGGTTTTCTCTCCCCCTTAGCTCTTTCCTTATTCTGTTTTCCTGTTGCTTGCTCTTCTGACTGCGCCTTCTTCCTCTCCTACCTTTAAGACTGAGCCCAATTAATGTTGTGATGTGTTTACAAACACAAAAATCCCCTCGCCTGCCTCCCAGTAATCCCACGGGGCGTGCAATTCGCGGGCTGTGTCCGTGCTGACACCGGGATGTCTCGCTGTGTGGTGCATCACCATGGAGATTGGGATTGCCATGGCAACTTGCACCTTTTTGAAGGCAGCAGCTGAATAAAAGGAGCTTTGCAAAAGTGAAACAGCAAAATCTCGGGATCCGATATTTAAACATCAAGCTTAATCCCAAAATTTTACTGCTCTGGAACATGCCTCCTTTGTTTTGAGAATAACCAAAGCATTCGATGCTTAAATAAATGGAGTTTTCTTAGTTTAAGTATTAGTAAATAAAGAGTCTTTTGAGCGAGCTTGGCATTCATGCAGGGCTTAACAAAAAAAAAAAAAAGGAATATATTTAGGAACAGCCAGAACTGCAGAATAGCAGTTAGTGTCCACCTTTCTGCTGTCAGTGAAGGAAAGGGCAATCAGTTCAATAGGTACCTTTGCCTCAGTTTCCACAGCCATAAAATGGGCACCTGAAGCAGATGAAAGCAAGATGCTGTTGTAGGAGGAGACTTTAGGGCAATTTTGGGGGAGAAATAGCAGCAGCAGACTGTAATTTTAGTCCCTTCTTGTAGGAAGGACCTGAGAAACGCCTGCTGGGTTGTCCTCACCGCTGTCCTCTGATGGCTGGTGGGTAACAAATGATGGGGAATCCTTAGAGGAGACCTAGCTTTGCAGGTAGGCAACGCAGTTGTGTGTGGCATCAGAGTACACAGCTTTGTCCCCTTGCCTTAGGATGAGAAAATCCTCATCTCCCTGATAGCACAGAGACTTACCACGTACCTTTGCTTCCAAAACGGCAGGATGTCTGGTCTCTGCACACAGACCCCTTGGACCCAGCAGGGATTTAATGTATTGCCAAGGAAAGCCAAAATTAAAAAAAGCCCAAATTAACAAAATCCCACTTAGTGTATGTGCCGGTCAGAATTTTAAAAATCTCTGTTCGTTATGAGAAAATAACAGTAGATCATCAAAATCTTTTCTTTGTTTTATTTAGGTTAACTTTCTCCAGAACAGAAAAGCTGTTTTCATGTATTTTCCATATGTGTTTTGCAAGTTCTGAATGCCATTTTAAAATATCAATAAGATACAGGCTTTAGGCAAAATTACTTTTCAACCACTACTCGGTGTTCGAGATTTTTTTTTTTTTAAATGTTAATCTGTGCCTTTATTTTTTTGAAATAAAAATCCATATGGAGAACATAGCCACCAGTGTTGCAAGCCATATGATTGTGAAACTATATGTAGCCTTTTTTCTTACCTTCAGTTAAAAAAAAATAAAAATAAAATATTCCTATACATCTGTCTGTAGATGAGTGGTTCCAAACTAGCCTGTCTTTGTGAGAGGTGGACGTATGTTATGAAGGAAGATGTCTTTTGTGCAATGGTAGATATAGATATATTTTTTTTTTTGTGGAAGTTGAGAAAAAAAAAAAAAGGAAAGTGCTTTAATGGTTGCCTGTTTTTCAGCTAGGAGGGGGTCCTGTCTGAAAGCATTTGAACTGACAGAGCAGCAAGCTGAAGTGTACCACGTATAATTGCTGCCCATCACAAATATATAATCATCCCTAGAGTGGATGCAACGATACGCTTAGTGGGGGCGGATGAATCTACCAAGACATAAAGAATTGAATCTTGGGGGAGATCTATAACATTTCAAAGGAAAACAATTTCAGTAACAGAAAAGTTCAAGGTGACTTGGCCTGCTGGGGCCAATAGTCCCTCTTGACTCTTTAGGCATGTTTACACACTGACAGTAGGACACAACTGGGCAGAAGAGGGACACCTTGGCTTTGCATCTCATGGTATGGTACGAGGCTGGTTTCCTGTCTTTGCCCTCCTCGTTCTTTCTCTCTTTCTCACTTATCATTGGCTCATACAGTAAAATAACATCTTCCCAGCCCCTTCCATAGCTACTTCTAGTTTTTCACTGGGTTATACAAAATGATAAAATTTGCTTAACTGCCTGCTCTTTAGGAGGAGTTCACCCTGAGTGTACTCCAGGTGTTTAAAGAAGTTTGCTGTATGCTGACAGCCATTTCAGTTCCACCTCTTCAAGCTACCGGTGACTGATAAAAGCACACACAATTTAGAAATCTTTACACTTAATTCTTAAGAATTGCAGTTGCTCAGCAAATGTTATGGTGTGCCCTTCATTCAGCAATCATGAGACAGCATTAAATTGCCAGAAACAAGTTCAACTGCCAAAAAAAAAAAAAAGCAAAGGAGGACCCCCCCCCCAGTCTAGAAATTACTATACACAAAACCACATATTTCATTTCACTGTAGAGATGTATTTCAAACCAATTCAGAAAGATTAAAGTTGGCAACTTTGCAATAAGATGATTTTTTCCATCTTTTAAGTTAATAGCATGATAGATATAACTTTCATCTCTGAGAAGTCAAGCTCTTTTCTCTTTCCCTTTCAAGTGGTATTTTTTTGAAAGGTACAATCAGTTGCTTTTGTTGCAGGCATCTCAACATGTACTTTCTTGTGTGAGTTAAAATCAATGTCTGATATAATCTCTGCTGGAAGTCAGAAATGGAGCTGCTGCTTGCAGCTACTGAGCGGAATTTTGTGTAGATTCAGTCTGGCAGAGTTCCTTTCCAGATGTCTGAATGTCTGAAGTTTTATCGCTAAAACAACTGTGGAAAAGAAGTTGTAAGGGCCTTGAGTTAATACTGGAAAGTTTGCATTTCAGTGCCTTATTTTGATGTCATCTCTGGCTTCCGTATTTGTGTGTTAAAAATGCTGCAGTAGTGACTACGGAGACTTTTTGCAGACCAGAAGTTAAGGGCCTTCCACATGGGAAGCTGCTTGGTTGTGTTTATTTGTATTGGCAGGAGAATGTTGGCTGCTTTGGAAAGCCAAGATTCAGGAGATGATGATTGTGTTCACTTGAAAATAAACAAGTAAATAAGAATCGAATCTGGAAAGTAGATTTTTTTCGAGCGGTGTGGATAAAGTATATGAATAATTTATGATGGTTCTCAGGAGGTCTTCCAGATGAGCAGACTCCTACGTTGCTTATTAAAGAAGTTCTGTGCCATCTGCTCATGGGATGTCCACAGATAGATCACGATTTTAATGGTTAGGTCCTCCAGCTACAGCTCTGCTGGACACTCTTCAACTTCTGAAGTTGCATCTCTCTTGGATTGTAAAAGGGATTTGGATAAAGCCCCTGAGGAGAGCTTGGCAGACTTTGGGCCATTCATACCACAAGGTGTCTAACCAACAGCAAAATATCATGTCTAATGTTCCGCAGCCTGTTCTGCTGTGGAATTAATGGGTGGGCAAAGGGTTATTGTGGTTGCCTGCAAGAAAGAGAAAAATGGAGCTTGTTTTCTTAAATGCAGTGAGGGAACCTGTGGGGAGGGCCATCTTCTAAGCATTGTCACTCAAATCTTCGCTGAGCTACTCTGAACACAGCTCACTTTTATTGGCTGCCTTTAAAAAAATAAAAAATCAAAATGCCTGTCAGGGTATTTTAGGGACACTTGTGAGAGAAAAATTGCAGCTGGTCAGATGCTTAATTTTAACCTACAGCCTGGCCCCAGAAGCTGCCATGATAAAATTAGCTGGACCACAAGGAGCAAACAAAATAAATGGATATTTTACAATATGTAAACAATTACAGGATGACATTTGGCATTAGGTTAATTTCTCTGCCTACTCTGGAAAATTGCCATCTGTAAGCAAACATATTGACTAAATTATTTTCAATGATACAGAAAAAAAGGGCTAAAGTGCTAGCGTTTCAGATAATGACATCAGCATTATTATGGAGTTATGTTAACTTAAATGGCAGGTGAAGAAGTAAAATCTCCTATGGTAAGCTGTACTGCATAAATAAAGAATTCATTCTTTTGATGTATTGATTCTCTGTGGATTGCTTGCCAAGAAGATGCTAACATCAGCTTATCTGAATTAATACATGGCATTAGAGGAGGAAACCAACATCAATATTCCAGCACTTTGCAGACCACAACCAGCATTAAGTCATGATTCACATTCATTGTTACGTACTTTCCATTCAGGAAAGCCCTTGCACACCTCGGGCAATGGATATTAAACTTGGAATATTTAAATATAAGCCCATAGGACGTTTAAAGACAATCTTTTCCTATTGGTGCTAGGGTCTGGCTTGTGAAAAGTGGAAGCAGCTCCGTTTTCCAGCTTGTGGTGCCACGTTCAGTGAATTATGTTTGGCCTTAGGCCTTTTTTTAGGGTTGCAGAAGGGAAAGGGGCTGTATTTAGAATCCACCAAAATCACATTGTCCTTTCCTCACTGTATAAACTGAAGCAACTCCAATGTTGTTGCCATTACTGGCGTATAGGAAGGATGTTTTTGTGGCTGAGATGTAGAGGGTGGGGCTTGAAATACTCATTAACATCAGTTTTTAATGGCATGACCCTGAAAAAACAATCAGGAATGCTTTTTCTTTTGTCTTTTTGATCTGTTTTGTATTTGTACAGCTCCTGGCACAAGACAGCCACAAGCTGAAAAGGCATATGTTGTCCAAGTAACAAACCAGAGAGGCAGTGGTATTAAAATATGATGTAACTCAAATATTCCAAAGAAAAACCCTTAATTTAAAGAAGGTGAATAGTCCCGTTTTACTACAGAGAGACTACTTCAAAGCCTGAAATTAAGAACAGAATTTTTGTTTAAAGTCTAGACAGTAACAAAATTAACTCACAAAGATAAAGGTCTAAAGATGAAGATAAATATTTTATTACATTTTAGCTCTGTGCTGATCAGGATGGCGAAGCACTACCCATGATAAGCAGGGCTTTGTATTTAAGTGAAAACCCATCAGGAAGAATAGACTTAGAGGATGCTTCCATAGTTATACTGTAACTGTCATTTAGATATTGCCTGTGACTCCTTGCCCCGTTTCATTTTCAGGCTGTAATTTTTAAAGAGAAGAAAAGCAAATTGCCATTTTTTTGGATCATCAACGATGAAGCACTGAGTTTTTTAACGTAAGAAAAAAAATAAGCTGCTGGAGAGCGGCACCGAGTTGTAGCCTGCTCGCTGATGCTTGGCAAATTATACAATGCTCTTCAGCTTCCCTTCATTGCTACAGCTGTTGGCTTCAATCTGGTTTTGTGGTTTGATTAAAATAACATATTTTTTTGTAACTTGTCCAGTGTTGGATAACGTAAACCAACTCATCCTTTTTTCTAAGCCAAGTGAAGGTACCTACTTATGAGCAACACTCCAAGGTACCTGATACAGGAGGAAAGCACAATAAAATCTCAACACTTGAAAAATTTTGCGTAGAGAATCAGTGAGAAGAAAACCTGCGGAGTTTTTGTACTCTGTCTAACCTATTTAGCCAACCTGACCTCTTTTGAATGTTTAAGTCTCATCCCACCGAAAAGAAGGAAAATTTTGCCATGGTGTTGTCTTCACCAGGCACAGTTTAGAAATGTCATGCCCTCTTGTCTAGTGGAATTATCTGAAAATTTTAAAAAAAGCTCTCAAGGCAGACTGACAGCAAACCGAGGTAAATTACCGCATGTTAATTGCTAGAAGAAAGTCATGAGCGTTTCATAGGAAATGCAAATAAAGATGCAAAATTCTTCTCCAAAGACTGGGATGTGGAATTCACTTGTGGAAAGCAGCAGTCTCTTTTTGAGCAGGGTGTCAGATTTAAATAGGGCAGAGAAATGAACGTTGGGCAAAGAAAGAAATATCGTTCCCATTTTACGGCTGGGGAGTTTTAGCACAGGCAGTTGAAAGAACTTACACCGTCTCATATAGGAGCAGTCAGAATCTGAATTCAGATTTAGTTCCAATAAGCAGCTTTTATCACAAGATTGTTTTTCTTCCTTTTATAACTTGTAGTTACAGCATGTGCATAAATAACCAATAGGCCTTTAAAAATGGAATCCCTCCACTTCTTCTATTCCATTTCTAATTCTAATCCCGGTTACGTTGGCCAGTTTATTATCTCAAATATTTACTTTCCACTATAAATGGAAATCACTTTCTTTCCCTTCTTCATGTTTCATGGTCATAATATCCTCTAGCGTTCCATTATCTCTTGGTACCTAAGATAGATCAAAATCTTATGACGTTGCTCTTTTTGCAATAAATTAAATTGGCTATAATAGGAAATTTAAGTATCTGTAATGGTTTTTTATAAGTAATGGATAAACTGGACTTTCTGTAGCTGAAATTGATTTCTAAATCATTTATCATGTTATGCAAATTAGTGTAAGAATGCACAGTGTAAGAGCTGGAAAATAACCATCCAGTGTCATCCTGAACAGATTGTATATTTATAGGGACATTGTTCATTAATTTTTTAGAACAGAGTCTGAACTACTATTTATAAGACACAGTCTTGGTTCGATGCTAGTTATACCGCTGTCACTTAGGTCCTCTAAAACCTTGCTGGAAAAGGGGAAAATGTCAGGGAAATTTGGATCAAATGATGCTTTAAGTATTGATGGAGACAAAAATGTCATTTAAATTATTGCAATTGTCACAGAGAAAATAGGTTTATCCATAGTATGAATTTGAGGACCCTTCTAAAATATTCCAAGTTAGTGGAAAGCTTCTGTTGGAGTTCTGGAGCTCCAATTACAGTTTCAACATCAGTTTTTGTTGCTCTCATATTTCACCAAAGCAGAAGTATTGATCAAACCACAGAAAGTATCGGTGATTCATCTTGAGTCGCGGTTTCATACATCTGTTTTGTGTTAAAGTTTTATAACAAACATTTTGACAACGAGCCATTGAGTTGACTGATAAATATCCAACAGCTTCCCTCTATGCTAAATGTCATAAACTTAATGCACATTATAATTCATCACTTACGTGTTACTTTGCTGCAAAAACGGCGGAGCAGAATGGGTCATGGTTTGTTTGCTGCTCTTGAGAACCTGCTGAAACAGGACATGTGATGTACAGCAAAATGATGGGGGATGAAAAATTGGGGTTTTGGTGAGAGACAGAAGGTTCCCGCTGCTTTGCAGGCAGGGTGCTTTGTATGCACTGATGGCTGTGAATTCTGATTCGGGCTTGGAATTAAGGTAAAATATTGCTGTGGAAATTTATATCTTAACTACGGATCTACACGCTATCGCTTTCGACCTCTGTTCTCAATTGCATTTATCAACGCACATCTGGTACGTTTAAGGCATGGCATTACAAATGGAATCAACCTTCAAAGGCCACTTTCTACCCAAAAGTGGCAGAGATTTAATGGAGTTACTTTGTAGAGTGGGGCTGATGGTTGGACTCAATGATCCCAAGGGTCTTTTCCAACCTAAATAATTCTGTGATTCTATTTTGTGGTTTGAACTGGGCATTTTGGGGGAGAAGAGGAGTTGTGGGTCTGCCATGGAGTGCTCAGCTGAGCAGTCCTGTAACCGCTCTGACTTGTGCTGGGGGCTGGCAGAGGACAACAGTGTTGCAAGGGCAGTCAAAATTTCTTATTTTTACTATTTTTTCCTAGTCTGATTTCCCTGTTCTTTTTTCCTCTCACAAAGCGTGCATTGGCAGGATTTTCTGTATGCATATGCACTGGTGCGTGCTAGTCTCTCAGAAGATGACTTGACCCATCAAGTGGTGAGGCTTGTGCCAGTTTGCTTTTCTCCTCCGTGTCCTCTGAGAGGTGCCCTGACTCGAGGAGGGATGAACTCCATCCTCATGCCAGAAAGTCTCCTTGTGCCTGAGGAGCGGACCTGTCAAACACCACCCTGGTAGTAGAGCTTTAGATGATCTTTTAGGTATTCAGATGGTCAAAGCTGCCCAAGGCAAGTGACAGCCTTAATATCTGTAAGAGGAACAGCCTCAGATCCATCATTCAGCACAGATCATCTGTCACACAGCACAACTGGTTGCTGTGGGAAATCTTAAATCCATAGTGTTATTGTGGTGGGTTTCTGCTCATCCTATGTGGATAAGAATCTTTACTGTAGGTGCAGAAAATTCTAGGGAGTGTAAAGACTCAAAGGAAGAACACCAGAAGCTCTTGGCAAGCCAATAAACCTGTGCTATTAATGCTTTTAATGTATAAGTCTCTGAATGAAGGGTGTCTTTTGGTGTGTTAATATAGAAACCTTTCAATAACAAAGCTAAGCAGTACCAATAAGAGAAGCAATTAGTCCACTGAAAGCAATCAATATCTAAAACTTTAACGCATGCAAAAAGTAACACAGAATATGTAGAATATGGAATGAGCAGTAAGTTTAAATGTGATTTTTTAAAAAGTATTTCATTAGCTTGATGTTATAGCGTTGTTTTATGCTGGGTTCATTAAGTTACGTACAAATTAGCTTTTCGCTTCATATAGACCGTGTGCTTAATGAATATTATAAAATGGTGTTTTATTAATGTGCCGCCTTAATTAGTGGATAAAAAAGGCTCCAAACACCTTTAAATTGTGTTATTTCTGAGGCAGCGTCAGAGAAGCAGAAGGTAACAGTGAATTTCTAATTCCCTTCAGAAAATAAAAATCCAAAGTAATGGCTGCAGCTATTTGTGTCAGACATAAAAATTGATATAACATGTGGTAAACCTCCTATTGGGTATTATTACAAATGATTGATTTCTCTCTCCCCCTACAGTTTAGATGGTGCAGTGCTTACTGTACAAACAACTCATGAAAAGTCAACATGTTTTACAAGTAAATAATTTACAGCCACTCTGCGGAATACAGAACAATATTTTACATTAAGTGACATTAATTAGGGTAGAAATATTCAAATGGTGAAGAACTGGGAGATGACTGTTGCAAAGAATTTTTCTACTTTGCAGTCTAAATGCAAATCAGAAGCCACACGAGTCACAAACACATTGCTCTGGAGGGAGAAATAATTCCCATTAAGTACCCAGCTCTGAAATTATTACAAGATTTTGGGAATGTGAGCCAAATTCAAGTCAGTGACAGCCTCGACCATGGCTGTCATTGAAGGTTTTAGATGTATTTTAGATCTGTTTTAATTAGAGGTGAGATATATCTCATCGTCTTGGGTCTTAATCCCATAAACATTAAAGCATGTGGTTATCCCCACCCACAGCAGCAAACCAAGTGACTCAGTGGGATTAGTTCCATAAACCTGGAATTTTAAGGTCAGTACAGACAACGCTGCTTTAATCTTGCTCATAAAATGTGCACTAGAATCGCACTCAGCAATTCCTGAATTCATCCCGAGGATAACTTCTGACTGAAGTGTGTTTTTTCAGAAAGACCTGGCGATCGATTTATGTACCGCTTCCCATCCACCGTTGAGATGACACCTTGGTGTGCCCAGTGTGGCTTTGTCTAATTTCACCCACCCGCTTTGTGCAATTCAAAAGTGATTTGATATTAAAAATTTTACTTGCAAATAGATGTGCGATAGACATGTTTGTTAATATTTTGTAAATTCGCAGAGGTTTGGGGTTTTTTTTCAATTTCAGCCTTGCTGCGGAATGAAGAATTTCTTCTGCTAAGCAATGTCCGTGCACACGCAGCAAAACCAAAGCACACACACGTGAGTCAAGTCCTCTGCATAGATAAGTTTGTGCAATTCTGTTGGCTCTAGAGGGCTGCATGGGCTTGTCCCAAAGAGGCTTTGACCACCTGTTTCATGTGCATAGAATCATCTGGGGTTGGAAGGGACCTCTGGAGATCATCTAGTCCAGCCGCCCTGCTGGAGCGGGTCTACTCAGAGCACGTTGCTCAGGAACTTGTACAGGTGGGTTTTGAATGTCTCCAGAGAAGGAGACTCCACCACTTCTCTGGGCAGCCTCTTCCAGGGCTCTACCACTCTCACAGTAAAGAAGTTCTTCCTCGTGTTTAGGTGGAACTTCTTATACTCGAGTTTGTGTCCCTTTCCTCTTGTCCTGTCCCTGGGCACCACTGAGAAAAGACCAGCCCTATCCTCCTGACACCCTCCCTTTAAATATTTGTAAGCATTG
Organism: Gallinago jamesoni; assembly: GCA_025769975.1. NCBI lineage: Eukaryota > Metazoa > Chordata > Aves > Charadriiformes > Scolopacidae > Gallinago > Gallinago jamesoni. The sequence continues at coordinate 2,131,061 of JAOQGH010000015.1, read as the reverse complement.
ACCAGATCCCCCCTCAACCTTCTCTTCTCCAGACTAAAAAGCCTCAAGTCCCTCAGCCTTTCCATGTAAGAGAGATGATCCAGCCCTTCATGATCTTTGTAGCCTCTGCTGTTCCCTCTCCAGCAGTTCCCTTTCCTTCTGGAACTGAGGAGCCCAGACCTGGTCCCACTGCTCCAGATGGGGCCTCCCCAGGGCACAGCAGAGGGGGGGAGGATGACCTCCCTCCACCTACTGGCCACGCTCTTCTTGATGCACCCCAGGATGCCCTTGGGGTGTGCATCCTGACCTATATCGAACACAAAACGAGCACGCCAGTTGTCTGTTAGTCTGAGTTAAAAAAATCAGATATTTAATAAAAGTTTTTGAAACCAGCTTGATAGGATTGTTCTGCTTTAACTGTATGAATCCTACTGCAACTGGCTGTGTGCAAGGAACTCGGAGAAATAAATATCTGGAATAAGGTGAGGAAGGGAAACAAAGCCTGTTGACCAGGCTTCTTGCACCAAATGTTGCTGCACCTCCACAATAAAAATTCAGCCTCTATCCTGAGGAGAACTGAGCTGTAGTGTTCCTACTCTAGAAACTTGTCTTGTTTTAAGCCATCTCTTGTGGTCTTAACTGGATGAGAGGGAGTGGGAGAAGGTATTATTCCTTCTGAGGTATAGTATAACCCTGTATAAAAACGTCTATAGCTTTGAGCAACCTGGTCTAGTGGGAGATGACCCTGCCCAGGGCAGGGCGCTTGGAACTAGATGGTCTCTAAGGTCTCTTCCAATCCAAACTATTCTATGATTCTATGATTTATATATAAAAGTTAAAAAAAAAAACAAACACAAAAACAACGGGCAGTGATTATCAAAAGTAGTTGGAAACTTCAAGGGAAAAATTTAGGGGGTGGGGGGAAGAGATCTGGGCACCAATTTGGGGAGGAGAGAAACAAGCCTTTTGAGATGGAAGCCTTATGTAGATCCCCATTTTCACAGTAGGTACCAGGAAAAACACCTGCCCGGTGGTTGAGTTGATGATAGAAAAGCCTGGACATCACATTTCAGGTGTGGAGGGATTTTGTTTGGTTGCACCTGGATAAATGTTTTCTAAGACGTTAATGGAATGTGTATGTAAGATCTACTGAATTTGCTGAATTTAGTTTTTATGAACTTCAAATTTTAATATTCAGAGCAGAAAAAAAAAGAGCATGTACTTTCCCTTTCTTTTTGTGTGGAGATTTGTTTTATTCTGGAGTTAGCTATAAATCTAATCAAGCAGTATTATACTCTAAATCATCACTTACAAAAGATTAGGGGGGGGGAAAAGAGCTTTTTCACGACTTTTTCTTTTCACCCCCACTGTCACTGACTTGTTAGTAGTTAGAACAAATAAACAATTGCCTCTAATAAAACTAATGTGCCATTGATGGAGAACAGAAGGCTTCTTTCTCTTGGAATTGGGAGGCATGCTGGTGACATATAATTTTCCCACATGCATTGTGACTTATCTGAATTATTTACTTTGGGATTTCCCAGCTCTCTAAACTTCACTCAAAACCAGATTTCTCACATTAGACATAAATTAAGCTCTAATATCTTAAAAATAAACACAAACTAAGAAAAAACCTAATATGGCTGCTGCTAATTGCAGTTAAGTAGCCTCCTACGTTTGCACTTAATAATTGGGAACTGCTGATGTTTGTACATTGTGATATTTTAAATGGAATGTTCATGCTCCCTGTAGAAGTAATTCATATTATGAATGATTGTATCAAATATCTGCTAAATCTGGCAGGATAATTAAGTAATTGTTCTGTAGCTTCACATGCTACAGAAGCCTCTCTGCTCTGCCTTGGGCTGAAAGAGCTGCAAAATGCTGTAAGAGGCTGTTGGCTGCTCGAGTAACTGGAGAAAGAGTCTTGGGGAAGGGAGGGAAATGCTTTGGGAGGATGGAAATGGTGGAGTTTTGATTGAAGCCCCTTTGTGCCGGTTCTCCAGGTTCTTCCGTGATGCCTGATTTATTAAGGTCAGTGGCAAGGTGTGGAATAAAACACAAAGATTTATATCTAAACCTTTACCTTGGAAGTTTTAAACCTGTGGTTTTTATATTCTGCAAATTAGTTGTGCACAAGGCAATTGGACTTAAGTGCTTTAAAGTTTGCAGATGGTACATGGTCTTTAATGAGCTGATCCATCATTACATTCATAAAAAATATTTATATTATATAGAGAGTATTTACCTCATACAGCTACTTCTTTTTTTGCAGTTCTGGCATAGACTTAAACCCTACTTACTGATGCAGTTTCAGCCTTGCTAAGAATTTGCTAGCTGTCTTTCTGCCTAGGAAAACTGTATAAAAGCAGTAAATTAATGTTAATTAGCGGTCAATGGAAAAAAATTGAAATCACTGTTTAAATAATTGATGGAAAGAAAAGTTGAAGGGTCCTAAGCTTTTTACAGTTACACAGATTAGTGAAAAGCCATTGCAGTATAATATCAGGTCAGAATAAAAATGATGTATACCCTTTTCATGGTTATAAATAATTTCACAAGGTTTAAGGCGGTGAAGAACGTTATGAAAAAAACCTTCTGTAATCTCCTGAAGTGTGAAAATTAATCACTCACAAGCATTTGACAGCATGTGCTCCGTACTTATAGCTAGAAACTTTACCTAGCAGAAAAAACTTCTATTAATTTCCAATTTAAATTTATATTTTGCTAATGCTCACTCTTTTTTTTTTTTTTCTGTAGTGAGCTTATTTGAAATTTTCACTGACAACATCCAAATCAGACTGATTATGTTGAATCTTTTAGAGGCAGAGAAGAGCCTCTTACGTGCCTCTGGTTTTTGGTCCAGCCCAAATATGTTTGTGGGTTTTATTCCTCCCTGTGCCTACGTGCCCTTTGCTCCTGAGCTGGCTGTGCATCATCTGCTGGTCTCTACCCAGCAACTGATTGAAGTGCTGCAGAAGATGAGCGCTTCAGATAGCACCTGGCATTGTGCAGACTTAAAATAAGTCTTGCCAATTAACTGTAAAAGCACTCCTGCTAATTGTCTCCTAACTATCCATTCCAGTTTATTATCCGCTACCAAAAAATGATGAACTGTACAGAGCCTTGTTTATAAAACAGTATCATTTAACAGGAAATTAAACCACCCGGTGCTCAGTGTGCCTGTACATCTCCGTGCTGTTTATTTGAGTTGTTTAAACATTTCTGGGCTTCTCCTCCCAGCATGTTCAGAACACTTGGCCTTGCAGAAACCAGTGTGCCTTTAACCTTCCTGACCTTCAGTGCTTCCTTTCCCTTATCCCACCAGCCTTGGGGGCACTTCATTTCTCTTTAGGCACCACCTCGAATTTCCAGCAGCCTTTGCCAGCTGCAGAGGAGGGATGGTGGCATTTATGGTATGGACCAGGTAGAGCCCAGTGCTCATTTTTTCAAAAATTTCTTTTGCCAGTTCATGGCACACGTTGCACTATATCCCTGCGATGTGCGTAGATGACAATCACTGCAGCCTACCCACTTTAGTAAAATCAATAATCATACTACAGCTCTTTTTTCCCATATCCATTCAGGGCATTTAAGCCAATTAATTATGCTTAAAATATTGCTGATTTTGCTTGGATAGGTTGGATTGGTTCATTCTTTGATCTCCCTTTTTGGATAGTTTTTAGCTGCATCCATTCATGTTATTATGCCCATTTCCTGGCTTTTTGATCCTCAAGTTTCACGAACTGCCTGAACTCCAGAGGACAGTTATCTGCTTTTTTCCACCCTCTGGAGTTTGCATGTAATAAAAATAAAAACGCTGTAAGGCTGATTATGCACAGTGCTAAAAGAGGGTTTGTTTTATGATTTAGGCACTAAATTGGCATTTGATTTCTGAGAGGAAAGCCAGAGCTCTCCTACAGGGTTCTATATGATATCAACACACCAACTCGACTAAGATTTTACAATAACTTAAAAGCTTAAGCTGTGAAAATTGCAGTGAAATTCTGTCCCTATGGGTTTCCTAAGTGCTTATATTCTTGAAAACAAACAAAAAAAGAACCTAACCTTAATTTCTTGGTGTCTCAGGCGTTTTTCTGCCCACTATTCTGAAATCATGTACATGCAGAAATACCCTTGTTATATCTTTGTGTGTGTTCATAGATCCACTGAATAAGCAGAAATTAGAAGTATTTTTAAAGCTTATAAGCATTTCTTCTGCTAGGTATCAAAGCTGTCCTGTGAAGATGAAAAGCCGTTGTAGCTCTCTTATGCCAAATGTATATGAATTTATATTTTCTAAAACTGTCTTGAATTAACACTTTTGGGGTACTATCCTGTCTTATGGAAGAGAAAAACATGGCTGAAATTGAGGGACTTAAGTAGCATCAGTGATTACGTGGTGGATATATATTTTTTTTTTTAGTTTGTTTGTTTCAAAAAAAGATTTAATTGAACAGCCCTAGAGGTAACTGTGACCTTTTGAAAAGCATTGGTCACGTACCCATCCATGTCTTGCTCAAAGCTCCCTGCAGTACTGCTCGGAGACAAACATGGTTCTATATATCCATAGCAAAACAACTATTTCCCAAATGCTTTTGATTGCAGACCCCATACGGGGAGTTTAACGCTGTTTTTGCTGCTTCAGGCTCTACTTGTCAGTAGTTTTACAGTACCATTAAAGTGAAGTGGTGAGATACCTGATTCGTTGTTTTGGGGAAGAAGCCAACCACTAAGTAGTGTTGATCTAAATATAGTCTTAAGCCCAACATGAAACCTCACATGAGAATCTTTTCAGTATTTTCAATTTTTACATACGTTGTGCGTCCTCCTCCTGCATCTTTGGAGAGGGAAGAAAGAGATGGTTGTATTTCTATAAAACATTGCAGTGGAACAGAAGTTTGGTCCCTATCATAGGATGCTGCATTCTGTACTTTTTAATTGGTGCCACATAAAAGCAGATGGTGTAGAAGTCTTGAAAATTCTTTTTTAAATTTCATTTTTTCAAATCCATGTGTTTGATCTGAGGTCTCATGTGTTTTCCCAGCACTCTGAAAGGAAAGATAAAGAAAACAATCTATTGAGGAGACCTGTCTCCATAGAAAACCAGCAATGAAAAGGTAACATACAGAAATTAAAAAACCCCTATCCTTAATCTACTTTACATTCAATCTAGATAGGAGAAAGTATGTTCTCATACCCATTTTATTAGCAGAATTTGGGAAATGGCAACAATTACAAATCAGAATGCTCCTAATGTTGTGTCTAATTCTGATTTGCAAAGATGTAAACCTAGAATAACTTAAGATTTTTAACACTAATTAGGTTCAGAAATTGGGCCTGGGATGCTAATGAAACCAGGTGTTTCAAACCACAAGTTTTCCAGTAAGGAAACTGAGTAGCTGAGGAAAAGAAGGAAAAAACCACCCAAAAAAATTCAGCCTTATCTATCTAAAATGTAATGGTTTTGAGAATCCCGAGTGCTACTTTTTAACTAGCATTTTGGTTCTTATTCTGAAAGGAAATAAGCAGATATGCTTTGTGGCATGGTGGACCTCTGTGTACAGATTCTGTCTTTTCCCAGCATGGATAGAGAAAGGTTTGACATCTGTGGGAATTAGTCACTTACCAAATAAATGACACAAAGGGGAATTTAGGTGTATTCCAAAGTCACAGTCAGACCTAATTTAAGGCAAAAAGGTTATATCTTTTTTGACCCTGCTTGTTGGCGAGGTATGTGGCAATAGGGATTTTGTTTCAGGACCTGTGACCTTGAATGAGGGAGTTTGGTAAAGCAGTCTGAAACACGTCCTAGCAGAACGTCCAAACAAGTTTTCATGTTTGTATAATACCTATACTCATTTAACTGGCACTAAAGTGCGTGGAAGTTGCTCACCCAGGCCCAACAGTGTAAAAACTCCCAGCACCAGACAAGTTTGGGACTCAGCGAAGTTACTGTTTTTTGCAGAGTTAGCACCTGATCTAAGCTTTAATATTTCAACAGTCCCCAAACTTTAAGGGAGGCTAGTTGCAGGTCTGAATTTCATAGCTGTGCCAAGCCAAAATCCAGAGGCCAAGGCACCTCACTTTTACAAATTTGGATTCTCCTCTGAAGTTAGGATCTCATACCTGTGAAATTCCAGTCCCACAGACACAATGTGGCTTTTGCTATTAATGTGGGTTTGAGAATTATCCTACAATCACCCAAAGATGAATCTAACCAGAGGTCTTCAACCCATGGGACAGATTGTAATGATGTATTTAGTTGTCTCTCTTCTGTCTTTATCCCTTTCCCAAGTTTGCCATCATCTCTTTATGCCCCGTCTCCGGTATAAAAAGGACCTTCCGTGTTATTGTTCCTCTTCAACACCTACTTCACACGGGTTACACAGGGACTCTCTTCCTACTCATCCTTTTTAAGTCTAAGGTCCACTGGGAATATGGTTTCTTGCTGAGATACGATGCATGATGTATTAGTCAACAAGTGTGCGTGAAGCACACACTGTGGCTTAGCTGTTACGGTACCCAAGGGAGCAGCCGTGCCACACAGCCACTCTACAATTGATGGGTTGGAGCTATATGTATTATAATAAATATATTATTCCTATTAAATTAGCTTGAACATCCCTGGGAAAATTCATAACACTCCAGCATTCGGCCCGTCTTTGGAAGTGTAAGAGGAATGGGGAATGTCAAAGGCAATTTATTTATCTGTAACACATTTCTGAAGGTTGCATCTTGGGTTCTTTGTGCCCACAGTGTCTGGCTGCACAAAGTAATATAACGACGCAGATGCCACATGCTGTCAGGGAGAAAGTCTTTAGTTAGAAGAGACCAAGGAGAGCAGGAGAGAGCAGATGCTGTCGCTGCTCTTTATAGAGCTGTTTGGGAGGCTCTGCCTCATCTGAGGTGAAACGTTCAATGTTCCAGGGCAGAGTTTGCCCACAGCAGAAACTTTTGATTTATTCCAAAAGGATAAAGATGTGAACGTGTTGCTGAATTGGTCTATGGGCAGCCTGATTCTTATTCTCCCAGTACAGGGAGAATAAGATATGGGTCAGTATAGGGGTCTTTAATAAGGTTTCAGATCTCCGTGCTATCACTAAGTACCTTGGTGAAACTCTTTAGGCTTGGTTTTTGTGACAAAGTCTTTGCCTGGACATTTGGTAAAGTCTTAGTGAACCACACCTGAATGTTCCTGTATCCTTCCAGTGTCCTTTTCATTTTCTTTATAGAGTATCTCCTATCCAAGAGACTTCTGCCTGTGAATACAGAGAAAATATTATTGTAAAGTGTTAACTTTTAGGCCAAAAGCAGGTGCAGCTTATACCTTTAGATCTTTCCCTTTCCATCCTATCAAAGCCTTAGTATTTTGACAACAGCTTCTGAAAGGAATCAAAGCAGCGTTTTTAGAGCTTGGAGAAAAACAGGAGAGAGAACGTCTGATATTTCTCCTCTTCCTGCCAGCATGAAAATCTGTTCCTCAGCTTTTTATTTCCTTGCCCTCACTAATGACCTTTCTTTCACTGCCAGTCTCAAAATCTTGACAGCTCATTAGAATCAGGAGAGACTTTGCATGATCAGAGTGATAATTTTCAAATCACTTTGTGGCTGAAAGTAAGTTTAGGAGCCTTATTTATTCAAATTACAAGCATGAAGGACCACATGGGAAATATGGAGGAGTGCCTTCTGTAAATGGCAGCTTAGGGAGAATTTTCAATTGCATGAGACAGCTGTATCCCAAAACTTAATCTAATTACTATAGTGTAGTGAAAAATGTCACCCTGAATAAAACTGATGCCGTCATACATGTTAGTGGTAAATTTTGACTTGCATATGGCTGTGTTCGGGATAACCTTTACATTCTAAATCCAACTTGTTCTGATGTAATGCTTTTGTAATTAGAGGAATTTGAGCGTGTGGAGTCTTGTCCTTGCTCAGAGCAGCTCAGCTCTGCTCGCAGCTGGACAAAGTTCAGAGCAGCCCTTTCCTGGAACTTCCCTCTTAGCACGCGGGAGAGCACAGACAGCACATAAACCTTTTGGTTTGCTTCCTTTTTCAAACCCCATATTTCAAAACGTTTCCCAGTTGCGTTTCAGAAACGTGAAAAGAGAAGGAAATTACTCGGAGCACTGGTGTGCCGCCCCCATATGCTTCTTCTGTTTTGTTGCACATGAACAATTGTACGATGACTCGAAAAGTTGGGTTTCTAGAAGGCCTTCGTTTTCAGCTGCTGGCGTATGCCAACGACTCTGAATATTAAATCAGATGGAAACCAGCAGCTTGAAAACATGCAATCTGCTCTGCGCTGAAATGCACATCTGTCTGATGTGTACTGCAGATTCTTTGGCTCCCACTAAGGTTGTTTGAGATAACAAAAGAGCATGTTTTGAAAGCGCTGAACGTTTTTTCATCTTGGCTTTTTCTTTTTTTTTTTTTTTTATGTGTAAAATGCTGAATTGACTGTGCTGGAGCCAACAGCTGCTTGATTTTCCACAAAAAAGAACCCAACCCAGACTTAACAGAATATAAAAATGCTGGCTTTCCTTACCCTGTTGAACCAACATGCTCCCAACCTCTTGGTACTGACAGCTCCTGGAACGATGGTGGAGAGAAGTACAAATATCATTGACTTTCTGTATTTGCTTATTTCCCAGTGAATTCAGGGGAGTCAAGGACACGCTCAGCACCTCAAGAGCTGATCTCGAAGAGAGCAATCAAGCAGGCATTGTGTCTGTCGGTTAGCGAAGAACTTGGGAACTGATTTCTGCCAACAACAGGTAAAAGCTGCTGGGGTCTGTTGCTCGCCTGGGAAAATCCACACCCAACTTTTTGGTGATAAACAGTTTAAGAATAACGTTTGTGTGTGCTAAGGAGGGAGCAGCCCACCATTTGGAGCTGCTGGGGAAGCCTGTAGGCCAGCCTGGTATTTTTAATCACGGGATCCTTTTAGTCACGGTACAGATGTGTGGGTGCTTAGACTGCATCCACTGCTGGTGACTTTCTGGGGCTTCCTGGTGCACAGCAACAGCTCAAAGGGCTGTTGGATGTATCTCTTGCTTAATTAAATTTTTCACATGGAAGTATTAGACACTGAGGTACTTGAGCATGTCCAGAGGAGAGTCACCAAGCTGGTGAGGGCTCTGGAGAATAAGTCATATGAGGAGAGGCAGAGGGAATGGGCAATATTTAATTTGGAGAAGCGGAGGCTGAGGAGAGATCTCATTGCCCTCTACAACTCCCTGAAAGGAGTGGTGGTTGGGTTGACTTCTTCTCCCAAGTGAGTAATGACAGGAGCAGAGGAAATCGTCTGAAGTTGGGGCAGCGGAGGTTTACATTAGATATTAGGAAGAATTTCTTTCCTGAGAGGGTGGTCAGGCCCTGGAAGAAGCTGCCCAGGGAGGTGGTGGAATCCCTATCCCTGGAGGTATTTAAGAAACGTGTAGATGTGGCGCTTGGGGGTCTAGTGCCTGAGATTGTAGGGGTTTTCTCTGTGTATAGTTGGACTCGATGATCTCAGAGGTCCTTTCTAGCCATGAAGATTCTGTGATTCTGTACTAGGGAAAAGAGACTCTGTAGAAAGACCTTGTGGTTTTATTTTTTAAAAATAATACCTGGATTTCTACAAAGTTCTTAACAGCTAGTGCAAGGACTCCTAAGTGGAGAGATTAATATCATGTAGGGAGGTTGGATGACATTGCTGAATTGAGGCTTCCTGTGTTTATGATTTCTGCTGTAAAATGGCAGGTTTATGTACATTGCAAATTGCTAGCAAGTGGGGATGTGCTTTTGTTGACGTGAATCAATACCAATGACTGAGGGCTCAAGCAAAGCTGAGTCCTAGAAAGTGGCAGCCTGGAGACTGGATTCTTTTTACCTCTGTGAATTAACTTTATTAGAGACAGACACTGCGGATATATACATGAGAGGGAACATGGAAACTGTCTAATCGTTTTCAGCCCAACCCACAAAATCTGAGGGTTTTTCTTGTTCAAATTGAACCTCCAAGGTATTGAGCAAAGCAGAGAAGGAATTGAAGGAGCTCAAATTTTCCAAAAATAAGACTGGCCTCTGCTCCTGGTTATGCCAATGGCAAAACTTGCCTTGTTTGGGCGGCCAGTAGTAGCCAAAGCCAAAAGTGAGTGGGTGCACGTGTGTGACAGTGTCACACTCTGCAAAGAGCACTGATGTCCAGAGCCAAGGTTGTGGTTTCTGTCTCATTTGTGGCTGGCAAGACACGAGCATCAAGATTTTATCTGTGCTACAGTTTGGCCAAAACTTGAAAGCGGATTTTTCTGAAGAGCTGTCACATTCAGTGTGGAAGATGCATCACGTGCTTCCTATAGAGTCAACTATCACCTTCTCAGGGTTCAATCCTGTCTCTATTCTGGTCTCAGTGCATCAATCCAAGTTCAGAAATTCTGACTGAAAGCAGCGACATGATGTCTGTGTAGAGTTCTATATGGAATAGATATTAAGCCTTATGGTTTTTAAAATATATATATGTGTAGGTGTGTACAAAGGCACGTGTTGTATATTTATGTGTGTACACACACACACACGCTTCCTCTAGTTTAAAGTCATTCTCCTGGTAAGAAATGCAACAAATGATATTGGTGATTCACTGGGTAATGTTGTTCTCCTCCTGCTGTTACAGATAGATACACGTTCTGTATGAATGGATGTATGGAAAATAAAAAGTACATTTCTAATTTGCAAGAGCTCAAGGGCTCAGCCATAAATTCTCTTGTTCCAGCAAACCACAAGTACTCTGTTACACGCACACAGCTGTAACTGCACTCCAGTGGGGTTATGCCTCTCTTCCACAGCGACTATTTTGTAAGAATAGCTTTATTTGCCATTGCTAATGGCCAGCATGGATATTTACCAGATACAGGCATTTTAATTTCTGCTCTATTACTCACAGCTTCCCTGCATGCTAACAATTCTTTTATTTATGTTGCAGAAAATGTGTTTGAGGACTTCTCCCATGGCTCTTCCATAGATGTCAAGCCTCAGACGTATCAGAGGTACACTGGTAAGCACTATTTGATGTTTCCAAATCCTGCGTGCTTATATTCTCATGATGAAGTTAAGCCAAGTTTTCTTGAGGGAAGTACTGCTGTTTGGCTAATGAACAGTGCAACCTGTGCAAGCCATTTGACCAGGTGATGGTCTCAAGCTCTCCTGTTTCTGATAACACAGGTACAACACAAGGTAGTTGATTTGGAGTGGTCTGTGGATGGGATGAAAGTTCCGTAACTTACCTGTTCTAAAACCCAGTGAAACCAGTGACAGTCTTTTTGTTGTCTCCAGTAAGCATGGAGCACGTCCCCTGTACGAAATGGAGGAAATAATACTGGCAATTCGACAGATTACATGGCTTTGATCTTGCAGAACTGCCCACAGCCATTTGAATTGCTGTGTAATTAGGTGTCCCAAGGCACAGTCATAAACCATTATGTAGGCTTTGATAATGGAAAATCTCGGATGTAACCCTGTGGAGCTGGGACGTGTGGAGATTTGTACGTGACTAAACATTCAGGTGTATTAATGGGATTTTCAGGAGTACTTGAGTGGGTTAGATGCCTAACTCCATAGAAATCAGTCCTGGATTAAACATAGTCTTTGAACATCAGAGACATTTAGGTTCCTAATTCCTACTAGGCATAAAAGCAATTACTAGTTAGGATCCCATGGAGAGTTGTGTGTGTTGTCTTTGGGAATCCAGGTCTGTTTTTGTATTTTTTTCAGGAAGTCCACAATGTGTCCTTCTGCATCTTTCAGAGTTTAAATCCTTTTTTGAAACCTAAGAATGTCCAGTGAAACCTATCTCTAAGAACACCCTGTACAGCACTTATACTCCCATTTATATCCCCTTTGGGATAAAATGTACTCAGTACATCCAGTGATTGTTGCTTTCTAGTTGGTATTTTTTTTTAAACTGAGTGCTATCATGAAGTTGTATGGATATATCCACATATAACTTCCCCTGAACTTCCCAGAACACAGCTAACAGTAATGATTTGTTTCAGAAGGGTCCCTGATTATGGTTTGGGAGGTTAATTCCTTCATTTAAAGATGAGCATGAGCAACGCTGTAGACTGTTGCTTTTTAAAATGTCCAATAGGCAGAAGACCAGACCTTAATTATTAGTCTCTAAGCACCACCGACTTCTGAGTTATCTGCTCCAGGCATCATTCGTTTGGTACATCTCTGACCTTGGCTCATTTGACTGATGAAAAACTTGGGAAATAGAGGAAAAAAAAAAAAAAAAAGAGCCCAGTGAATATAATTAACATCTGCTTATTAACAAAATTATTTATGAGAAAGCTGCCTTGAGTTCAGCTAATGGCTGGAATAATTTTTGCAAGAGTGAAAACCTTGCCTAATTGTGGAGGTGCAGCCACGCCAACCTGTTTCCTGAGCTCTCCGCCTGCTGCAGTTTTGGGGCTAAAACGCCGAGCCAACACTGATGTGTTCCAGCCACAAAGCTGTGCTTGATCTGCCTCACCCATCCTGTCAACTCGGAGGCTGAATTTATACCTGCAGGACAGGTTCATTGATAGTGTTGCTTGGTGCAGCTCCCCTCACAGGGTTAATTATGCGATTCTCCCAGAGCGTGAATCCGTGTTGACTCCGAAGATAAATTAGTTACCCTTGCACTTGCCATCGGCCTTCCTCTGTTGGTTAAGGATTATCTTGTCCCCCCTTCTTCTCTTCGTGGCTCAGAAAGTCAATTAACTGGTTCCCCATCGGACTCAAAATCTATAGGAGGAAGAAGAAATTAAATTGAAATTTGTAAAGCTTGGATTGGAGTTTAGCCAAATTTCTTTCTCATAACTTTGTAGCTCAAGGCAAATTTTTCTTTTCCCCGTGACTTTGAGAATCCCTCGTTCAGCCAGGTTACCAGCTAAGGGTGGTTTATTTCCCACGTTCTCACTTGGTTTGTGTGGTTTTAGTTTGAAAGTTTTTATTGTTTCTCTGGTTTTGTTTTGTCTTGGATAAAGATACGTTTATGTGAGTGAAAATACTAATATACTAAATATATGACTAAAATACGAATATAACTACAGGCCAATCTATGCATATTGTGGTCCAGGTCTTTCATTTCCATACAAGAAGAAATAAACCAGTAGGAAGGACTAGATGATCTTAAAAGGTCCCTTCCAACCTAGGTGGTTCTGTGATTCTGTACCGATGGTACCTTATATTTATTAATGCAGTATTGTTAGCATGTGAAATTTGTGCACAGATAACTCCTAAAAGGCTAGAGACAGCTTATGTGGTAGGATGAAAGTATCTTGAGGGGTGGCTGGTAGGAGAAAAGATCTAGTTGTACTGGATCTTCTGGTTCTTTTCTAGAGAGCTAGGTTGTAGATCCTTAAAAGGCAGGAAAACGTCTGCAGTGTTGGGTCTAGTTCTGAAATGTTGGAGCAGGGAGCACAGAAAACCCCATGACACTGCAACAAAAGCATTAAAATTATTGCTTAAACTCCGGATCTGAAAGGATTTAGTGCAGCTTCCCAGTTCAGTGAGCCCTGCCTTGAAAACTCCTTGCCTGTCTCTCCCTTGCAGCTGGTGGAATGGCACGGGAGAAGCAGGGTCTGATTTGCGTTGTAAAGGTGTAAATTTTCTGGGGTTTGGGGAAATAGTCCCCCCTCACAGCTGTGTTGCTGCACACTCCAGCCTCTGCACCTGCTGCAGCACAAGTCCCTGCGGTCTGTGAATCGTCGCCTTTTTCCCAGCTGCCTGGAAAATAACCCAAGATAACCCAAGTTCTTCATTCTTGGGAATATTTTTGCAGGAGCACAAAAGTCGTGCATCCCTGTAAGTAGGTTGTATTTCTAAAGGGATTACAAAGGATTATGATGAGGTACTAAGATCTCTGCATCTTCACCGGGCCTCTTGCTGGCATAGGATTTATAGGTTTAGAGAAGTCTTCATGAAAATAGCAGATTTTCCCAGAGACAGCAGGGAAATTAGTATTCCTTTTGCAAACATCAAACTAGCCTACTTTGTTACAATTTCATTGTAAAAAGTCTGCTTATGGCTCTCTAATGAACACTGGTTCCATTCCCACAAAGTGACACTTGCTGAATAATGTGTTACAGCTCTCAGTGACTCCTTCCCAGAGACTTACTGTGAAATCTGCAGAGATAATTACCACAGCAGGAAACGAACACAAACAATTGCAGTTTTCTCTTTGTTTTAGCAACTTTCTGAGAATGCAGTTGCTTCCCTCTCTGTTGCCAAGTACATTTTTCCTACTTTTTCTTTTCTGGTATCTTTAAAATGATTAGATTTTGATTCATACGATCTATCCACCTACTTAAAGATGATTGCAACAGTCCCACTGAGTTAAACCGGAGCTGCAGCTTCATCCAGAAAACAATTGCTGTATGGGCTGAATTGGAACCATTTTCTCAAATCACTACAATTGGTTGTCCCAGCCATGCGCTAGGATTAAATTCATCCTGTCTGATATTAGACATTAACGTAGTCAGCCTTGCTTAGTACACTCCTCCATCCGAGCTGGCTCTCCCGGGAATTGCCTCTCTCACCCTCTGCTGTTGGCTGTATTTATCATGTGCAGGTCCTAAGTTCAGGAGAATTGAGTCCAAGTGTGAAGGTAACAGGAAAAAGTCACTTTCTGCTCTTCATTCAGTTCCTAAAAAAAACCCAGAGTTATATAGGATGATGCTATCATGGCTGGTATCGTTTCTAAAGCTGCAAAGATTTCTATTCTCTAAGGTTTCTCTTTGGCTGAGTGGCTTCATCTTCTTGCCGTGCTTCTTCGTGCTTTTAGTTACGGTTGTTTTCAGGTTCTCTGTCTTGGAGGGACTGCTTTCTCTCTTTTCTTTGCAAAAAGAAAAATATTCAAGCCCTTACTAAATTGTGTTGTGTTTTTTATTATTTCCTCTAAGAAATTAATTTAATTTGTTTAAAAATAAAAAAAAAACCCACCACAACAACAAGGTTTTACATCTTTAGATTCAGTTTTGTATTCCTACTTGGGGAAAAAAAAAGCTGGAATAGTAGGACATCACAGGAGATTGTAGTCTCAATGTAACTAAGATTGGTTTATATTTCTTCTCTCTCTTATATGCAGTGTGTTTAAGCAAATGTTTCAACTATTTCCCATTACATGATGTTTTTAGCTTTGCAATCAACTAAGTATAATGGATTGGCCATAGCACTTTAAGAGGAAGAAAGATACACACACGCAAAACCCTAGAAGAGAAAACCTTTGAATCTGATTCTGCTATAAATAACACTATAAAGATGGTGCAAAAATAAATGTTACTATTCCATTTAATAGTGCGGTATTAAACGTGTTCTCTTTACTGCAGTATGTAAGTCTTTTGTATATTCTTTATTTAATGAACTCTTCCACCATCTTTTTCTTTGTTTTGGATTACAATTCCAGGTACTAGTTGTTTATGATCACCCCATAATTAGAAATCTAAACTTCTCTGCGGTTGCCGTTATGGGATCAGGCAGCTTCTCTGCTGCTGTGAACTGCCAGTGCAGCATTAAAGCCCAACCTTTGGTCTGTGGTTACGGGAGGTTTGTAAAGACCTGGCAGGTCTGTGTTTGCATTCGAACGGAGTGAAATTGGAAGAGTTTCATTTTTGTTTGCCTACTACACGTCCCGTCCTCGGGACTACGTCTATTAGCGATGGAACTGCAGGTCCCATATTTGTAGCACTCTTACAGATGCCTGTTGAAGTTCTCTAGGAACGTATTTGTAAGAAAATACATTGGAATAGCTTTGAGTTGAGTACTGAGTTGTTTTGCAGCAGTGGAAATGCAGAGCAGAGTTTGAGTCATTTCTCTGTGCAATCTGTAAAGTGACCAGGAACCCAAATCCCATCTTCTGAACCCCAGTCCGGTGTTTTAGCCCACGGGATTGGCCTTATCGCTCTTTCCCATTGGCCTTTGCCTTTTCAGTGGATGGAACCAAATTTTGGATCCGTACTTTCTGCTCTAAACTTCCATTGTCACCTGGGCTTTGTGGGCCAGCTGAATCTCTGCTTCGGCTAAGCTGCGGATAAGCTGCTTAGCCCTCAGCAGTAATTGAATCAAAGCCAAATTCCCAGGCCCAGAAGGTTCATCCCTATTTAAACAAAAAAGAAAAGGCAAGGCGTGTGGATCTGCTACTGAGGAGGAGGAAATTACTCCTTTGAAATTGAATCCAACGGGGAGATTGTATGTCTTTACAAGTCGTGAATTTTCCAATAAATGCGTTTTCGCCATGTTAGTTGGCTCATAAAAGGGCTTTACACGAGTCAGTCTGAAAGACTTTTGGAGAATAAATCCCTTGCCATCAACTCAGCAGGGCAAATTTTGGCCTTTGGTGGCCACTTTTAGTCATCCTAATTTTCCAGCAGAATTTAATTTATCTATTAAGTAGATAACAATCTGGATTGAGCTCATCACCCATCCTCGTGGAGATTTTTGACCTCGATGCCTTAGTGTAGAGGTGAAAGCTACGCACAGAGCACAGGCAAGGAAATAGGAATAATTAAGGTATTTCATTTCCCAGCAAACATAGGCCATCGAGTCCCTCCATTCTTTGCTGCATCCCCCTGAGCTGTGTAAGACAGATAAATGTGAAGAGAAATAAAGTCTAAGAGAACTGTAGGCAGCTAAAATAGAAAGGTTCCACAAATTGTTTTTTTATTTTACTATGACTTAAAAAAAAAAAACAAACACAAAAACAAGGGTTTCCAAATACTGACATGCGTTATTTGAAAGTTTAACCTATGAAATATCGCTGCTTGCTACAAATGCATTTGTTTTCCCTGTTTTCCTGGGTTCCAGCAGTGAACTGGAGCAGAGCTGATGCCTCCAGCTCTACGCACAAACCCCGACCGTGTGGGCCAGGAGATGTGATGGGTTCTCCTCGCTTACGTTCACCACCTTCTAATGTGGTACCTATGAGACCCACCAGATTGGATGCCCTCTCACATCACTTCCTTCTTTTCAATTTATTTTTCAGTTCTAGATTGAATTTTATTGTGCTGGGGAAAGGTGGAGCATTTTTCTATTGCTGGTGTGCAGCACGTACACAGCAGTCAATTTTACTTGCTGTTTCTCCAAACTATCTGGTTTTAATCATCTGTAATTATTAAAATGTTATGCTTTTTGATTGTATATCTGTTCAGGAAAGCCGAGATGAAAGTCAAATATGGTAACGTTTTTCTTTCAGTTTATTCATAAGGCCTCAGGAAACTAATGAGATTTATTCTGTGAATTAGTTTATAATTGTGCTTTAACTGCACTGTGACATTTAATAATGTCAGAAGGATTTTGCTTTAGGCAGAGTGATTTCAGCCTCTGTAGAAAATTAATTACCACTTTCTGAATAAACTACTTTTTTTTCTCTTCTTTTGAGCTAAGCTGCATTTTCAAGGTTAAGCTGCTTTCTGATATTTTGAGGAGAAAAAAAAATATGTGTTGAAGATGAGGATCTAGCTTCCTGTTCGCGTACAAGAAGCTGCTGCGTTAAGTAATCAGAACCTATTGTTATTATCTGATTTGTTTCAAATGCAGCCTTCTGGTGTTCTCCAGTGCCCAGACCCTGTGTGTCTGATCTGGGGAGCTGCAGAGAAACCTTCCCCGTGCAAGTCCATCCTGCACAAACACCACTTTATACTAATGGACTTAACAGGAGGGCGCAGTCTGACCCTCTCTCGGTCCTTGGACCTAAAAACCTCAGCAGCAAAACGAGTCTGAGTTGCGTTTTCGGATGGAACCTCCAGGGGAAAAAACAGCTGCTGAATTTACTCGTTTTATTTCCCAGCTTCATCAAATATTTCATTGTTTCCAAAGTGTGAACCGAGCTAAATATTGATAAGGCATTCTTCATCATGATGATATGAGGAAAAATAGCAAGAAAAATTCGGATGGAAAACTAAAAGATTGATATATAGGATAATTTCAAGCCTGTTTATATGCATGCATTAGATTAGGAAGTTAAATTGATGGAGTTGTTTGGGAAAAAATGTTTTGAGGTTCACACATTGCTGTAAGCTTCCAAGTTGTATTTCCAAATGCATCTCTCAATAATAGGAACTGAAAATTAATGTAACTGTTGTTTTGCTGTGGCATCAGGAAGAGATACTTACACTGTGTGGGTACAGCAGCAAGGCAAATTAATTTCAGCTGCCCAAATGGCAAATCAGATGGATTAAGGATTTTCAAAATGACAGCTGCATTTACATGCCTTTTAGCCAGATCACTTTATATCAGATCCAGCATTTATTGAAGTCGATGGAGAATGCGGCCTTTGCTTTAAATGGAGTGAAAATAGGATCTATGGACACGTATTTGTCCATAGCTCTGTGCTCTCCAGGCCTTGAAATGTCTGCAAAGTTTCAGAAACTTTCAGTGTTAATGCTGTGCCTGCTCACTTTTCCCGTGGTTGGTGTTTCCCCTGACGGCTTCCAAAATCCTTTCGCTGCTGCCGACGTAATGAGTAACTCCTGGATGATCTAATCCAGGCCACTACCAATTTAAAACTTATTCTAGGTCCTTGGCACACTAATTATCAGTGTCCCACATTCTGTAACAGACCTGTTTAAAATAAAGCTCAGTAGGAAATGCCTATTGTCTAAAAATAAATGCCTGAGATGCGCATGGAGATCTCACCGGGCATTTTTCAGGAGGATTTTCACCTCCTTCACTAGCATCTAATCTGTGGGCACCAGCACATTCCACTGTTTAGGGAGCTGAGCTGGTTTTGTGCATTCACTGTCCCCCAAAGCTTTGGGGAAAAGCCACGAGGGGCACTCCAAATCGATTCGTCTCTCAAAGAGATGGTGTTGAAGAGAAAGGATAGCGGAATGACACTGGCTAGAGGTTCATTGATGCTTTGGGAACCAAAGGCGAACAAAGCCAAGATGAAGCAAGCCAAGCCTGCATGTCAGAGGGTGAGTTTATCTTATTTACCCTGGTTTTTTGCTTTTGTTGCTCTCAATTCACCTGGTTTGCAGAGCATATTCCTGCTCTGCAGGTGGGATTTCTCTTGTTTCAGTGTCCTTGCTGCCTTACGGAAGGGGGTTCAAACAATCTCTCCCCAAAACCATTTCACAAAAACAATTGGGCCACAGCCCATCCTCCTGCTTGTTATGAGTGTTACACAGTAAATCAGACCAAAATAATCTGCTCACCTGCACGGTCTTCCTTCAGCTCTGGCTTAGAGCTGGCCAGCTGCTTGAGGCAATGGGGAGATGCACTCCCCAGGGTGATGGATTTAGGTGCTGTTTCATAGGAGCACAAAAAAACCTGTTAAGAGTCTACCAGAGGTCTCTACCAGACCATATATTGCAGTATAAATTTGTCTCCAAGCACCTACCTGCATGAGGGATCCTCATGCCGTGGGCTGTCATTGAAAAAGCCTCCATCTTGCCAGTAAAATATGAGTTAGTCCCTGAAATTCATGCCGCAATCAATGGGAATTTTTTTTCATTGACTTTTATTGAGCTAAATTTCAATCCATTTTTGCCTTTGGAGGCTCACAGATCAATCTGATATTGGGATCTCTGTTTTGATACAGCTCAGCTGTTCCTGCAGCTTCTCCTGTGCTTGGTGTGTCCATGGCTGTAACCCCTCCAAGCCAGAGCTCGCCCAACAGCGCGATGTGGTTTTGCAAACAATCACCAATTTCCATGCAAAGGAGGGTGCTCGCTGGTCTTCAGTGGTTTCCTTTTTGGCTCTGAGTTGAGGACTTTGTGCAAATCAGATGATTGTGTTGGCTTGATCAAAGGCTGTGTTGAAGTGGAGTGGCACTAGATGGATGATGGATGGGTTCACGGTGCTAGGAGTTACAGGTGTCCACAACCAGAAGTGATTTCTAAAGGTCTTACAGTTTGGTGGTGTTCAAGGAAGGAAGGAAGAATGACAGCTGACTAATGAGTGTGTATGGCAACTTGGCAAAACAATTTGGAGCCGTTCCATGTCAATTATGTGCATTTCTGGTCTCAGAATGAGTCAGGCACAACCGCTTTCCCTTGTTGCTAGAACTCATCAAGACCAGTAGTGTTGCCCAAATGCCTCGGTTTCTCATTAAAAACCGCACACTTTAACAGATGATTTCTCCCAAATATTTAATCATTAGAAGTTTCATTATAATAACAACTTCAGGGTGCTTCCAATTAGTTTAACAATAACTGTATCTTGGGCTAATAAATGTTCAGCTGCGGGCCTTGAATTTATTAGCCCAGGAAAATGGTTATTGCCTCATAAAGAGGAAGAACCTTCAGGTGATTTAATGACTCATGTTTCTCTCACCCTTCTTAAATTTAATCTAATAAACAGCTGAGATGAGAAAGATATTAAAAGTAAAAAAAATAAATAAATCCAACAACAAGAAACTTTCCACTGGCAATTATTTAATGACAAAATTGTGTTAATACATATTTGAAAAGTCAGTGCACAACATTGCAGAATAATCTGAAGTTGTCTCTTATTTTATTATGTAAAGAGTTAAATGAATAATTGTTATGGTAATACACTGCCTTTGCCGTCAACATGATGTCCTACATCAGTGTTCAAGGACTGCACCTGAAGACATGCAAATGAATTGCGTGTTCTTAATGAGGATAACAACCTGCTCATTTCATCAGGCAAAATTTGATGTCAAGATTGTGGGCTGCAGATTTTTTGTCTCGTTTTTAAAATGCTGGGTAGTATGTTACTAACAAAAAAAACCCACCTTCCTGTATTTTTTCTTATGTACCTTAGCAAACCTTTGTCCTCTTTAGTAAAGCCTGAGGAGCAGCATTTGGGGTGGGGGTGCCACTGGCCGTCACTGTAAAGCCAGGCTGGTTAGGATATTTTGGTAGTGCATTATGTGCACCTCAGTTTTATGATTATTTTAGTGTCGTCCTGTTCTGGCCTGTCTGTGGCTTCTTTTCACGTTTGGTTAGTTCTTCTTAGTGTCTGTTGCTTTCTTGTTGCAAAATAGGATTTTGTAGCTTTGTAAAACTGTGAGCCGAAGCCATCAAGCACCATATTATTAAAATCAAAGCATCGCTCGTTTTTTACATGGTTTAACCTCTCCCTGTGAGAAACTTTAGAACTGCAAATCCAACGCAGATAGCTCCATCAATAGTTCTACACTGGGGTTTAAGATATTTTAACTCTAACATGCTCTTATTTCAGCATGGTCATTTTATTTTCCACAATCTAATTTGTGAGTCTGACTGTCCCTTCTTTGTTTCTCTGAAGTTTTTGAGATCTCACATGCTGGGAATTATTGCGAACAAGTAAGATTCCCAGTGCTGAAGGCCATTTTTCTGAGGTTGTTTGGGCATTCACAGTGTAGATAGATGTCTGAGATTTTCAGAAAATTCATAGTTTTAAAATGGAACTTAGGTTTCTAAATCTCTTGGACACAGTTGTGAATTTTTCCCTGGTTGCTTCTGTGTCTCTGAAAACCCAAACTTACAAGACTTATTTTCAATTAATATCTATTCTGTCTGTGAAGAATAAATGATACATTTCAGAAAATTTCATTAATATTGATGAGCTTTACATATGGCTAGTTAGTATTCAAAGTATTTCAATTTGTTAAACAGAAAGAGTTTCAACCATTAATTATGTTCTGGTCATTCAATTTTCATCAAATTGAATAAAGTAATGTGTTGGAACAGAATGTGTTTGGACCAAAAATATCTTCACTGTTTCTACCTAGAAGCAGAACAAAAAAGTCTTGCTCAGCATTTTTTCCCTACATTTCATGTTCTATATTTCATGCATTTATTTTGTTTTGCTAAGGTTATGTACAAATGTATGTCCAAAAGGGAATATACAACCTCCTTTGTGTTGGATATATTATTCCTGATCACTTACAGATGCAGAACTGGGGCAGACAGGGGCTTGGCTTTACATAAATATTTAACTTACCTGAGATAAGAGCCAGATATAGTTTCATGGAGGGAAAAGTCACATAGACTTCTTTTGTTAGGGTAAAAGTATAATTCAGGATAATTTAATTCTCTTTAGATGAGACGTGCTACACATTTTTCCGCTTTCTCCTAAAATGTTATAGGATTGTCCTTGTATGAGGGAAGGAAACAAAAAAGGCAAACTTTCATTTTTCACGGTTGCTTGCAGATTCTAAAGTTTTGTTTTTCATATCGTGAAATAATTTTATGTACAATGGAAATTACTGTTTTGACATGTGTTCATGCCTGCACACACGTGTGTTTCCCAAGGAAGCTTTGCCTTTACTATCCCAGATGACAGAAAGGAACCGAAACTGTGTTATCTGGTTTTTTTTGAACACAAAATTTGAATTTTAATTTTTGATTTCCATGTTGTTTTGGCAGAGTAAGGATGCTTACTATTTCAACAGGCAAAACCACATTGAAGTGCTTCAACAAGGGAACTACATATGACATCCAACAGGTACAAAAGACAGCAAAGACACAGAGGGGATCTTTGCCAGTCATCTTCTTCCTCTTTGCAGCCAATTTGGAAGCCTCTTATCTATGTTTATTTGAATGTTTGAATTGCACACTTGAAAAAATACTTCAGTGTCGTATGATGCCACCACCCAGTAAATTAATCCAACCCATGCTTTACATTTTAGGAATTAAACCAAGTATGAATTAATATTTTAATTAAAATCAAGTAGTTTTGCTTGGTTTTTCAGTTGTTAATGAACTTGTGGATGAAGTTAAACTTCAGCTTATTATGGGCCAGAGAAATGGGTATTTCAGACACTGAAAACACTGTGGTGTTCAGAGTTGTGGATCATTTAAGTACTTCTAGAAAGGTTACCCTAAATTGACATTTTATGGTGTCTACTGCAGCTATGCAGAAAATGCTTCTTTCATTATTTTTTTTACCATTTTAGAGACTCAGTAAATTTCTTAAAATAAGTCTACTGTAAAGTACTTCTGAACTGTCAGCAACGCTCTGTGATTAGCCTAGCGTAAAAATCGAGATCCTTTCCGTGGTGTGTCTCCAAGTATGCCTTGTGGACCCCCAGAATCGCTTTTTGAATGATTTTTACTGGGGGAAGAGGGCGAGATGGAGACCGAATCTTAGATTTTTTTGAAAGATTTTTCTCCTTTCAGTATTTCCCTGAATAGCGCAAATGCTGGCATTCATCGTAGGAATCATTAGTGCTGTTAACTCAAAGTCACTCTGACATTAAAAAAGCAGTGTAGAATTGACTGCTGATTACTGAAGAGCTCTACCAGAGCACAAATGGCAGAATATAATGGGTTTTCCCTGTTAAATTATCTCAATACACGTGCATTACCAGCCACTGAGTAGTCTTTTTTTTCCCCCCCAATTTATGCGCTCTCTGTGCGTGAGACTTTAGACTGGCACTGCAGTTGACTACAGCTTGATTTAAGAGAAGGGGCTATAAAAAGATAGTTATTACTATTTGGAAAGCAAAGAACTGGAAATAACTGGTTATCCGTGCTTTGAACAGGGGGTCGGATCAGACGACCACCCCAGGTCCCTGCCTGCCTTGGATATTCTGTCATTCTATGAAATGGAAAAGGACGCAGTGTTAGATGGTCACAAAATTGCTTGAAGTGGAAGGGGCATTTTTCTTATTTGTTTACACTTGGTGAAATGTAGCTCTGTTGGACAAGAAAAAGTTGAAAAGGCTTGTTGTTAAAATCAGAAAAGCCATTTTTTTTTCACATTTTGTGTAGGTTGTTATTGTCAGAACAAAGTTAATACAATTACCAGGACCCAGTTTCCTTTACTCTGTATCTCAGGGAACATTTGAGATTGCTTTGTTTCAGAAGTGGTGTCAGCAGACTTCAGTGTGTGAGAACACTCTCTGTTTTTTATGTTTTTATGTTTTTTGCTGGTTTCAAGAATGGCTTGAAATGAATCAAGTCTCATAGAGTTTTGAGGACTCTTTCATTTGTTCTTGTTTCCTGCAGTCAAGCACCTATGAAACACTACTACAGTCAAGTAGGCAGGTATGATCACTGCTTCAGAGGAACAGGCAATGAATTTGAAGGGTATAGATGTGAGGTAATTGTCTGCCCATGCTGTTGTTTTGGAGGCAAGAAAGAAGAATTAAATTCTATGGAAAGGCTGTGGTTGTGTTTTGGGTCCTTAAACCTCACAGGTGAGATTATGTCAGTGGGTGGCCTTCGGCAAGATGTGCCACCTTGGATGGCTTCTCTACAAGATGCCATTTTCAATCCCAGCTCCTTTCTGTCTGAGGTTTGGGTATTTTGGACCAAAATTGCCATCTGAAACCTGTTGTTCTGTGACAGGGAGGCGATGCCTGCAGCTAGCAGGACCAGGCTACATGAGCAGGAACATTGCTGGGCTGCAACGGTCCAGGGTTCAATCCAGTGTTCAGGAGGTCATTGGGAAGGATCTCACTGGCTTTAAACAGCAGCAGATCTGGCCCACGTCAGGATTCTGTAAAAACCTGGTATTGTCCTTGCACGTCCGTATCGATCACCCTTCCAGTTGCAGCATTGTTTCCCAAATGGGAGGCTTGTCCCATGGCTGGGGGAGCTCAGGAGAATGCTTTATTCTACCATTCCTTCAACTACCCCATCTTGCCTCACCGTGCAGCTGCAGTTCCGTTAAATCCCTCTTGATAATTAATGTGTTATTGCAAGAGATGCCACGGTCTGAGTAACGTTTTAGTGGCTCGGATCTGGCTGACGTGACGTTCTGCAGTGAGGAAAGGCAAGTGTCGAAAAACACGTGCCTCTTAGGCATGCCCATACTGAAACCATTTATCTTCTTTAAGGAGTCTAATGAACTAATCGAAGACGTGAAGGACTGCATTTTATTACTATTAAAATAAAGTACTATTGAGCCGGTTTTGGCTAAACCTGGGTCTTCAGACAAAGTAGGAGCCTGTCGTGAATCATTTGGGAATGTACAGGAAATGTTTTCAAAGAGAAGAAAAGGCTGTAGAATCACTTGCATTCATAAAGTGGGATAATCCCTTGTCTTTATTACCAAGTAACTTTGATGTAGCATTAAAAGACATTTGCATTCTAATACCTAATTCTCTGCATTTCCTCGTTGGGGTAATCCTCTATTTTGGAGAATTTTTTTGAAGCGTACTTTGGTTGCTCATAAGTGTGCCTTTAATGAGAGATGGAATCAGAACATTGCAGAAAAGCTCATGCACAGAGAGATCTCAGGAAGATGGTGCTTGGAGAGACGTGATGTTTAACTACCTGCATCCTGATTCCAAGTATTCTTCTTTATCCAGACACTCCCAAATAGAATGTTTTTATCCTGGAAAATGATAAACAGTGTGCTAAAAGGAAGTCCCTCGGTATCTCTGCATCTTCACTGTTAATGGTAGAGAATTTACACGGCTGTTGTGAGAGAAAACGAGCTGAAGGTCACGTTCAGTGATGCTCAAAGGCATCACCACTGTGTTTGACCACACCTGCAGAGGGGGAGGTCGAGGTAATTCCAGGGTGGGAGCCTGTAAGTCCCAGAGGGAAAGGACAATTTCATGTCATACCCAGTAAACTTCTGCCAAAGTCAATGTGCTTCCAGATCTGAGGATGCTTTTTGAGGTTGGTTCATTTATTTATTTTTATTGGCAGTTTTTCCTGCTGTGTGCCTCTGTGCAAATCTTTTTAGTAATGTGCCTCTGGTATTTTTCATGTATAAAATGATGCTTTTGATAAATTTCTAAATGACTGTGTGATCCAGAATTATGAAGCACTACGTGGAAACAAGAATACTTACCTTTTTTGTTAACAGGGTGATGATTATTTTTTTTTTTGCCAAAAAATTTCTGGCTTCTATTCCATCAGAACATACTTCCAATGCTTCCAATGGTATCCAAAGCAAAGAGCAACTTTAAGTTGACCACGTTTGTCAAATGATGTAAGTGTTGTTCAATATATAAAGTGTCCTATAAGTCATGCTCAAATATAAGTTCTTATATTTCCTCCATACCTATCCACTCTTGTGTCAACTGAGAACACCTCAAGCCTTGTAGGGGACATTCGGTACCATGGAAACTATATATTTTTATTCTTTAGGATCAGGTCATCCTGAGGGTAGAATTCGGACCAACAAATTTGTCACTCTATTAATGGACCGTAAAATAAACTTCAGTGCCTCAGTTCTGCCAAATCTCCACTAAGCGTCGTGCGGGAATCAATACCTTGGCTTTATATTATAGAAAGCTCTTTAAATCTTAAAGAACACGAAGAACAAGGGACCAAAAGAAGCATTGGAAAATGACACGTACAATGAGAAAATTTAGAGATAAATAGTGCCAGTGATTAGGTGTTCTGAAGTATCGAAGGTCTGGGTGTAATTCTTCTGGACCACTTTGTGTAGTGGCTCCTGGACTTTTCCCTGCTACAGCTGGGCTGTTTCTGACAGCAACATGGAGAGGAGGGATCAAGAAACCCTGACCTGGATGGGAAATTCCCAATTTATTAGAATCTTCCCTAAAGCTGTTGTTAGACTTTTAAATATCTTTCCAGTTCCATTAACAGGCAGCCCAAGACAAGGAATATTCAAGGGCATAAGAGAAAATATATTATTTTATTTATTTTTATCATGTACATTGAAAAGTGATTTTTTTCTCCTTTTTTTTTTTTCTTCCTCCTCCTGTGGAGCCAAGTAGTTAACACCTTCTGAAGAGAATTAAAACGGGAAATATCTTTGAGCAAGAATTACAGAGGTGTATAATAATTGCTTGGCGTTCCCATACGCTCTGAAAGCAGTTTGAAGCTTTAAAGCAAGCGTATTGCCCAATTCATCATCTTCCATGCAGCATTTTTACTTTTAGCAAGGGACATACATCATAAGGCTCAGCAAGTTTTTCCAAATGGATTCTCAACATGGACAGATGGTGTTTAAGATGCCTGATGAGGGGGCTGACTTTCTCCGAGTGTGGCAATGTCAGAAGAGAAGACAGCGTCTTGGGTTGTTGTCTCATTTTCCACGAGTGACCGGGGTTTGAAGTGGAGCACGCTCGGCTGCCGCAGCTCTGAGCCCAGCAAAAATTCTTCACCAGACCTGAGGCAGCATCGGTGGGAAGCAAACAACTGCCATCCACGCACGGGCTGGCATCCTGGAAAGAGCTGCAAATTTTCTGAACTTGAAATTGCCGCCTTGCTGAGCCGGGGGGGGGCTCCTGACCACCCGAAGTGATAGATTTGTGAAGCATCTTTTGCTCCCTCCTGCCATTGGGAAAGATATCCTAAAGGGCTCCACTGCGTATTCCAAATCAGAGATGAATTAAATAGTGTGATTTGCACCATGAACAGCCTCAAATCACTTGCAAGATTTTTGTGCGTTGAAACTAGCCAGGTACTTGCCAAAGCTCCTTCTGATCTCAACTTCTGCTTTCTTTTATTGAAGTAGAGCTTCATTTTTAGTCATCTTGCGTATACATTGAGCATGCCAAGTTCATGCAGTTGCAGCATCTTCTCAAGCAGTAACCCACACCAGGCAGCTGTTAGATGTGCTGGACACAAAATTAGACAGCCTGAATCCTACTCCTTTTATTCTAACCCAGGAACTGGAGCTGGGAGCATCTAAGCATTTATTCTGGTGCAACAGCAAAGCGAAAGGCAATTTACTTCATCTCTCAATTTCATACAGGAGAAGCCTCCAGCATATTTGGGAGCATCCACAACACGTAGGCATTGATCAGGATCCCTCTATACCACATATTTAGCAGGCAGGGAAGAGAAAGACTGTAAGAAATCTTCCAGTAGAATTTTAATATCCCTCTATGTGCTGCTTCGATATCTCAATATCATTTTGTCCAAGAATGGTTTGAATATTGTATGTGCTTGAATACTGCACAGGCTTCAACGATGAGGAAGCTGAAAGCTAAAGTCATGCCTTTCACTCTTTATATTCCACAGAAATTTTATGTTTTCTCTAATGTCTTGGCTGAGAAAAACTGTAATAGTTGCAGATCTTTCCTTTACCTGTTTTGAAAGAGCTTTATACAGGTTAAATTTTAATATTTGGTTTTTTCCTAACTCCCTGTAAATGAGTAACACGTATGAAGCTGACTGCTTTCTACTGAAGAAGCCTTATAAATTGCTTTTTAACGGGACTGCCAGCTTTCTTAACTGAAGTTGCTTGCTTTGAAAACCTTGTTAAACATCTTCATTTTAATGTGTTAAAAATATTCAGAAAGAAATTAAGTACTTTTGGGTACCTCTGTCTGTATTACCATTATTAAGTACTTTTATTCTTTTCCCCTTCTTAATTGGCTCTCAAATGGTTAACTAAGTCAGGGTTAACCTCATGCCATGCCCCTAAAGCCTGGGGAGAGCTACTCATTTTCTGCTCCTGAAAGAAAGATAAACCATTACTGTAAATTTGTCAAGGTCTTTCATACAAGCATAAGCAATTAACATTAATTGTTCAAGATCATTCTTGTTCAAGATCACTCTGGTCTTATTTTTCACTAATGAAAGTAGAGACTTAATTAGTTCTTTCTTACAAAATGTTTTAGTCAAATACCCTTCATCTCAAACCTGAGTGGGCATTTGGGCTACAGGACACACGACTGCACCTTGAAAAAACATTTGGGAGAGACATTGACAATTTTGCCACCCGGTGGTAATATGTACTTGCTTTTTTAATTTTTTTTTGTTTTGTTTAGGAAGCCTTTATTTTAAATCTCTCTAAAATTTTCTTTCACCTTAGACTATCTTGTGTTAATGATCATTTTGGGGTAATTGGCTGGCGTTGGTGCATTGCAATTCATTATGATGGAAAACTTTGTGCTGGAATAATCCCAAATTAACCACAGACTCTCAGAAGCTGTTGTTTTTTGTGACAACCAGAGGAGAGCAGGGTTGTGCTTCTGCTCTGCCTTAGATTTGATGTTAGCATCATGTAATTGAGAATAGATGTAAGCCATGCCAGCAGCTGTGGACCGTGACTTTTGGTAGTGGCCCACAGTTTGTTTCCATCTTGTCTGAAAATGAAACTTTTTCTTTATGAAACAAAAGTGATACTTTGGAAATCAGAATCACAGAATGGTTTGTGTTGGAAGGGACCTCAAAAATCATCTCATTCTAACTCCCCTGCCATGGCCAGGGACACCTCCCACCAGCCCAGGTTGCTCCAAGCCCCCTCCAACC
>JAOQGH010000015.1:2085375-2101967 GCA_025769975.1 Gallinago jamesoni | reverse complement strand
AGGGATGGGGCAGCCACAGCTTCTCGGGGCAACCTGGGCCAGGCTCTCACCACCCTCAGAGTGAAAAATTTCTTCCCAATATCTCATCTAAATCTCCCCTCTTCCAGTCTGAAGCTGTCACCTGTTATCCTATCGTTACATACCCTTGTAAAAAGTCCCTCTCCAGCTTTCTTGTAGCTGGCTTCAGATACTGGAAGAGCACTATAAGGTCTCCCTGGAGCCTTCTCTTCTCCAGAAAGGTGCAAGAACTCACGTTCTTGTGTGAGTCTCCCTGATCTGTTGTAATAAGATTTATAGTTTTCCGATGCTCCCTTGTTTCTTATGTGTGTTCTGACATGGAATTAGAAATTCATTACCAGTGAATAAAACTAAGTGGAGCTGAATGGGGTTTCCAAGGAGCTGCCTCTTCAAGGTGTTAAGTCTTCAGGCTGAGGTACAAACAGCAGCTTTTTTATAATGCAGATCACAATATAGCTCTTAATTTTCCATCTGAGATGCTTAGATGCTTGCTGCTTAGTCATTAATAATATAAATTAACTTCAGCTGTAAATAAATTTTAAAGTTTAAATCTTAATGAGGTCATAGAGATGGAAACAAAGGAGCTATGTGTATCAATGAAACGGGGGCACGTTGGTCGGTCACGGCAATGCATAAGACGAACCTTTTGCCTCTGATAATTATAGTACAAACTAGAACTATCTGCTCAAATCTACTAAGAGTGGCGCGGCTGTTAATTAGCAAGTAGATGTTGAAATTTCAGCTATTGTCAAAAAAGGGAGAGGGAAAAAAATGGGTAGGATGATCCAGTATTATCATGCTTGAGAGATGACTGTAGAAGATGGATTTTTTTGGAAGTTATTGTCTTGCTTTAGAAATGAACCTCCGGTCTACCTGAAGTTGATGTTCCTTCTAAAAATAACAGATTTAGAGTATCGCTGAACTTACCTTCCTCCAGAAAGACAAAGCGGCCCATTGAAAACAAGGTTTCTCTTGAGTCACTTCTCTGTTGCGGGTTTGTCCATCTGCCCTGAGCTACAGGAGGCTCACACTATTATTCACTTTATTACAGATGTTCCAAAGGGTAGGAAAGTTTCATTTTTAAAGACAACTCCTGCCCCCAGCCACCCTCCCCCAAGTAAAACAAGCTCTCTTTTCATTAAATTGCCTTTCACACAACATCGGGCAGTAACAGCAGAGCCCAGAAAAGCCCGGTCTCTCCTCTTCCTCTGCGGACTTGTAAAAGGTTAAACATCTGCATGTCCTCCATGTAATTAGGATGGGATGGAACGGTGTCTTCTTCCCACCAGCTGCCAGCGAGGCTGCTTGCGTGGCTCAGGCAGTCCTGAAACACCAACAAGGGTCAAAATTTGTATGAATCCTATTAAAAACCATATGTATAAATGAAAGCTTTCTGCTCTGTGCTCGGTCCCAAGGACATATTGTGAATCTCAGCTGGTCGCAATTGGACACGGTTCATCTGGTCTGTGTGTTTAGTGCCAGGGATTAAAGAATGTGAGCTGAGCCGGGGCGGCTGAATGCCCGTGTGAAGCGCAGAGGGAAGAGCTGGGGAGATTAAGGGCAATTGGATCAGCGTGACCAGGCCACCGAGGTGGCACGGCACTCCAGATGGCAAGGTCTTGGAGTGAAAAGAAGTAATGAAAATACTTCTCGCAATATCAGCCGGGTGTTTTGTCTTAGAAGAGAGTCTCAGAGCAGCTGAAAAGGGAGATCTCGGACCAAGCCCCTTGTCGTGTTGAGGACACAAGGGTTTGGTGCAGTTGTATCAGCCAACCAGTTACTTTTATTAGAATTTGGTTTATGAAAAATCCAGGAAGCAGGAGAAGGCACTTAATGCATGAGTAAAAATAACGGTGGCCTGTGCTCTTCATTTTGCTAGAGGCTGCCACGAATTTCAGGCCAGCGTGAGGGACCAGGGAGAACTACGTGATGCTGCAAAGTTAAATGAACAAACAGAAAACTTCTGTCACCGCTGGGATGGTGGCAGCATCTCAATCCCATTTTGTAATGTGTTTATGATCCAGCTTTGCTCAGTGAAACACAGGGATCAATTCGATTTTTTCTTTATATTCCATTATTCTTTCTGATTTCCCTGCATCAACACAGGAATGTTATTCTTCGCCTTTGTAAAA
Source organism: Gallinago jamesoni (assembly GCA_025769975.1). NCBI lineage: Eukaryota > Metazoa > Chordata > Aves > Charadriiformes > Scolopacidae > Gallinago > Gallinago jamesoni. The sequence goes on along the minus strand of JAOQGH010000015.1, from coordinate 2,099,817 downwards.
CAAAATTTACTTTCTTCCTCACGGAGTGCTGTTAAACACGGAGACAGAAGTCAGACAGTATAGGATCTATGCCTTTTTTAGCAAATTTAATTTAAAAATATAATCAACTGTTGACCTAGTTTGTTCACGTTTTTTAAGAAACCATTTCATAGGCTAAATGCATTAGTGTTTAGAGAACAAGTACGTGTTAATGCTTGTTGAATGGAGGTTTGGATTTCTGATGTAAATATTGCACTAAAACTAATGTTTGGCTAAGCTTCAGGCTCCGATAAGAGTTTTGAGGATGTATGTTGTGGCACTCAGGTTTTGAGAAATGTGACATAGTCTTTTTGTTATATTTCTCCAGTCAGTCCCCTGGGTGAGTTGTTTTGATGAAACTTGGCAGATATATAAAACTTGCAGAGATCCCATCCTTGATTCTTTTTTTATCATGGGGCCTTGTCATAGTGTCAGAGAAGAGCAGAACTTGTAGAGGCAACAAATATGAAAAAAGGATATTTTTTTTTAATATAAAGCTGCAAATAGTAAAAAGAGGTGTACTGCTTGGCAGAAAAGTATGCAAAAACCTGTAAATTTTGTGTTTCTTTATTCTGACCTGTGCTTAAAAATGCCTTGTTTTTCACATGGGTGCTTTTGTCGTGATAAACATTGAGAAACATCACAATTCTGATGACTCTAGTAACCTTGCACACCTAATTTTTGAGAACTTTTTTCTAAAAAATTGTTGCTTGTCGTTGTGGCTTTAATGTAAAGAGATTATAGCCTGTTAGTAGTCCCGTTCTCCTTTGGTCATTTGGGGACAAGGTACCCTGCACCCTATTACTGAGCGTGACTATATATACATATATGGCTGATTGTAAGATATTGATGAGCCAAAGACACCCAAAATGTCACGATTGTGCAGCCATTGTCAAAATCAGGCTTCAGGTTCATCCCTCCTGCGTTTGTGGGAAAAATCCAAGCTTCTCATTGACCAGGATGGAGTTCACACACCGAGTGAAATCGTGCTGGAGAGTAAATGCAACAACACAAGCAGAGCCCTGTGATCTTTCAGCTGCAAAGTACCTTGGTGGGTAGGCATGGACCTAGATGTCAAATTAATTACCTCAAGTTTAATTAGCTATAATTGAACTGACCTATAATTTCCTATTACTTGACTGGAGTATACTAACATATGACCCTTGCCTGCCCACTTCTGACTTCTTTTACCTCAAAAAAAGGTGCTGTTGCTAATATGAGATCTATGGAAATGGCAGAAAATTAACAGTCATTTCCACATCTGTTTCAATTTATGAAGAACACTGAGACCCTTTGACTTAGAGAAGGTCAAAGCTGACCAGGTTCTGCTCCTCCTGTTCAGAGATGCATCTCATTAGTGCTAACAAATGGAGTGACTTGTGGTGAACTGTTATGAAAAATAGCCTTTAGCTCTGCCCCATGGTGGCAAACCACCCATACGAGTTCTCCACCCACTTCCTTGTCTTCATGAAAAAATTGATCATTTATTCTCTATACAGAATAATAACCTTTCCTAGTAGGAATATTATTTCCTGATTCTTAACCATACAGACCTCATAGGCCTGCTGGAAATACACAGCTGTGATAATAGCAATCTTACACAGCGCTTGTGTGGGGAATATTCCTTTAACTAGTCCATCTGAGCGAGGCGAAATAACTTTTTGCTGCCCAGATTTAGGAAGTGTTCAAACACAGTTAAGGAACTGATTGTCTCCATTGCTTTGTCCCATCATTCTTCCTGCCTTCTGGTGATAAATTATGCAATAGCCACTCGCAGCATCTGAGCCTCTCTTCTATTTAATTTGCTACGAGGACGTCATCGTGGCAGTCACACCAAGATCTTCTTCTGGGAGCTGGGCTGCAATTTGATATATTTGTTAATAGAGCCACGCTGACAATATCTTCTATGATATAATTGATTGGAAAAGCAGCAATGTTCCCAGTGTGGTCTAGCAGGTAAAAATGCAATAAATTAAAAAAAAAAAAATAGAATGGGGGAAGTAGAAATAGTTGCTCCAAGGATAATAAACTAAGGTGATGTACAAAGCACTAAAACCCAAGGGCTTATGCAGCTGTAACCATTCAAAAGGCACTTACCAAATTACGGAAGCTAAACAGGATTTGGCTGAATTAGCAGTGAGGTAGGAGACCTCTAGGGAAAACCCAGGTGCTGCAGATGCTTTGTTTCAGCAGGTGCTGCTCATTCTCTAAATAGGTATTTAATCAGTGCCCCAGGAGGACCTGGAAAGGAAGCGAAGCTGAGGGCTGCCTGTGGCCTGTGACTTTGTGAGAGTAGTTGCAGTGTTTCTGCCACCTGCCTCTTTGAAGGTAACGTATATTCAGATTTTTTTAAAATATACTAATACTTCAGTTAAAGGTTTTTCATTTTTCTTCTGTACCCTTGGAGATGTTGGCATCTGAAGGTCTTTGATGAGCCAAGCTGATCCTCCTTCTTGGGAGCAGCCCATGAAGTTGTGTTGGTGTTTTGAAAAGTATGTCTGGGATGAAAGGAAATCCTTGATATTTGTGCTAGAAGAACCTGTGCTATGTTAGAAAATAAGCACGTTGACAGTCTTTTCTGATGTGTACACGATGGGTTCCTGTTGCTTATTTAGGAACTGCTGTAATAAAAATAACTGGCACTGGTGACATACAATGTGAGTCTCAGCCTTGATTTTGGCTTTTACCACCTTAAGATCCTTTTTTTCTTCCCTGGCTGTGCATAATGTCTATAGGAAATGTCTCTTAAAATAGCAGGTCTGTTCTGGGACTGCTCCTAATTTATTTCAAGCCTGCTTTACTCTGCTTGTTACAGTACTAAAATGACTAGAGGACATTTTACATGTCTATAATGGTATTAGAATACATGAGAATAAAACTACATTCTTCAAATTAGAAGGTTCCTATCCTGATCTAATCCAAACCTTCTAATCCTCTAGCTGCTAGGCAGACAGAGGATGGCCTCCTATGTTCTTATGGACATTTTAAGATCGTGAATGCTGTCCTGCTGGCTGGGATCTCAGTTCCCAGTGCACCTGCCATCCTGCTCTTCTGTTATTTTCTTTTCAACTCTTGGGAAATGCAGAGCCTCACAGAGTTCTTTTTTATCTACCAGGGATGAGGAAAGTTATCCATACCCCCACCCTCCAGCAGCATTCAGGAGCTTCTCTGGGTGTGTTTTGTAATATTTTGCCATGCAGAAGCGCCATTGTTTTTCTATTTCTTTGTGTAACTCAACCTTTCTCAACTTCCAACCAGCAAAACCCTGTCACTTCGTAAAATCTGCTTATGACAAATGATACTAATAATGTTTTTTGCCACCCAGACTGATTTGTGATCACGCTGGTCTTGGAGATCAGACAGGGTCGACACCTCCATTTCAAGAACGCACGCAGTGCTGAGGTTGAGTTAAAGCTCTCTAATCCCTTTCCTCCACGAGAGGGAAACTGTTGTTTTCAACCAACAGTTGTAGTAGTCCCAGAGAGATTTCATGCTCTGTTTTTCTTTTTTATTACTAGATACTAGGACTAGATGCACTCTCAAAGGTATGCAATTATACAAGTCCTCTCCTTTTGTCTCATGTGCTTTAAGTAAACTTGATCTTGTGTAATATTTGGTCCTTTTTCAAATGCATTAATTCCTATAGCGATAAGTAGTTAGAGAATAGACTAAATTCAAATTCTGAAATCCCCTCCATTGTGAAGGTGTTTGCAGAGGAGAGCAGCAGCAATGCTATCTCATCTGAATCGATTGCAGTAGATGGCAGGAATACAAATATTGCAGAAAGCAGGGAGTCCTCCGGCGTCCCGGCAGCTCAACAGAGAGGGACTACGAGCTACTAGATTTCTATTTTGTGAAGTAAGGATGTTTTGTATCATCGCAGGGAAATAGTGCCTCTTTAAAATTCATCCTCCTTTTCCTGTCCTCCATTTTTTTGTGTGTTACGAACCTTTCCTATGCACTGCAGTAATATTGCACGGCCAAGTTTAAAAGACTGTTTCAGAGGTCCCCTTTGGGCCATCCAGTTTTATGTAGACAGGACACCGAGGAGCACTGAACTGCCTATTACTTTGGAGCAGAAACGGGGCTGCAGTGAGATTGATGGCAGCCATGTGCCTCCATGCACAATGTTAGCTGCATAAATTACAGCCTCTTAACGATGAGGCATAGCTAAATTTCAACCAAAGCTTAGTTGCGCCTCTATTACTTGAGTTCTCTCTAATACATGAGTATGTAAATACACCAGGGAATGAAATCTGGATCTGAGATTGGGACTGAGACTGGGGAGGGAGGGTAGCTGGAGCATAAACAAATGCACATTGCAGTCAAATCTATAGAATTCACTGTATTTGAACCACGCTGGATCTCGAACAGCTTGGCATTTGTAACGTGGCAGGATGTTTTATTACAGTGCGTTCCCACAAGGTGAATTAAAATAAGGATTAAAAAGCCCCTATAAATCAGATTTTATAGCTGCCTAAACCACCTGCAAACTGTTGGTACTTGTTTTCAAAATCCACCATCATTCTGCTGTCAAATTGATTTTGGTTTCATTAGCAGAGCTGGCATCGCCTGTGCTGGCATAATCCACCAGCTGCATAAATTACTAGGAGTGTAATTGTAAGCAATGTCTTAATTTTGTCAACAGCATTCCAGAGTGCCAACGATACCTTTTATGCACTATTTTTAATTGTTTCGACTGGATGTTTTTTCAGCAAATTTTACCTCAATGGGAAATAAGAGAAGGAATTGCCTGAGCCTGTGGTAGTTAGCACAGTCAGGAAGATGCTCTACGTGAAACTGAAGAAGAACATTTACCAAGGGACTCTCCAGTATTTGTAAACAGTTTCTAGTCCAAAGGGTAGCTTTTTGAGTACTGAGGATAAGTGAAGGAGCATGTTTTGGTGGCCCTGTGTCATACAGAGGCAGCAGAAAATATTGCAAACGAAAGGTGGTGGTGTGAGCTCCACTTTGGCTCATGGTCAAAACTGTGAGTGCTCCAGGCGATGGGAACTCTCTGGTTTGCAGAGGGAGAGCTTGGTTCCCTGTGTAGCCGTTGCACCATGAGAAGGTTGGTTGCTCAGATCAGTGTTTTGCAACCTGGCACAAAGTCTATAAAATCTGTGTGAGCCTCCAGCACGCTATATATGTGACAAAAATAAACATCCAGGGTTGTTATGCTTTGCTTCTCCCAAAGGTTTCACCAATGTTAGCCGCATTAAACATGTGGAGGAAGATAATGGACTGTGTGGTCTGTGTCTTCAATCTGGTGAATTGTCTTAAAATCGTTCTGTATGAATGAGGTGTCTATAAATACGTAATTAATGAACACGAGAGAAGCTAACAGCCAGCGATCAAGTCTATGTACTATAAATCCTGGGTAAGCGTGTGCTCAGTAAGTTACTCTGTGCCACAATTGATTTTTACAGTTGAAGACTTCAAGTAGAAGATATCTTTTTCTATTTGTTTGTGAGTAAATGCAGGCAGTGCAGTAAGAGTCATATTATGAGGGGAGGGAATGCATTTGCCCTGTAAATGTGGAGACTTAATGCTGTGGTGTATCGCTGCATGAAATAAGTCTTAGGAAGGTAGTTGAAAGGTTTGCTCCCTTCCTCGTTCAAAAGCATTCATTGTTAGTAATACCCTGTATATTAAATGGAATAGTAATGGATTTGTTAAACGTGAGAGTCCTTCTGTTTCAATTTAAAACCTGTAGCAGATTTTTGCTAATGCATGTTTCACAAGTAACCATTTGTTTCTCTGAAAGACCAAAGGTGGAGCCAGGGAATTCTCAAAAGCTCTGCCAGGCTGCCTGCTGTGCCCCAGCCCCTCTCTCTCCTCTATTCCTTTAAGACTCTGGACCAAGATGACCATTGCAGGGAGAGATTTTCACATCAATCAGGACTGGACTCTGGTTGCCAATACGCGGAGAGCCAATTTAGCTGTCTACTCGAGGATGTGATCTAAGTCTCACCGAGGCTAAAGCCTTATCTAAATCCTATTAAAGCCATTGCTAAGACCCCATAAACTTAATTGTGTTTAGTGTAGATCTACTTTACTGATTTCTTTTTGTATCTTAGCACGTTTGTATTTTTTGATCAGTGAGTGCCTTCTGATAAGCTGTAGTTTAACTTCAGCTGGGATGGTAGCGCATTTCCTTACCTTCATTCTTTTAAATTAGAATGGCATAAGTAGAGGGTAATCTTGAAAGACAACTAATATGTCTATATTCAAGAAAAAGCTATCCACAAGAAGTGAGCCTCACTTTTTTTTTTTTTTTTTTGCCATTACAAACCATCTTTGTCAATGTTGGTAATCAGGAAGTTTTGTTTTATGTTGGGTGCTTTGGGTAGGGGTCAGTCCTGCTCCTATTTACAGGTCTTGGAATTTAATTTAATGTATGATAATTAATGCTTTTTTTGATATTTGTTATATAACCTGATTAGATATTGCACTACACAATTTTGGGAAGAGAGGACACGGAGTTAACCTCGTCCAGAGGGGAGAAGTTCAGCATCATGACGTTAAGCAAGTTCTTTTCCATGATGTTCCTTTTATTTCCATTGACTGTAGCAAACTTAGGCTCCCTCACAAAAAAAGTGGATGCGATAAAGGTTTTATTTGCACTTTATTTGCATCTTAATTCGTTTAAGTAGGTTTATTGAGATAAAGGTAGAAACAGTATTTGTGCTTTCAGGAGAGGCTGTCATGTACCCTCCACATGATGTCTCAAATGCTCAGTTTTGAGAGTGAGGCCAAGCTGCAGGCACCCCCTTGTTGGCAATTGTTTGATCAAATGAATAATCTTACCAAGTTTGATACAAGTAATCTTAACAACTAAGTGCTTGCCAATGTGACAAGAGTTTTGCTTTTCACTCCCGATGCTTGATCTATATACTGGAGAAGAAATGCATTGCGACGTTATTAGCTCCCTTGATTAGTCAACAGAACTATCGACTCATTGACTACCTGTGATTTAGAATGAGGGTCCCAGTCCAGTGGGGTTTTTCTGGTGTGTTAACACAGTTAGAGGAATACTCCATGGGAAGCAAATATTGGTTATACATTTCTCACACAAAGTGTTGAACTCAGTGAGATATATTACGTTGACTTCCCAGAGACCAGCCTTCTGTGAACATGTTTTATTCATTAGCCTAAAAACTCTTGTGAAGAAATAAGTGACAGCAATGATTAAACATTTGCTGCATTTAATTTTTTCCTCTTAAATTCTTCTGTGGCTTAACTGTTAAGGAAAAAAGTTTGCAAGGTGATAGTGCAAGACTCCATCTGTTCAGACAGATTAAAGGAACCAGAGGACAACTTTTAAAGGATGAATACTAAAGGTATTGTTATTGCTCTTGCTGAGTTTAATTACAGAGAATAGGGACCGATAAATATGTCTACGGGACATATTGATTGCTCTGTGAATGTACACATCCATTTACAGGCAAAGTCAAAGATGTTTCAACTGGATGTGACCTATCAAGATGAGCATAAAGATGAAGGCCCTATAGTCCAGGGGAAAATCTTTACCACAGATCAGTTACTCTGTTAAATTACCCTCAACCCATATTCCCAAGAAGTTCTGCCTTTGAGCATAGCAGTGAATTCATATCCAGGACAACTGACACTTACTTTTTTCTTTTTATAAATCAGTAAACTTCTTAACAAAACTGTCTTTAGTCACTTAGATGCTTTCAAAATTTCTGCCAACCTTGCAATAAACTCTAAATTCACTCTTTATAGTTTAATTTAGCAAAAATAACAAATCTCCCCAGTGAGACCAATAATTAGAGACTGTGATGGGTTTTATAATTACTTTGAATAGGGCAATAAGTATGTATATTTTAGTAGCACTCATTTAATCCTTTTCATTAAAAAAACTTAAGGTTGTAAATGTGTTTTTTTTTTTTTTTATTTCCCTCAAAGGTTATCTGTTTTTGTTTTCTCCCTTTTAGGAACAAAATGCCCTAAAGACACACTGGATTGCTTATCCAATTATGGCTGCTTTCCTAAGTAATAGTTTTTAGATATTCATTTTTAATGATTTTTATGCCTCTTGAAAATGCCAGCAATATTGCTCATAAATCACTGTCCTTTCCTTTAGCTCTCCTGGATTAATATAAATTCACTTTAATTACAATTCTAGTTGGATCAACTGCATTTAATCCTACCTGCTTTTTGAGGTAGGTATTTAGTTCAGTACAGCTCATTAAATAGCAGTGCTATAGGTTAATGTCATGATTAGATGTAGAATGAGATACTGGGGGAAGGGGAAATTATATGCTGCTAGAGATATTGCAGCTCGCCTTAAGAAGCACTATTCTTTAGTTATGCGCAGTTATGCGTTACGCTTTTTGTTTTGATATTTTCTGCTTAGTACCATACCATCGTGTGCCAGCTTTGAACACAAAGCTTATATATCCCTGGAATAACTGCCCGCATTTTAATGGAGATAGTAACTAACACAGACACCACTCCTCGGGGCGCCCACAGACAGAGGTATGACAGTGAACTCATTATATTTTCCGTATATCCTTATTTTCATTGGGAGGCCGGTGGTTGTCGGCGGAAAGAACCAAGATTCATGATGCTTTGCAGATGTGAGGTTGAGTCAGCAATGTTTGGTGTTACCAGTGCCATCTCTTTTTGGCCAGCCGTGATGTGTGAAGGTCTACTCAACCCTGTCCCTTGCGTGAAGGGAGCTGCTCTCCCACCTTGGATATCCGCTGGAGTATAAACCTTATCATTTCATACCCATGCTGAGCTAGAACAAGCGCAGGGAAAAATGTGGCTGCAACTAAGCTGTACTGAATATGATAAAACTGCTTCTGATTTATAATCATGGGGAGCGGAATCCAAATTGAGCCCAAAGGTGAAAACAGAGGTGTAAAACATTAGGTAGCCCACTGCCTCTTTAAGAAAACATCTATTTCTTTTGCTAAATATCAATCCGGGGAAAAAGACCTGTGTGTGTTTCATTTTTCTTTGCTGACATTTTGATGTGATTAAATTCATGGTGCTGCAAAGAAATATTGCCAAGCAAACCTCAGAGCCGAAGAAATAGTGCGGCGTTCTTCCAAAGCCAGCAAACGCACAGCAGCTTTCTCTTTGGTATAATTAGTAAAACCACGATTCCACTCTAACCTGTAAATCACTTTTTCCCTCTGCATGGGACACTTCTGTTAAATGCTGACTATCTCCTTTCTATCAACTGGCGCAGGTAAGCAGGTGAAGTTATTAACACCCTCACTCTTGGGGAGACATCTGGGGAGTCTGATCCAGGTGTGAATCAACGGAGAAACTCTGCTTACGTCGAGCAACTTCATTTCACTTCTGGGCTACTGATGAACTCCCCATTTAGGTGGCTGATGTGATATTTATAGCAATTGTGGGTTTTATTTGTTTAAAGACCAAACGTTGTTGTGACTTACATTTCTTTGCATGTCTCTGTTCCCTGAGGAAGCGTCGCTTCTGGCATTTGACTAGGCACTACAACACTTTCTTCTCTATTCTTTCACAAAGAAAAAACATTTCTGTGAAAGACCAGTCCTACTGGTTTGAGAAGACAGGTAGTGTTATGGCTGAAGCACTGTCTAAGCCTCTGGCTTCTTTTTTTTAAACTCTCTAAATTTTTCTGACACCCGGAATCACCAGAGGGAATTCTTGATCTGAAGGGAAAATAACTGACTCGCACTCATTCTTGTACTTGAACCAATTTCAAGAGGAAAACCACCTTTCAACCAGCCTTAGCAATTTATCTTTAATGGCCTGATGGTCTGACCCCAGCCTATTATTCTCCTTTTCTTCTTTCTTTAAAGATGATACACAAATGCTCCCCCCTCGGTCCCGTGTTGGTCTGTTGGCTGTGCACAGGAGGGACAGTCCCCGAGCACAACCCTGTGTGCCTCCTAGCACATCCCAGCCCTGACCTTAGCTGCCAGTTTTTCTTTTCTAAGCATTCATTTGCTTTCTGTAAACACTTAAGATACCAAGGTGACTGATTTCACATGTAATTTTAGCCTCTTCTTCCATAAAGCGAGGTAGGTATTGTACCATGGCAGGATATGGTTTCTTGGAAGAAACCCAGAGCTCTTCTGAAATGCTCAGCAGCTGCCCTTCCCAATCTTCGTGGGTAGTAAATAGTATTGGTTATGCCCAGTTTTGTATCGAAAGGCCAAGTAGTTATTTTCAGGGTCACAAAGTGAGAAAATGAATGAGCTGGAAATAGGAGCTGAGAGACCTGGTTCCCCATCTCATGCTCATAAATACCCTCCCTTCCCTTGTCACCTTTACAGTCATCCCTTGCAAAGGTGCTCAGTTGAACAGAGCACAAATGCACCCGGAGATTAAGCAAGACTCGTAACTTTTGAAAGTCAAGACCAAAACATGGGTTTTCTTGGTGTTGAGCTGGTTGCTCTCCCACCAAACCCCAGAGTCCTTTTCCCCAGGACTAGGCAGACATCTGGTGAATGCATCTTTGCTCCTGGGAAGGTGAGTCTTTGGGAAAAGCTGTGGTTTACGAGATGTGGAAGGCTCTGTTTTGAGCTCTCTCCTTTTCTGACATTGGAAGAAGCCACTTACTTTTTCAGTACATCACATAAAACGCAAAGTGTATTTGATGAGGAGCCACTTACAGAGTTCTTTACAACATGTAGACAGAGTTATGAGGTTGGGCAGCAGCTTTGTTGATGAAAGAATAAAGAAGATGATATTTTTTTTTCCACCCTTTGAAATGGGCAGAATAAAAATTTTAATTACTTGTTTGCCTATAAATAATTCAGAGAAGCTATAGGTTGTGCTATACCCATGCATACACCAGTGAGATATGTATCTAGTGCCAGAAAATTGCTTGAGCCTCTCATGGGTAGTAAATTCTCCATGTATTTATAGCCAGTAGTAGATGTGCCCATGCATTCTGTCGGCGTAATCGTATGTCAAGGTGATCAGCAAAGGGCAGCAGAGAAGAGTCTTTTCTCATCTCTACAGGCAGCCAGGTGTCAGGCTTTCTCCGGGTAGTTTTTCCTACAAAGTGATTGACCTACCTTAGGGACAGAAAAAAAATTTCTCACCTCAACAGGCTAAAGAGCTGGTTGTGTGTGAGATTCCTCTGTCATCCATAGTCTTGCAGCCGCTCATCGCCATCAGCTGTTCCTTAATCCCTTAGTCCACAGTTCCTTCTTTCCTGATGGTTTGTGACATTTTTAAGAACGTCCCATTCTCTGCATTTATGTTTGAACCTGTTCATGCTGCCTGTGGGTCCAGTGTGACAGGAAAGTCTTGACGTGGGATGCTGGGCTTTGCATTAAGTACCAATTTATGGCCACTTCCCTAGGCATGTACCTCTGTCTCCAGTCCTTCACCTCTCCCTGAGTATTCTGAAGATTCCTTTGTATTCTTAATATTATAATTCCTTGCGTATTCTTGAGTATTCTCAAGATTCCTGCGTATTCTTAATATTTGCAATATTAAGTGTGAAGGAACTTGTAGGTGAAATCAGGTGATTCTTGAATACATGACGATGGACAATAGAACACTGGAGGGAGGAGTTGTTGTGAATGAGGACAGGTAACTGTCTATAGGAATCTGTGAATAGGGGCTAGCTACCTAGCCCTATAGAATGTGTGTTGCTTTATTTCTTTGGGAAGAAATGAGATTGAGTCATATATCAATTAACCTTAAGCCAGATAAGTGGCTGAGGATTAATTTACTAGATAATACTGGAATCCGGGAGGATGTGGAGGATTTGTTGGAAACTATTTAAAGTATAATTAATGTTCCTTTTAAATATACGGACAGATAACAGAATTAGTTGAAATGTCTTTTTATTAGAAAATGGAACATTTTCAAAGGAAAATAAATGTTTAAGCATCGGTTCCCAGTTTCTGGGAGGTGATGTGGTTTTGTGCGAGACAAAAGAGCTTTTCCAGAGCTACACGGTGGAGGATCATGTCCTGGCATTAAAAGGACAGAATTTAAATGCTGAGTCGGTGAGCGTTTTTGCAGGCTGCTCACTAGGATGCCGCGAGCGCTATTTGGAGCTCTCTTGCCTGGCACGGGGCCTCTGCTTCTGCGTTTGGAATAGGATTTGCCTCGTGCCCGTTGCGGTGATGCCCTGAGTAGCTTCTCCCAGGGTCCTGAGCTGCTTCAGTTTCTGCTGGGCTTCTCTTCTTCCAGGGCCGAGAAGAAACTGTCGGAGAGAGAAACGGGGAGGAACTGTCGGCAGCTCTCTCTGTTTACCCTTTGGGGCAAAGTGCATCTTCAAAAAAAAAAAAAAGTAAATATTTCGATTGCTAATTTATACCCTTGGCATTCAGGGTGACTTTTCCAAGTGTCTGACGTGCTGCGTGATGAGCTGCTCGTAGGCTCGTAATTAGCTGAAATGGCATTTGCCTTGCGTGGCCTCGTTGCCTGTTTCACTCCGTGTGTAATGGCTGGGAAGGAAAGCGCTGGGAGGGATCCCGCGGCAGCAGGGAGGGTTCAGCTGGGGGACAGGGTTTCTCTTTCAGATCAGAGACCTGCTGAAAAATAAAAATAGCAATTATGTGGCACCTTCACTTCAGTTATAACACCAGAAATAAAATGAATCTGTGTCTAATTTGTGTGCCCTTTGGGAGCCTGAGAGGACCCAACCTGGAAGAATTACACCCATGGAGGGTCTTTCCTCTGCGTATGCAGGTTTGCCTTTTTTCCCCTTTGTGTTTTTCATTTGAAGCTCTCAAAACCCTTCAAAATTATCGGCCAAGTTGTTCACCTGCCACTCCAGAAAGTTTAGAGGTGGTTTTTTTTTGTTTCTGCTATGGTTAATATGGTTCAGAAAGCCCGTGCTTTGTTGCAGATCTAAAACAGTGTTAATATGTACATTTCCAGTGAGTTTTTGATTATTTTTTTTGTGTCTTATTGTCTGGCACGTTTCGCACCTGGATCCCGCCGACGTATTTTAAGGGCTTTGTTGAAGAGACATTACGTTTATGGGTAAGGGTCAGATTTTTAAATGGAATTAAGCACCTTTGCCCCTTTGAAACCTCCCCTGCGTGTGACAGGAGGCACCGTGTTGGGATCTATTGTCTGCTCCATTGTGTCTGGGATATTTTGACTTGCTGGGTGTTGTTACGCCTGGGCTTCTATTGTATCACGACCGGGTTTACTGCGTTCCTGGGCACAAGGTGCTGGTAGAGAAATAAAGTGTGAGCCAGCTGCTACTAAGAGGTACGTAGGGTTTTGATGGATTCTCCTTCGCTATTCGTTTAGCTCTGTGGGTATGTGGTTCTGTTTAGCTGGAGAAGCCAAAGGATGAGAGATTTACTTTTATCATGGCTTCTATGTCAGAAAGAGAGCAATGGTATTTTTACCCATTTGTAGGACACAGAAGTGCCTCTTCCCTCTGATTCCGATATAAACGGATTTCGTGTCACTCAATACAATGCACTTTAGTGATTGGAAATGTCAAAATGATTAGGGAAAGCTGGCATTTGGTAAGTGCTGGAGTGTGTCTATGGCTACACGGTCTGGTAAGAAGTTCCAAATTATCTTAAGCTGCTAAAACACAGACATTTTAACCTACAAATGTGATGCTAATTTCTCTTGTGGTGCAGGTTACAGAGGAAAATGACCCTGCTCGCCTTCCTCTGGTTATGTTATGCATTCACAGCAGTTTCTGAGAGAACCAAGTCCACATGATTTATTTTCAGTATGAAAAAATCTGTCTTGCAGAAGCTGCAGCTCAGTATTTGTTTGCATTTAGCCAATATACTGAGATGGTAATATTGATGATCATTTCATTTTGCCACGAAAGGTGATGTTTTCTGATACAGTCTGCAGCTCTCGCAGCCCAAACAACTGTTACTCAGAGCTTTGCAAGGTTTTTTTTCCATTAGGAACAGGTTGAGCACAGCCTGGCTGTGTTTGCAAGTGTTTGCACTGGCCAAATCCAGAGTGACTGGAGGCCAAGTTAAATACCCGAGCACCTGAACACGATGTGCCAGGCCCTTTCGGGTGCTTTAGAAAGTGTGTGCTAGGCAGCAGGCTCCTTTTACAGTGAACAAAAAGAAGTGTGACCACGGGACAAACAGAAGATGATCCATGCCTTCTCCACGAGCACTTTCAGAACAAAAGAAAACTTTTGAAAACTTAAGACAAAAGTCCTTGGCACAGGAAGGATATGGACCTGTTGGAATGGGTCCAGTGGAGGGCCACGAGGATGCTCAGAGGGATGGAGCACCTCTGCTGTGAGGACAGGCTGAAAGAGCTGGGGGTGTTCAGCCTGGAGAAGAGAAGGCTCCAGGGAGACCTTCAGCCCATCAATATCTGAAGGGGCTACAGAAGAGCTGGGGAGGGACTGTTTATGAGGAAGTGTAGTGACAGGACAAGGGGCAACGGTTTTGAATTGGAAGAGGGGAGATTTAGATTAGACACCAGAAAGAA
>JAOQGH010000015.1:2064946-2085275 GCA_025769975.1 Gallinago jamesoni | reverse complement strand
GGTTGCCCAGAGAAGCTGTGGCTGCCCTATCCCTGGAGGGGTTCAAGGCCAGGCTGGATGGGGCTTGGAGCAACCTGCTCAGTGGGAGGTGTCCCTGCCCAGGACAGGGGGTTGGAACTTGATGACCTTTAAGGTCCCTTGCAACTCAAACAATTCTATGATTCTAAAACAAAATCTTTATTGAACCTCAGGTGAGTATAAGGTGAGCCAAGCAGCGTTACAGCAAATTTAGATATTGGAAGTGTTTCTTGCACCCTGCTGGTGGCTTTACGATGATGTCTCTTGCCGTGCATCTGCACCAGTTAAAAAAATAATTCTGAAATAGCAAGGTTCTTGGCCCTGCTGAAGCTTTTGGTTTTTTTCCTGTTAAAATAAGGTTTTACTAAGAAGGTTTTTCTCTTATTATGATTTATGGTGACATGCCCTTTATCAGAGTACTTGTTCCAGGTTGAAGTCTTTGTAATAGCACAGCTGATGGAAGAATCTGGGCATGAAGAAGTTATCAATATTAAAAATATCCTTTAATGACAGCAGCACCTTTCTTAAGGAAAAACTTTCATTATTTGCTAAAAATGGTCAGACCCTATGTTCCACATGTCTGTTCTGTTGCCAGGCTGCCTTTATTGAGGACTTTCTTTTCCCGTCTCACACGTTAGCTTCTGAGATACCCATTCTCATTTTGTGCATGTCGTAATGAAAAATAGATACCTGGAGTCAGGTCCAGAAAGGTAAGTGTGGTGTGGGAGACGGAGTTCACGTTCAATTAAAGTCACTTACTGCTGTAAAACCTCTCCCCTTGGACTCCAGCTCTGCCTTTGGAGTTCTCTAGCCCCAGCAATGACTGACGCCTGCCCAGTAAGAGATCCCAGAATGGATCATTGCTGCTTAAGTAAGCACAAAACATCCATGTATTTCCCCACACTTCTGCTATGGGAAAATAAAAACTGTCTGTGTCTCCCTATTTGCTGTCGTGGGTTAGTGATAATCACCGTTTATGAAGTCACTCATAAGAAAGTAATAGCCTGAGTAGTGCTTTGGGATTAAAGCACATCCTTAAATGATACTATAAGGAATCATTTATGTAATGCAACACTGATCTGTAGCCCTGAGATGGGTTTACATCCCATGATTGACCAAACATTGCTGGTTTTATTGCCCATGATGATACATAGTGTTCTCATATATATATTTATATTATTTTTTTCTGTGTAAAAGTAGTTTTTGTGGCTGGTGGTATTTAGCGTTGGTGAAATGCACAGGGCAGTCAGTGACTGGAGCTCCCCAGTGGCTTTACCCGGCTGATGGAAAGCGATGTCTGCACCAGTTCCAGATCAATAGTGGGTTTCATTCGTGCCAAGGGACTGCGTTTGCCAAAGGGGGGAAGGGAGTTGTGCAGTGATGGAGGTTAAGGGCTGGGTAGGTGAGTAACTGGGAAACAACCAATTGCCATTTTTCTTTTTAATGAACGCACAGGACCAAATTCTGTGGCAGTATTACGCAGAGTACTTGCGTTAGAAATCATGGTGACAGTTTATTTGCATCTTGGGAATGCAAGGAACCAAGCTGTAGAGCCTAGGGCCCTCTTGAATAAATGCAGTACAAGATTAATGAAAAAATAATAAAATGGTTCCTTAGCTGGTTTATATGATGGTCATTGTGAAAATGTCAGCATACAGGATCGATTTTCTAGAAGAATCTTCCCAAAACATAGACACAGAGTCAGAGTGGATCTCACTGTGGTGATGTTCCACATGTTGAAACTTCTGTAGAAGGAACGTTTGGACCAGATTTTGAAATGTTTCACAAACAGGTTTCGGCGTTACCATCAACAGGAGGACACAAACACTCCTCCTTTGCCCCAAAACCTCCTTCTATGCTGTTTTGCCGAGAGTTGTGACCATATCTTGGGTTTGCATGTTAGAAACGTATAGCGGCGTTTTAGAAATGTAGGAGTAGAGACTGGAGAGCTGTGACTCTCGCCCTGAACGCTTGACGTCTCCTCCCGGTGTCTCCTGATGAAAACCACAGCCCCCAGGAGCACACGAGCCTCCCTCGTTACTAACACAGGGCTTCCAAGCAAGTTACACTTATATCTGACCCAAGGTTTTGTGTGTTTTCTTCCTAACAATCTTATTCACCCCTGCAGATCTGCAGCAGCTTCTCTGATGGCCTTCTCAATACTTGGTAAAAGCCATTAATTTGGATCGAGGATGGCAATTATGTTCATAAGAGTTAAAGAGACTGTTTTGCCGCTTTGGTGTATTGGATGACTGAGCTAATTCATTATTTGATGAGGAATCTTATTTTTTTACTGCTGGATGGTCACCCAGTCAGGACTGTAAATCTAATTAATTTGAATACGTGAGATTTGCAAGAGGGTGTTTCTGTTCTGGTTAAAATATAAGAAGTAATTAGCTAGGAAAAACTTTACTGCTCTGTAACTGACTTTTTGGCAGTTCTGCAGTTAAAGCTACAGGCAGGGTATTAAGTCCAAGAGGAGAATATGGTGATTAAAAATGAATTCCTTACTACTTGGACTGGATCAACAGCTTAGCTTGTGTTTGTTAGGAGAGGGCATCTGTCTCCCTGCCTTATTAAATGAGGAGAAGGCAAATATAAACACAAGAAAGAGCCAATCCAGCCCCCTACATGGCTTCCAGTTTGCCAAAAGCCCCTGTACTGGCTGTTCTAGGGGGCTGCTGCAGCTGCGAGTACATCTGCTGCCACTGTGCCTCTCGCCACGGGGGTTGTCCCTTTGGGTTTGCTCTCCAAAGGCAATCTGTCAATGCAAATATTGACAGGTGCCACCTCACCCCTGAGTGTTTTAACCAGATGAGGTTCCCCGAAAGGAATGGCGTACGCCAAGGCGCCGAGCGGTAGCTGTACGCTTCGTTTGTACGGATAATAACCGGCAGAGAGAGGCTGATGCAGGGGAAAAGAAAAAAGGGATGTCCTGTCAGACTTATAATTATCTGCAGATAAATGGATGCGATCAATTCTTGTTGTGCAGTTAGCACCAGATTTACTCTGTTTAAAAAAAAAAATAATAAAAAAAATTCCTTGATTTTCCATCATTTTATGGAGGATGCTTATTCTGAGATACATACCGTATCTCCGAAGGGCTCGCATGTAGAGGAACATCCACAATGCCAGGAGTCAGATGGTGCTGCCAAGACGCAGTGGTAGGATGGAGGGAGAAGTGGATTTGCAGCTCGGTTCCAAGAGAAGCTGGGAAACATATGGGAAGGACACGTGTTACAAAGGGTACTTCTGGGACTGAAGACCTGGATGGAGCCGAGAAAATCTGCGTTCGGTTCCTTATGTTGGCATGAGCTGTCTGTAATTTTTTTCTTTTTTTTTTTTTCTTTCAACGGATTCCTGTACTTTTGGTACCTGGTGTCAGAGTGTCTGTGTCCTAGGGCAATGCAAATAGATGCTAATGAGTAAAGCAGGCACCACAAATGCTTCTCAGCTATAGACATCCCAATGTTTGCTGGTAGCAACCAAGGGAGCCAATACTTTGAGTGCTAAAATTGCTTAAACAGCTCTCCAGTAGAGATTGATTACTGGGGAGCAGGGACAGTGGCACCGACGTGGCTGTGTCTGTCCTGTACTCCTCCAAAGCCCAGGCTGATATTAATCTTGAATCGCCTTGAGTAAAAATTTAGATCCTATAACATATTTCAATGGATGTAATGGCCCTGTCGGCATTTTATATAAACCTTAGTGAAATTTGGAATGGCTGCTTTGAAAGGAGAAATCTGCGTGCTTTGGGTAAGAGTGCTCACAAATTTATTGGGTTTTCTTAATGGGGCTGATGGAGACGTAGCGAGATTGGACTGGTCAAAGCCTGCAGTGCCATTTCTGGCTCAATTTTTGATGGAAATACGGTCCTGACGCTGGCAAGCATCTAGGTATTTTGATGAGATTCTAGTGATGTTAACTGGGAAACGTGGATGGGAGAGAAACAGGGAGGGTCTGTGGGGCTGAAACAAGTTCAGACAATCTGTCTGGTTCCATGTCCTACTGCTGTTGGTGTCTGGCAGCTTGGAAGTGGACACTGGGGCTTTTTACAACCCTGATTCCAGAGCTGGGTGCCTTTATCTGTCATCAGAGCCTAATGCTGTTTCCTCAGGTTCCAAGCCACTAAGAATGGCAGTTCAGCTTTTTTCAGCATTTTGATGCTAGAAACCTCTGATAGATACTCTTTTTTAGAGTCCCTTTTACTTGAAAATTAATGTTAAGCGCATTTTCAAAGAGAACAACTGTGGGACAGTTATAGTTTCTTCTGCTCAGCTTTGATTAAAGCCTCTTCATCTTTATTTTTAAGAGAATCACGAGGCATTTGCTTGTCGCTAAATATAAGCTGGATGACTCAAAGAGAATGCTGAGGTCCGGATTTTGGGAAATGAATCAGTGAGATGCTCTAAGGACTATTAAATCCCACTTCATATTTTCCAAGTTGCCAACAAATGTAAACAAGAAAAATTAAGATAACGTGTTGTTTTGGTCTGTATTTTTAGGCTGACATATGCTGCTGAGCCTCAGAGAGCACCTCGCAGACACGCGAGTGCTTTAATACTGCGCCCCATAATGATTCATAGAGATGTGACTGGTTTGGTTTTTTTCCCCCAAACTTGGACTTCTCCTCTTCTTCTGACATCATTCCCATGTTAAATTGGGCGCTGCGCCTTCCTTGACCGTCCCTGCACAGTTTTGGGTCTTTTTCAATTTATTTAGGCATCAAAAGAAGCGTATCGGCAGAAGTTGTTTGTTTTGGGGGTTTGTTTTGTGCTTAAAGTTTCCTTTCTACATGCTGAGGTGGTTTTGAAAATCCTGAAGAACTTTTTACACATTTAAGCAGGCTGCCACCTTTAGAAAGCTTGTCCACAGAGAACCTGGTATTTATTACAGCAGAAAAGAATTTATTTTTTTTTTAAAAGGCAAAGCAAATCCACATCAGCCTAGTTTCTGGGGTAAATAAGTGTGATAAAGCCCCATAGATAATTTCTAAGCATGTTCATTCTAAATATGTATTTCAAGCCTTGTTTCTTCCATGTTTTTTCTTTATTCTTTTGGCTAAGGCCATGATGTTGTATCTTTTGGTCTGTCTTCAGCTGCATTTCAAAAGGTCCCTTTCACATGCTGTAAATAATTTAAGTCCAGATTAAATGAGGGGGCATCAGTGCAAGCATCCAGCTTTCCAAAGAAATCTATTTCTGCTTTTAGAAGTGAAAAAGAGCTATTTGCCTGAAACGCAGCTTTAAAATGTTATAATTTCTGCCTGTGACGGTGTGATGGCAGTTGATGCAGTTGACCACAAGTGCTAAGCTGAGAGAAAAATCAGTCGCGTAGTCAGAGCCTGAGGATCTGGCCAAGTATGTGAGGGAATTCACAAGATGTACCCGCTTAACTCAGCTGTGTCCTTTTGAAAAAGAACACATTTGTAAATGTTGATGCATATATAACCTTTACAGAAAGAAATTCCACGTCGACTTCTTTGTTAGATGTCTTTCTCTTCACAGCGCTACTTAATTAAGGTGTAATTTTTTTCTGCGTCGCTCCATTACAAGGAAAATATCCCTTTATGAAGAGGCTGTAGAATATTAGCATGAAGCTTCCCCTATGCAGAGGGAAGGATTTGAGGTATCATTGAAGTAACAAGGATCACTATTCTGTAGGCCTGAATTTCCCATTTTTTCTTGTTTACAGAATATGATTTTTGCTTGTGCAAAGAGCTTTTCCTGTAGCCCTGACAGGCATGAGGTGCCCTTCTGCTCAAAAAGTGGGTTGTTTGGTTTCTTTTTTTGAAGTGCTGTGTTTCTGCTTTTTCCAATATTGGGACTAAGACAATTCATATCAAATTCCAGATGGGAACAGGAGAAATCCAACTGCTTGACATCACATACGAAAACCTGCATCGACTCTGGGTTTGAAGCTGGAAATCCTAATCAACTAGAGTGCATTCTCAAGTCTGATAAATCTTAAGAGACCTTTTAATCAATAAGTCTTAGAGTTTGTGCCAGAGCACATAGCCAGCTGTAATATATATGACTTTCGGTAAAGTTACAGAATTCCTGTGCATGTTTGTTTAGGACATCTCTAAGATGTTGTATTGTTGCTTTATGGAAGGGATTTAAGCTGACTCTGGGCTTAAATTACTGGGTTTTCCTTCCCAATGTAGAGCTTGGGGTCTAAATCTAGGGTAGCCTCAATCAAGGGGTACAACTACAAATAGGAATCAGGCCTGTGGAACGGTGCTGCTAATTCTATAAACGTGCATGCATGTGTAGATACCCTTCTGCTTCGCTGTGCACCGTTTCTCCCTTTTCAAGTGTCACTTCGAGTCATTCGCGTGACCTTCCCGAGCGCTGGACTGAATATCACTTTTGGGCAGGAGCTAAAGGCCAGCGATGTCACATTGGGGCTCGGTTCAGTAAGCTTTGGGATGAGCTTTGCAGACTTTTTTTTTCCTGTGTTTTCAGCCCTGATGTTTTTGGCAATCCGATTGTTCCCGCTGCTGCTTACATGCAAGAGCAGATTTACCACCTCCAGGTACCTTGGAAAGGGCTCTGGCGTAGCTGGCCGAGTGGCTCTATGTTTGCAGGGTTTTGTAGAGGAGCACACAAACTGGCACCCACCGCCCGTGCCCGTAACTACAGCCCTCGGGTGGAAGACCTGTAGCAGGAGCAGACTAATTCCAGCTGCTCCCCATCTCCCTCTGGGCGAGCACAGCCCCTGTTCCAGTGGGTCGTGCAGGGTATTTGGTTTTCTCACCAGCTCCGGTGGGGAATGATTCTTGTGGAAGCAAAGGTTGGTCAAACTGCAGCGCTTTCTGCTGCAGAGACACTGTGCTGCCCGTGTCCTGTGTCTCCATGTGCTACGGAGGAGATTGGTGTAACCCCTACTCACCACCATCCCTGGAGGCGTTGGATGGGGCTTTGAGCAACCTGCTCTAGTGGAGGTGGCTTTACCCATGGCAGGGGCTTGGAACAAGATGATCTTTAAGGTCCCTTCCAACCCAAACCATTCTATGATCCTATGATCTCTTTCTTAAATAGCTGCACTAAGAGTCGTACCCCACACTTGCAAAGCAGGATGGAGTGTGGAAAAACTATTTTTCACTTCTCTTGACTGTACTTTCACAAAATTTTAAACTTGAAAATCTCTCCCCCTGCCAGGATGTCTCTAAAGAAAAAAGATAACCTTGGCGTGCTACTGTAATTGTCACTCGCTGTTTCCCTCGGCGCTGTTAGGACAAGTGTTGCTTGTACCCTGAAGGCAGACAGCAGCGCTAAATTCTATCTGACTGTGACTGTTGCTTTATTACCATGAGGACGCAGGACTGAGCAGACACTGCAGAGGAAGATATTTCAAACTCCTCTTATACCTTCAGTTTGGGAAATTACATTTTGCCATGTAGTTTTTAATCTGTCGGTATAGACCATACAAAATGACAAGTGAGCATGATTTAATTTTATGATAGCGCTGCATTAGATGACCACTTTATGTTGCTGTAAAAGAGGGATTTGAAGTGGTGGTGTGCTTTGCTCTTCCTTCCACGTTTTGAGATTCTAGTGTCAGACTTCAAGAAACAAGAATCTTAAGAATGTTAAGAACAGCTTAACCCTTGTCTCCTGAGTCCTGGTTACCCGTGTGGAGTCATATTTGGCAAAAAGGATACAATATAGGCACTGAGTGTTTTGCATCATTTTATCAGGACTAGTCAAAATGCTTTATAATGGAGATCAAGGCCGATCTCTCATTTCACAGCTGGGGAAAAACCAGGTCCAGGGAGCATAAGCAATAAGCAGATGGCCATAACCCAAATCCAGTTTGGTTTTCTGTCAGTGCTCGCGTGTATGAGCTCGTGTTGCCCAGTGGAGCGTGAAAAAGAGCTACTGGATGTGGCACATCCATGTGCCGTGGCCAAGTACTGCCCACCTGCGCTAGCCGGACCCCTGAAGGCTCGGGAGCGGTGACCAAGTCCCAGTCTCACCTGAGCACAAGGTGTGTGGCTCCTGGTCCTGGAGCGAAGAGCCATCAGCGTGGGCACCTCTGCTGGGAGCCCAGTTGTGCTGGAGAGATGTGACCTGGTTCTGGAGAGCAGGGATAACGGTGACCAACTGCTGGGTGAGGCTCGTCCTCCTCGCTCCGTGAGCGGTACCTCTACTCGAGGGAAGGGGATGAAGTGGTGGCCAGTTCTGGCTGTTATTCATAACATTCCACATCTCGCACTTGCCATGAGCAGCTGGGTCCCCATTGTTTCTTGGTCTCTGTTGTTTTTTCTTTATTTATTCATGCTACTACAAATTCAGTGCGAGTAGGCAGTGGTAGTGTCTTACATCAGCATTGCAGCTGTGCGAGAGAGAACAGAATCAGAATTGTATTGGGCAGGTAGGTATGAAGAAAAAAAAAAAACACAAAAGAAATAGGTTTTGTTTCTGACCCTTGAGCAGAAAGGAGAAGAGTATATATTCTTGTGTGAATCAAAAGTAATGTGGTTGGTGTCACTGCATTTTTATCTTGATAAAATTGAGATAGGGAAGAACTAGTAGTACTGCATAGGATTCCAGTAAAACCCTTGTCCAGAAAATTGTTTACAATTCCAGGCACTTGTATTCAAAGAAGATACACAGATGTAGAGCAGAGGTTTTAGGGTGATTGAGGAAATGATTAACAAGAAGAGATTAGAAAAGTCATGCTTCATTAGCTTATCAGAGAAAACTGTGATAATGCATCATGTGGATACGCACCAGGGAAGAGGAGGAATATGCAAACTTAGGGCTGAGGTTGACATGAGCATAAGTGGCCAAATCTGCACCTTAGAAGTTTCATTCTGTTAGAACAAGCTCTGTATTCATTTCAAACAGCCTCCTAAAAGGAAAGACGCAGGTAAAAATTCACTTGTTTTGCTGATGATGGTCTATAACTTTAATTTAAAAAAACCAAACACCCCCCCCAAACTCGCCCAAATGACGATAACAATAACAGAAGGATTATAATCTTATCTTGATGTTCTCCATTTTAATTAATGAGCAAATCGCTGTAGTCTCTTTCCAGTCTCTGACACTAGAACAATTCATTCCATCTGAGAATCTGATTCTGAATTTTCGGAGGTAAATTGATCAGTTTTATCTGCAGCATCATCATGGGAAGAGATGTACGTTCATGTGCATGAGGGAAGTAGAGTTAAAGTAAGTCCTGTTCCCCAGCGTCCCGGCCAATGAAAAAACGTGCAGTTGCAGAAGGACACATAAACATGGGGCTTCTGGTTTGGGTGCTGTGGGAGGGAATTTAAAGCAATGACAGATACCTAAGCTGTTCTGTGTAATCATCGTGCTATCTATTCTATTGAACCATGGAAATGAAATAAAATCCAAGGTGAGCATCCACTTAAGAGTTCCTAAAGGGTTTCTTGAGAATGTGCCAAATTCAATATGTCTTCAGGTGCCTTAAAGTTCATGCAGAGAAAACACTCTCTGCTGCCAAAATTTATTAGTATGGGCTATTATTGGAGCTCTGAGGACAATTGCTTAGAAGGCACTTGTTTCATCGTTCTGTATCTTAATTATTGAAGTGATGGAAGTCAACAAGGCTAATCTGATTTGTGGGAGTAATTGAGGTCAGTGCACAGGGAAGAGGGAGAGAAAGGGAAGGAGGTTTGCTACTAATACAAACGAAATGATAACTTTCACTTTGATAAGCAGAGAGCAACCTGGAAATGAGTAAATTTTCCTCCAACAATTTATAGGGCTTTGAAAATTTCCAAAAAATGTCGGGGGGAGGGAGGGGGGAGTGGTGGAACGACACAGATTTTATAACCCTGTAGCACTTCACAGGAGACTGGGAAGAGAGATAAAAATCACCATTGTGCAGAATGGTGTATTCCACTTTAATTATTTAATGTGTGCCATAATTAAAGGAATCTTAATAAATTAATGCAAACTGTTATAGAGAGCGCAAAATAAAAATAAATACATCTTAAGCCTCCTAGGAGATGCAGTGTTGGGAGCCCTAATGAGAGATTTAGCTGCAGGCTGTTTTACTTCCCCTCTAATCTCATACCCTACCTCATCCGTGTTGCAGATATCACAGAGCTGATCGCTGATTTTTAACTGAACTATAAAATAAAGCCAGGCACAGCAAATACACCCAAATTTCTTATTCTGTTGGGTTTCCAGTTCTAAGAAACATGTTGGTCTTAAGTTGGGACAGACTTTGTGGTGAATGCGAAATGTTTCCCCTCTCTTGATTTTTTTTCCTCTCCAGGATGAAGTGATAGGCTTTCCAGCACAGATGTGTACTATTTTAGGATGAAGTCTATTCCTGCCCACTCCATCCCACTCACATAAAACACATTTAATTCTTCTGCAACTTTGCATCTTAATTATTGAATCCAGTTTCTTTTTAGATAACGCTGTGTTATTTTACCAGCATGTCATTTACCAGCAGATGAAGCTGATGATTTGAAAAAATGAGAAGAGGGCAGAATTACTCCTAACAATTTTCTACTCGGTTATTTCCAGTTTTAATAGTAGTAGCTCTAATGCAAAGAAATTAAGAGAAAGGGTGGTAGAAGAATAATAATAAATGTAACAAATAACAGCTTGGGGCTCCCAAATATGCCATTCCCATTAAATAGTATCTGCATATCAGGTCCGTGTGCCTAGTCAGCATGTGGGATGAGCAAAATGTTCCCCCAAATAGTTTGTATTTACCTGTGCAGAATAAAAATCATCCTAGAGCTTATTAGTATGTGTTCCCGTTGTAAATGGTGCTGGTAGGGTGCTAATTGGGATAACACCTCAACATCCAAGTGTGGTTACAGCTTTTAAAACTGCCTCTGATGGGGTAATTACAATTTTTTACACTATTGGCACAGGGAAGACAATCTGCACCGCATTGAGCCCCAGTCATGTTCCAAGCAGACATATTTTTCCCTCGGGTATGCAGGATTTGAGGGCTAAATTGCCCCAAAGTTTTAAACTTTATGATAGATATCTTTCTCCAAGATATTTCTACTGCTGAGTGTGAAGGGCAAATAGCAATTTCTTCTCTTCTCTAACTTTTTTTTTTCCAAACCCATGAGACGTGCCTTGAAGAACTGATTACTTGTAAATGAAAATGAATTTCCTGTAAAACAAAGCAAAATAAAAGCTGCTTTTAATGAGGGTTCATTTTAATCCCCAGTTTGGGAATAGCAGCCTCCAAATGGGCTCCTCTTTGTTCGTTGCTCCTTGTGCTGTAACCTGTGCTGGAAGAACAAAGGCTGGGCAAGAAGCTTTCCTGGTTTAAGGAGTGAGAGTGGTTGGCTCTGGTGAGGAGGCACGTGGTAGGGTCTGGAGAACTTCTGAGGGAGCTGGGGGTGTTCAGTCTGGGGAAGAGGAGGCTGAGGGGAGACCTCACTCTCTCCAACTCCCTGAAAGGAGGGTGTAGAGAGGCGGGGGTCGGTCTCTTCTCCCAAGGAACAGATGATGGGACAAGGGGCAATGGCTTCAAGTTGCGCCAGGGGAGGTTCAGGTTGAATATTAGGAAATATTTCTTTACTGAAAGGGTTATCAGACATTGGAATGGGCTGCCCAGGGAGGTGGTTGAGGCACCATCCCTGGAGGTGTTCAAGAGACAAGTTGACATGGTGCTGGGGGATATGGATTAGTGTTGGGTTGGTGTGGGTTTGGGTGTGGTGTGGGGTTTGTGTGGGGGTTATTTTTGTTTGTTTATAGTTTTCTTTATTACTTTTTTTCATTGGTTGGACTAGATGATCTTAAAAGGTCCCTTCCAACCTAGGTGAATCTGATTCCTCAGCAGTGATTAAAGGAGCTCAGACAAAGCCAGGCTTTAAATACCTGCAGACACCAGGGAGGCTTGGGATTCTGTGTAGTATTTTGGATTGGAAGTTGTGTTCTTTTTGCAGCTAATTGATCTGAATTGCTACGTATCTAAGAAGCAATTAAATTGATTGGCCAAACCTTGTAGCTAAGCCTTCCCAGATGAGAGGGCTGCAGCATTAAAGCAATCCTGTAACAGACTGGACAATTAAGAAGGAAGAACAGCTATCGGCTTGTACTGTGGTCAGGATTTGTATGAGCAACTCCCTGCAAGCTGAGGAAGGCAGAAGGAGCAAAATGCCTCAGCTATTCTGCCTCTCCCACCCCTATGAGTGTGTCACATCTTCCCTCAGCTTACTGGAAAGCCCATCTGAGGTTTAGAAATTAAG
This sequence comes from Gallinago jamesoni, assembly GCA_025769975.1. NCBI lineage: Eukaryota > Metazoa > Chordata > Aves > Charadriiformes > Scolopacidae > Gallinago > Gallinago jamesoni. The sequence continues at coordinate 2,073,055 of JAOQGH010000015.1, read as the reverse complement.
TTAAATAGCTTCATGTTGAAATTCTTACTGCTTTCGGTCAATTTTATGGTCAGGTTTTTAATGGACCTCTCAGTAAACTTAGTGTCTGTGTTTTGTGTGGCTCCTGGACAACTCTTTGGTGCTGGTTGACAGCAAAGCTGCTGGTGCAGAATCATACCATGGATTTCTGCTTTGCTTTTAATGTAAATGTGAACTTGGTAAGCTAATAAGGACACTCCTGTTCATATAGAATTCATGAATGCATGTTAAAAACTGCTATAAAAGGACACTTCTTGTCTTCAACTAAATTGACAGCCGCTCTTCCAATGTATATTACTTGTGCTTGAAAAATCAAGACATAAGATTTTCTCTTTTCAGCTAAGAAAAAAGATTTATTTTAAACGTCTGTATGACTGAAAATCTAAGCTATTTGCTATGATGTTTCCTTTCAAGAGGTACTGCTTTGTTTTGGTATGTAACTATTGCTTTTCCCTTTGGTTGTTTGTCTTAAAACACCAATTCCAGTGGGTATAGGCATCTGTGATTAACCTCCCTTCCTTCCCCTGTCAGTCAGAGTCTTCTCAGTATGAGGTTTGTTTAGAGTTTAAAAATCAGGATGCTGAGAAGTTGCCCAGAGAAGGAATTTGATGGCAATCTGTTGCAGTGAGTGGGTTTCTTTCTTTTTTTTTTTTCCTTTTTGCTTTTTTCCATATGAATAACACTGGGCTCTGTGTACCTGATTGCAACGTGCAGCAAATCAAGAAGTTGATTGAGTTGGACAAAACGGGGCTAAAGGAAAAAAGGGGAGAAGGGGAAATCATCTGCTTTTCATCAGTAGATTTTTTTTTTTTTTCCCTCTCTCTTTAGTAACAGGGTGTTCTGCGTAGTGGCACTTAATGTCTAAACAGACTGGAAATAATCAGACGTTTTCTGCTGGACCAGATTGTGCAAAGGGATATCCTGCCCTGAGATAGCATCTCAGTGTGTGCAGAGATAACTGTCCCAGAGCTCTCCTCCTTGCAGGGATCACGGAAACTGGCTTTAATCAGCTTTGAATGAAGCCAGCCAGCTTCCCTTACAAAACCACTCTTGGTTATTAAACAAACTTGACTGATTTTGCCGAAGGCAGATTAAGGAGCACAAACTGCCCTACCTGTAGCTCTCTGAAGCAGGTGACCTTCCAGCCCCAGGGTTACCTGCAAGGCAGCAACCTGCTTACCCAGCCTGGCCATTTACAGAACAGATGTTTTTCCATCACCTTAGCAGCAGAAGTTCCGAGATCAGTGGAAAGACTGACATAGAAAGAATTTACTATTAGCAGGTTTTTTTTCAGTACTGGCATGGAAAAAAAGGGGAAAAAACCACCCAAAAAGCACATCTTCAACCTTTACCACAATAACGGATGCATCTAGGGGTTAACCTGAAAATCAGAATAGGCTAATTTCAAATCTCTTAATTCCCTGTCTTCTAGTTCATGTTGCCGTTTCCCGCAGCTGTAAGACTGTCTTTAAAACCTGAAACATTCTCACATCTCAGGTACTGAGACTTCAAGAAAAACATTGCTTAGGAAGGTTTCAAGACTGGTGACATGATGAGCGATGGCCGAGCTCCCTGTAAGCTCTGACAGGCGAGCTCTGCTGGAATGATTAGAAATGTCTCGGGCTCAGCTCTGTAGCCCGGCTCTGGCTGAGCAGACATGAGCCCCAGCAGAGAGCAGGGTTAGCACCACAGGAATGTGTGTCTGCTCACTCACCTGCCCACCACAGGGCTGGACATCTCCCTTTAAACTGCTGCAAAGAGGCATGAGGGAAGAAGAGTGATGGCAGACAAATAAAAAATGTTAAGTGTCATCCTGAGGTCAGGACAAACCTCTAATATCCTTCAGCTTCCCAGGATGGTGCACGTTGAGATTCAGAGATCTGACATCAGGATGTGGGTTTATTTTGCACTCGTTTTAGTTGAACTGACACTCCAGGCAGGGATTGCATTTTCTTCAAATGTGTCTCCTTCCAAAGTAGACTGAATTTCTTCCAGTGGCATTTTGAAGTTGATGGGAAAAATTCCATCTCTTAATCTGTCCCAGATAAATAGGAAAACATTCTCTCTAGACTTAAATCAGAAACCTGGGCTTATCCAGTCAGACTGGAGGTCTGCCATAAGAACATCTGTCTACCCAAACCTTGTGGCTTTGTACCAATTTAGACATAACCTGCTCTCCTTCAGTGTCCCCAATGAACTTGGAAAAGAATTCTCCGGGCAAACACAATTTGGCTTGGCTCATCTTACCTATGTCACGTGGATGAGGAAGGACATTCAAAGGGAAATCTTGAAAAGCTCTCTGATTTGCCTGGGTATTAGAGTGTATAACTGCAAAATATTTGCATCCTTGGATTTTTTTCAAAAAAAAAAAGTGTTGTAATACCTACATACCACAGGATGGTGTTACAGACTTAACTTTAGGTTTTGATGCTGCCTTCTAGCCAAACGACTAACGTTGTTTGTAACGTGGGCTTTTTATTTTTTTAATACTCTGTGCTTGCAACAGATGTGTACAACTGTGTTGGAGAAGAATCTCCTCAATGTCAAAGGGCAGAATAAGGTTATGAAACCTAACAAAAATGCTGCCCGTGTTGAGGGCACAGCTGATATGTGGTGCTTGTGTGGTTACTCTACGTGCTTTAATCTGCTCTGATTGAGGATCTAAGGAAGATACCCTTTCTCAGAAGCCCAGAGGACTCTGTTGGGAGTTGTGTTCAGCACATACTGCTCCCGTCTGGGAGAATATAGGGAGGAAACCAGTCCCTGGGGGTCGGGGACCTGATGGCAGCCTTACGGGGTGGTGCAACAGCAGCATCACACGGGCAGCCCAGTGTTATTAAATCGTTGGCTGGAGGCAAAAACGAGCTGAAGTCTGGAGCAGCAATAGAAAATCTGCCAGGAAGGGCTGCTGCTAGGAGTGAATGAAAGCATAAAGGCATCTTCTAGGGTTGTTTGGAACGTTTTTGTTTGCTTGCTTGGTTTTGTTTTCCTGCTGAAAGAAGAGGCTGTGCTCCAAAAGCAGGTGCTCTTGAAATGCTCCCTCTGAAAGGAGCCCTAGTGCAGCGAAGCTGAAATACAGCGGGTCCTGGAGCTGGCACTGCGGAACGGCGAGGAGCTGCTGCCGCGGTGACTGGAAGAGGCATTCCCGGAGGTTTTGTCTCCAGGCAGCCAAGCTAACCCTTAGCAAAATTAGTATTCTTCAGCTTCTACGCCTGTAGAAAGGTGCTAGGATTTAATTACATACCAGAAATAATTATGAAACTGAATCTACTCATGTTTGCAAAACACTCGGAAACCTTCAGATTGTAGAATTGGCAGTATTAATAATTACTGCCTACATCATCCTTGCAGTTTTCTGCCTATCAATCAAGATACAGGAGCACTTTCTATTGGAAACTTCAGAAACGTCCTTTGTCGTGAGCGGAGCTGCTTCAAGAGGTGGTTGCCCATTTGTGAAAGTCTGCAAAGGTGCCTTCATGTAGAAGGATGTAAACAGTCTTGCTTCTCAGTTCTCAATTACTTCCCAAACATAATTGAAATTTTACATTTGCCAAAAAGCTCATCTTCAGTTTTAAGTACTTTAAAATCTAAAATTATAATTCAAGTTTTAGTAAATGCACTTAATTAAAAGGTAACAAAAACCTTGCTTAGTGTTTTATTATTTTTAAGGCTTCTTTGTCACCAAAGATTTATTTGAAAAACTATGTCTGTGTGTATTCACAAGACAGGTTAATCTTGAAAGCAAAGGTGTGATGGCATTCAAGCTCTGCTTTTTCTCTTGATGTCTGTCTATTTTTATTTTCTTTCCTATTCAGTATATTAATAAAATATGAAACAAAGTCTTGGACCCTGTGCCCTATGCTAGGGAGTTAATGTGGAAATCTTGATTTTTTTATTTTTTTATTTATTTTTTTTTTAAGCTTCTGGACTTCTATATCCTTTAAATAATTAAATACAGGGACTCTTTATTACTTGGAACTGTTTTTCCTTGGTCTCTTGCCTTGTCGATTCTCATAAAGTGAGGCAAAGTCAGATTGGGTCAATACCTGGATGAGAAATTGGAAAGAAAAGGGATTGGCATTAGTGAGTCACCAGCGAGTGCTTCTCTGTGACTCAGTGCCTTGCAGCATGGAAGTAACTGAATTATCATCCCTTGGATGACACATAAAACTAAGGTCTCCGAGAAGTGATCCAACCTGCAAGAATCTTATAATGGAAAGAGAAACAAGGAGCTCTAACAACTTAAATACTAGATGTTATACTGGTTTTGCCTATTTCGTAATATTGTAAGTGTTCTTCTCAAATGACTCCCTGTTTCTATCAGTTCTCACCAGGAGGTATCTCAATTCAATAGCAATAATGTAATGTCTGAAGCAATTTTCTTCTACTGATTTTATTTCTCACATCATCTTTTATTAGCCACGTGTCACTTCAATACTTATTCTGTCTGTGTGTGGACTTGAGATCATTTTCAACTATCGACTCCTGTGTATCGGGGTAGGAGCCTAAAAACCTCTTTAATATTTGAATGTGTATATGTATGGGCTTAATAGCATGCTCAGTTGTATCCTGATTTTAGGGCTATGGCTATAGGATGGGTTTCAAGAGGATATTCTTTAAGATGAAGGTATTTCACATTTCAATTTATAACAGACCAGGTGGGTGACCTGCCCTCAGTGGAGATAAGGACTTGATTATCTGTTTTTTTCATTATGGTGTATCTGTATTAGAGCTTTAGAAGGATCTGATGTGGTTTTTGGAAGGAAATTGCTTCAGTAGGGATTTTTTCCCCCCTCCCCTTTGTTATTCTGTGATACCCATTGCAAGGTTTGTGACCTGGATTCATTTAGGAAAACACTTTTGTGGATCACCGTTTCCATCCCTTCCTGTGTTGTCTCTTGAGAGTTAACACATGTCGTGGTGGCGATGCAAGTGGTCGCTAGTACGTTCTCTTGTGGTGGTTTATCTGCAGAGGGCTGGGGAAAGCAGCAGATTTCAATTGACTTATACTCCCAACAGCAGTGGGGCATTATTACCCATATGGGTTTGATTGGAAACTACCAAGGACCTGAAAACCAAACTTAATTGTAGAGGTTTGAATGAAACAATGCTTTGTGTTCAGTCTACAGCACAGCTGGGCTCCTATCTTGGTTCGGTGCTTCATCAGCTGGACTTCACATTCCCCATAAAATTCCTTTCTGGCTTCTCCTGCTTATTCCCGAGCTGCTCCCAGAATAAACAGATGACAAGTCCTTGTTTGCAGGGGCTCAGTTTGCTTCAGGGACACTTTCCAAGCCATGTGCTTCTTTTTTCACAGTGTTGTCAGCTTGTCTGTTCCCACCTGCTACACTGTCCACCATGCTTCTGGGAGGACTGTAAGAATAGTATTGACATTTTAGCTCGCTTTCAAAATTACTTTTGGCTGAGTAACATTTTCACAGCGTTATATTCATCCAGAAACCTTAAATTGATAATACTCCTGCACTGAAAGGAATGTAATGGAAAAAATGACGGAATCATTCTGGTGTGAAGTTGGTACAAATAAGAGCAAAACCTCTCCATAAATAACGTGATTACATGGATATTAGTGTTAGAATATTATATTGCTCCTAAGCCATGCATACCCAAAGATATCCAAAACTTTAAATAACATTGAAAGATACTCTGAGAAAATCAATGGCTGCTGTTGGCTGCCTCAGGTAACGCGAATGTAACACGCAGTTATTGTGGGGGTGTGAAATCTCTGGGCATCCAAACTATGAATTTCTTAACTTGTGTGGCTACTGAGCAGAAAGAAAAAAACAAACCAGAAGTTTAGCACTAAAGTGCGTTATTGTTAGGATGTAGCTTAACACTGAGTATCCAAAAAAGCTTAATAGATCTGAGCAGCCAATCCTGGTAATATATAAGACATCATCCGAGCACCCACCCGTTTGGCAGTCAGGTGTTGGATATTTGCAGCCCCTGTGGGGACAAGATTTTGAGTATTCACAGATTTCAAGGCAGGAAAAAGCAGTTATGGTCACGTACTGAAAGCTTCCTATACGCACAGTCCATTGAATCTCACCCAGCAACCTCTGTGCCAAGCATGTAACTTGTTATAGATGGTGTCTGTTACAAATATATCCACTCTTTCTTTAAAGTCTGAGAAGAGCGGCAAATTCACTGCATCGCTGGGTAAATTATTTGCTAAGCCAATTTTCCCATGAAAAACATGACCCAACTTTGGTCAGGATTTGTCTAGCTTAATCTAAAGTGCATTCCCCACCCCCTATTAGCAGGATATTTATACTTAAACAATAAAAGTCTTTCTTCCATAGGTACTTCTAGATGATCATATGCTAATAATGGGCTATATCCTCTTCCCGCAGTAGATGACTATAAAGCTGTCAACAATCACTTGGGTTTATAGCAATAGAAATTAAACGAGATTTTTTTTTTATTATTAAATTTTGAATGTTAGATGAGTAGTATGGAAGAATAAATTACCCTTAGTCAGAATTACACTGGCTATATATTTCATTCATGTTTGGGATCATGAAGCGTTTATAACAGAATTGCATCTGCTCTAGGTAGGCAGAAGGATTGCTCTTGGTATGACAGGATAGATTGGCTGTCCTGCTAAAGATTGCTCACATCGACGCAGAGTAGCTGCTCAAGTGAATGCCTTTAAAGCAATTAAAAATGTGCTGAGTCTGAGATAATATGGGGAAGAAGCCTTTCGTGCATATGGATAGAATGCTGGGGGAGATCTATAAGTTCACTGAAGGAGCCATGTCTGGCCAAAGTCTGTGCTCTATAAATAGTCCTGATCGTGACAAAGGTCTCAGCAAGTGACCACCTTTACCTGTATCTTTGCCTAATTTGCTGCTATTAGTAGCTCTCCAAACAGAGAGGTGCAAAGTTCTCAATTTTATCCTGATTTCTAACCTTCATGCTATTAAGAAATATCGAAGGATAATTCTTCATACGAAGCCTTTAAAAGACACACCAGGTTTGGACAGGAATGAGGATCTGCTTTATTCAGAGTAGTTTTGCAGCCTGGTCTGTTGATGAGCTTCTCTGGCTTGAGAAATATTCTAAAGGCAAAGTGAGGAATTGCCAAATCCAGTTTGAACAGTGTTAAATCAGATTCAAGGTAATCGGAGCACGTGATCAGAAATAACATGGTCTTAGGCTTAAGCAGGTTTCAAAGAAATGCGTCCTTCCCTTAAACAATATACCTAAAAGCTCTTTCTAAAAAGGCCGTTTTCCTCAGCAGGCTGGAATACAGAACTGAAAAATCCAATCTCTTCAAAGCAGAGACTCTTAATAATGGGGAACAAACAACACCCAATAAAAATAAATAAATGTAGTGATATTTCCAGGAACCCTTCTATAATGTGTATGTGTTCTATAGAATGAACGTACAGAAGAAATGTGTAGCTGTGGCATGACACAATAATGCAGCTATACACCGCTTAGGCTGGAGCAGAAGAAAGGGGACTAACAAGATACAAAGAAACAGGAGGATTAAGTGTTAAAAGCTGGATGGTGATTATTATTTTTTTCTTTGAAGCTGTTCTATAATGCTCAGTGTGTGTTAGCCATTCGCCTGAATAACCTGAAGAAAGTGATAAAATTCCTATCGCTGGATTTACTTAAAATTAGGCTGGACAAAAAGTTTTCAGTTCAATCTCCTGAGCAATATTTTTATGATAGGCCGTGGTGAGTAAAGCTGAATACCTGTCTAGAGACTGTCGAAATGATTGAAGCGAGAGGAAATTTCCATGTTGTGGCTGATAGAAAACTCTCTTTGGGGCATGTTCTCAAGGAGATGGTATCTGGAGAGGTTTATGTACAGCTGTGCAGGAGACAGGGCGACAAGGATCCTCGTTCTTAGCACCTACTCTTGCCACAAATAAAACCTGGTATTATATTTTCATTCACTGAAATACTCTGTATTTTGCTGTCTTGCATCATGCACTGGATCGTGTTGTCCTCCTATGATGAGTGTTGTCCTCCTATGGGGGTTGGTCTCTTCTCCCAGGTCACAGATGACAGGACAAGGGGTAATGGCTTCAAGTTGCGCCAGGGGAGGTTCAGGTTAGA
>JAOQGH010000015.1:2041272-2064846 GCA_025769975.1 Gallinago jamesoni | reverse complement strand
ATGGCTTCAAGTTGCGCCAGGGGAGGTTCAGGTTAGATATTAGGAAATATTTCTTTACTGAAAGGGTTATCAGACACCACCAGGGAGGTGGTTGAGGCACCATCTCTTGAGGTGTTCAAGAGATAAGCTGACATGGTGCTTGGGGATATGGACTAGTAGTAGTAGATTGGTGTTGTTTTGGGGTGTGGGGGTTGGTGTGGGGTTTTTTTGTTTGGTTTTTTTTTTTTTCTCCATTGGTTGTACTAGATCATCTTAAAAGGTCCCTTCCATCATAGGTGATTCTGTATATAAAGTTGCATCAATATGACTGAAAGAAAGCTATGTTTGTGATCCATACGGCAAACATTAAAACCCACTGAATTTCTCAAACTTCCCAATGTGAGTTTGGAGGAGCTCCGCGTGCGGGAGCGCTGAGGTGGTGTAACGGAGAGCAATCGCCTCCCCAGAGAAAGAGCTGAACCTCATCAGCCGAGCAGGTGGTGAACTTGTGCTTGGCTGAGTTCGACAGCAGTTGTGTGAGATTCCCTCCAATGAAAATTAAATAAAATCTATGCTCCGGGTCAAATTCTCAACGGGTGCCATTTGGTTATAGCCACATCCCGAGTCAGCTGAAACCGCACGGCCTCGCGTCAAGGATCTGGCTCCACATCAGCAGATGGAGACTCGGAAACATCCGCTTCTACCGTGTGTCTGTGTCTTTGACAATCCAGCTTAACACTCAAAAACCAGCAAAAGTGGATAGACAGGATACCAAAAAAACCCCAACACAGCTTTATTAACAGCCAGCAGTTCCTTTGTATCATTTCAATTATGCTCCCCCGTAATGAGTTCAATATACTTTTGTAATGTTACTATAAAGCTGCCTATGGGATGACAAGAATATATGGTAAGATGTTACAGTCCTTTCATAACATTCTGGAGTAATTAGGACATAAAATTGAACTGAAACTTTAAAACACATTTCAACTCTGTTCTATATATATATATATTACTCTTCAGCGGGCAAGGACAGTAATTTAATATTGACTTCTGGCTGCAAGATTACCATATAATCTAAATGCTAATAACAATTAAAGCACAGTGTGGTGATTAAAGTGTCTCTTGGAATATTGAAAATACAGGTAATAAATGGCGTAAGGATGGGAAGCAAAGCTGGAATTTAAGAATCTGCTCTGAAGGTCTGTGCTGAGAAAAATAGGCTGGGCTGAAGAAAAGTTTGCTGCGCAGTCTGTGTACTTCTTTCATGCCGAGCCCTCAAACACACGGTTCCATTTGATATATTTTTATTCCAGGCTCTATCATATGGAAAGCAGACCTTTGAAGCCAGCTCTGTGCTCTCTTTTTCCTTCTCCCTTTTCTATAAGCAATAGTTTGTCTCGGGAGAGGTTAAAGTAGTGGCTTCCCTCGCAAATTGAGAGGAATGTTTTCTTTTGAAAGTTCTTATTAATGAAATACACACTTCAGAGTTGTCCAGGAGGCAGAACTATGAAAGGCAACTAAAACAAGAGAGAAATGAAATGCTTAAACCCTTTAAAAATACACAGCCGTATGTGAAAACGCGTGAGATTTATTAAGCAAGATGTATGCTGTGATAAATGTGCGGCACAAAAGGTCTCTTGGCTCAGCTGTTAGTTCTTCCAAAACTGTGTTTGTGTTTAGCTTTGCTGGTAGCTTAAAGCAGCAGGAACTCGTTCCCCCGACTAACGTGCTAAATTTCATGAGTTTTTAGTGGGTTTATTCACAGCAGTGGAACGGATCTAGAATGTAAGCGGTGGAGGGATCAGGATCTAGATTCTGGGTTGGTACCTGCCTTGTGCTGAGGGCTCCTCGGAGGGGGGACCCTGGTGACACGGCTGACGCCAGCAGACCAGGATCCATCCTGAGGATGGATGGATGTTTAATCTGTTCATCTCTGCCCAGGTAATAACATAGCTGGGGGGGGGGGAACTGCCGATGTGGCTGCTGATGTCTTACTGCCATGTCAATATGACAAAACCAAAGCTTCAGGAACCCTTTGAAGGTGTTCATTGATGTGCTTGTGCAGACGGCAGGTTCAAAAGCCTCTGCCAACTTCTTTGGTTTTGCAGTCAACAGGTTCATTTCAGCTCCTGAATTCATTCTGGTATCAGAACTGAACTTTTTTTTTTTTAAGTGATAAAAACAGCTTTGAAAGACTGATTTTTATTTTTTTCCTCGGTCTCTAAATTTCTCCATCTGCTTCCACAGATGCAGAGTGACCCAGCAGCACATGGAACAGTTGTCATAAGGCACACAGCGGCTGTCCAGGGATCCTTCCCCAGCCAGTGGCTTCTTGTGGGTTTTTTCTGCCTGGTCTAATTTTCTATAGCATGAGACTCGCAAAGCTTATTTTGCTTTCCTTTTTCTACCGTTTCCTTTGCGTTCCCCCCAGCAGAGCTCCTCTCTCTGGCTGGATTGCTCGCCCTGAGCTGCAAACAGGCAGGTGGCAGGGCGTGCTGTCGCTTGGCACCATACGTCTTCCTGCAATTAGCCCTTGAGTAATGGGCCCTCGCCACTTCATCACTCTTAAAGAACAGGGGACCCGCGTTGCTAGTGGATAAACCAAACCACTGGTGCAATGTTTTATATCGGAGAAAGCATTTAAAAGAAACATGATGAGGAAGTGTTCTGTTCCCCAATAAAATATATAATGAATGACTTGACTTTCTGTTCCCCTTTGTGTTCAGAAAAAGGCAGACAGAAGAGAAATAGTTGAAATGGGTTTGCTTTATATTTTTCGCTTCCTTTGCTGTTCAAATGTCTTTGAAATGTCAGGATTTATAGAAGTAGAGGTGCTGTTTTGTTTTTCTGTTCTTTCTCTCTTCCATTTCTCTTTTTCCAATCCCATATTTCAGGATCTCCGTAGCGGATCCAGGTCAGGGCAAGAAATCAAAACATCGCTGTTTCCAGCGGATTTTCCTACAGACTCCTTTTGCAGGGATCGAGCTAAAAGGCCCTGGCAGTGTACAGCACATGGTGCCTGTTGAGTACAACCAGCTCGATGCTTTAAAGGGAGCCAAGTTGTTAAGCAGCTTCTTGTGGGGAGCAGCTTCTCCACTCCGGGTTCTCTTCTATTTCTGGTTCCAAAGGGCAGCTGCAGGTGGTAGATCTTCACTAGTGCCTGTGGGAGGAGATCACAGAATTATAGAACGGTCTGCATTGGATGGGACCTTTCAAATCATGAAGTCCAACCACCAACCCAGCATTGCCCAAACCCCCACTGACCCATGTCCCTCAGCACCACGTCTACCCGGCTTTTAAAACCCTCCAGGGATGGTGACTCTACCACTGCCGTGGGCAGCACATTCCAAGGCTTCACAACCCTTTCCATGAAGAAATTTTCCCCAAAATCCATCCTAAACCTTCCCTGGTGCAACTTGAGGTTGTTTCCTCTTGTCCCATTGCTTGTGACTTGGGAGAAGAGACTGACCCCCCCTGGCTACCCCCTCCTTTCAGGGAGTTGGAGAGAGCCAGAAGGTCTCCCCTCAGCCTCCTTTTCTCCAGGCTGAACACCCCCAGCTCCCTCAGAAGTTCTCCAGACCCTTCTCCTTGTGCTCTAGACCCCTCACTATCAGAGATACGTGAAAATATGTCTTCATTCAGCACTTCAATGCTGAGGGTGTTGCTATGATGGGGATTGCAGGGAAGCAAAACAGCTCAAAAAAAATACAAAATCTTCACTTATGCTCCTATAATAGTTCATTGGTGATAGAGCTTGACTGAGTAGTGTTCATCTCTAACTGAAATATCTAATCTTGCCTCTTCCCTTTGGCGTCTTGGGCAAGTCCATTGAGTTTGAATGTAGACCTGCTGCTCTGTTGTGATTCTGTGTCAAAAGCTAAGCAGGATGTGGACACGGGGAGTTGTAGCCCTCAACTCTTAGGTATGTTCCTTGCTCAGATCTGTATGTTAAGGACGTGACATAACCCTGTGATGTGATAAGGAGCCACCTCTGAAGACAGTGTATTTCCTACCTCCCAAATTACTCACAGATAACACAGAGAGAGGAGAAAGGGAGTCACCATCACAGCACTCTGTCTTGGCTTTTTTTTTCCCCTTTTTTGTTCTTTTTGTCTATTTTGTGAGGCCATACAGTGGGCTGTGTGCGTGCCAATATCTAGAATGAGAAGTAAAAAGGCATCTCTGCAGGCAAAGACTAACAGAGTGCAGTAGCTGGGTCACTTTGATTGTGTAGTCTCGCTGTAGCTGATTGAACGGGGACAAAGATCCCTGCGTTGTTATGACTTGGGAGTCACAGGCATTGAGTCCTCTCTGTGAAACGCTGTTTAAAGGGAAGACAACATTGGTAACCGCTTGAACAAAATGCAAATAAAATGGGAAAGGCTTTTGTGTCTCTTGGTGTGTTTGTGAGCTGGGCTTTCCAGTGCACATGCATTACTCTTGATGAAAACGTTTTTGACTGCTTTTTGTCAAAGCCCTTCTGTGCTTTAACTGCTTCTCTTCATCATAATGGGTTTTCCTGATAGATATCCCTGCCTGAACCTTCTTAACCAAAACGATTCCAAGCTTTATTTCTTTAGAATTTAAGAATGTGGTTTTTATTATAATGCTTTTACTGGGGATGTTGAGCAGTACCCAGAGAGTCGAAGCATTTATTATCGTTAATAATACATGTTTAATAGATCTGTTTTCTTCTGGTGGTTGCAAAGAACTTGATTAATTCTGCAAATAGGGATTATTTCACCTGATAATGAAATGTCCTCATCTCATGGGTAAGAAGAGAAATTATATGGGACATAGCAATCCAGCAGAAGAAATACAGAATAGTTCATGCAGCTGTAGCACAAGAGGAGAATTAAACTGGGGAAATGGAGCCCCAGCCTCCTTTCTCTGTGACCCCGAAAACTTGGTCCCAATCTTTGGTCAGACTGGCAAGGAAAAAATAAGCATCACCCTCTTGCTCACGGCTGAAAGGAAGAGGTCGAGTGGGGAGTGAGGAGGGTTAGTGAGCTCAGGAAAAACCCAGTCTCCTGGAGAGCTTGCCCTGGCACAGCTACATCAGTACCTGCTGACTGCCCAGAGCTGTGTCACGGCAACATGGACATCACTGGAGCTTTGAGATCCAGATCCAAGTTGGCTACAAGTAAAAAGTCCCCCTGTGGGCTCGTTCCCTTTGGTAAATCCTGATCTGACATAACCAAACCAATTAAATGAATAAAGGATTCTAATCTATATCCACAAAGATATTTACATACTTAGTTCTCGTTGATTTTTATTTATTTATTTATTTATTTTATTTTTTTCCCTTTAAGGATCTAGGTTGTGATATTTTGTTCAGGTAATTGTTATAGGCACTTGATTTCTGTCTTACTATTAAAACTCTCAAGTGGAATTCCACTAATAGATGGATTAAACGGTCAGGTTTTTGTTCAGGGCGTATTCATTTTCCTAGAGTTCAGATCCCTAAAAATCCCTGGCAGATATTTAGGAGGATGTGTAGTTCCAACGTTTTCATTTGGTATGTCTTTGGAGAATTTTGAACTGCAGAAAATCACAGATGCTGAGAGGGACAATGGAGAACATGGTGGTAGGAGGGGGTGAAATTTTGTCGAGAAATGTGGACAAGAAGCCGTTTAACTTGTGTGTGCAGGAAAAAGGGGAAGGAAAGCTCAAGATTTTCAAATTGGAGAAGGGAGGGATGTAATCTCAATACTGTCCAAAGCGTTGGGCATGCTCTTTCTCCATGAGGTCTTGATTGAATAACTTCCAAGTGAGCGAATCGGGAAGGCTGCAGGTGAAAATTTCAAACTTAAAGAACAATTTTCATGTCCCTGAAACCTGGATATCCAAGTAGCCTTTGTTATCTTTTGTTTACCTCGCTTCATTTCAAGCAGGCAACAGACACAACGTTTAAGTGTGGAGCAGGTGGAGATTAAAGGCAGGGGGAGATGAGGAAGGGTTCTTTGTGTGAAACAACTGAATCTGTGCAAGTAGGAGGAATTATTTTTTACATTTTGTACCAAAAATATATTGGGCAGAGCATCTGCTTGGGCCCACAAGAGCGAACGGGTCGCTCTGTGCAGAGGATTTGCTGTGAAGGCATTATTAATTTCAGCTGTGTTTGATTTTTCACTCTGCTGTGTGTAAGGTGCGCTGCTTGACATTCCTCAGCCCTGGGGTAGGACACCGGGTTCATGTTTAGCCTCGAAACATTGATGTTTGATAGGGCACTGACTTTGTCTTTATGCTTATCTGTGAATACATCTTGTCTAAGGGAGCGATAGCGAATTACAGTATTTGAGTCTTCTGGCAAGGGGGTTTTGTAAGACAGACTGGAAAATTTAGCTGATTGGTATTTCTGTGAATTACAGGCATTTTAGCAAAAGCAACAGGAATTACTCGTAGAAAATGGTCCCCAGAAATCCTCTGCCATAATAGCAACAAACTGACTGAACCTGTAACATGCGAGCTTCTAGACGTGTGTTCTCCTAAAACATCATTAGCAATGATAGGGATGCTGAGTCCACAGGTGAGACTGTGACTGTCATCGTCAATGGAGAGTTTAATTCTCTTTGATAAAAGCCAAAGCAGTGGAATATCGTCAGGCTCCAGGTTTCTGAACTGCCCATTGCTTGGGTGGAGCTATTCAAATGTACGTGGAGAGAACAGAAACTGGGCTGTGGGCTCAGTAATGAGGTGGATGATACCTGAGATCTAAGGCAAAGTGGTAGCACCCATGTTTCTTTAGCTTTGTTGGGAGATTTTTGTGATCGCAACAGCCCTGTTGATAATTGCAGAATGCTCCCTCAGAGAAAGGGTTTGAATTGTGCAAATTCACACTGACCCGTATCATTGCTAATGCAAAGACTTTGAACCCTTAATTTCTGTTTTGAAGACATTTCTAGAGCAGTAGGTTGCAAGCTTTACGGTGGCAGCTCCGCTTTGTTCTTCTTGTGGGGTTTGTACCAGTCTAACCTCTTGTGTGTCATGAATTCTTCCAGGAAGGGGTTATAAATTTGATTTGGGAAATTTTGCATTGTTGGAAATGCTACAGCAAATCACAGGCACTGATCGCCTCCGTCAATTCCCACCTTATTAGGAGAGTTTGTGTCAGAATAAAGAAATTTTAAGGGTGAGACATGCTTACCTAGCTTGTGAAACAAAATTGCTGTTTATTGCTGTAATTTTTTTCTGCTGCATGTTGTATGAACTAATTGAAAAATAAATTTTGCTTAATTTAAGGTTAACAGATCTGATTCTCTTTAAGTTAAATTCAACTAGGAACTCATTTGGGCTCACTGAATTGCACCTGACAATTGCATCCCTTTAGCTTATTGTGCCTATTAATTTGCTTTGCGTTCTATCTCCTTTCATAGACTGAACTTGACTGGCTTGACGTGACATTCCTTTTTAAAACTGTTTCTAGTATTTTATTTTCTAATTAGCACTCCATTTTTCATCTTGCTTAACCCTGTGGCATGACGGTACCCTTAAGAAGAGTAGCAGGATGGATTTTTCCACTACTGAAGCTTGGGAAAAGTCCAAAGTTTAAAGAAGCATCAACTGTCCCTGTTCTTCAATTATTATTTGATTGACTTTAAGAGCATCCCACCCACCCCCTCCACGTTTAGGACTCTGATCTTGGAAACTTAGGCACGTGAGTGGATTTATTTATGCGTCGTCTCCCAGCTGGCCCCGAAATGCTGCAGGTGAATGGCAGACCCAAGAAAGGCAGCCCTGACTCCCAGCTGAGCGTGCTTTATTACAGGCTCCAACAATTCAATATTCAGAACAAAGCAATATTTTAAAAACATTCTGAAAAGCAGTAGAGACTCTGCACTAAAAATAACAAAGGCTTTCCCATTTAGCTGCTCCAGCTGAGGACTATTGTTTGTTCTCTGAGATAATTAGCAGCCATCCTCAGAGCTTTCTGAATGGCTTTGTACACGTAAGTGACAGTTTAAAAACACAGAAGAAATACAGCAAGGCTACTTAGAACATAAGACAAAAATACCGGATTAATGAGTCATCTCCCAGGCTGATGGAAGAGTAAGAAAAGTCTTGAATAAAAAGAAAAGCCGCTCACTCAGTAATATACATCAGCTGCCTTTTGCGCTTGTTTACCATCAGAGCATCCTTCTCCCCTGGGAGCTTCCTTGTCATTACCAGCAAATCCAGAATCTTTCTGGTTGGAACTGAACACTTTGAGGTTGAGACCTGCTTTTTTGGGAGCAGGAGAGAAATTTGCCCCTTCAGAAAACTAATGTGAGAGTTCTAAAACCCATAGACAATGGTGAAGTGTTAGATTCCATGATTAAAACTTAAAGAAATAGAAGCGCAACTTAAGGAAATGGTCTTGTTTATTTTTAGTTCAGAATTCTGTAAGCTCTGTGCTTTCTTAAAAATATCAATTTGCCATCTGTAACAACTGATAGGCAGTTAATCTGAGGGTGATCTGCGTGTGCGAGGGCAGATCTGCAAATATTCACACCTCTAGGTGGTCACGGCCGCAAGCTCCGTGGCAGCCCAGCTCCCTTCGTTTGGTGCATCGCGCTTCTGGCGCTGATTGTTTCTGACTTGTCAATCTGCCAAGTGAATCTTCTCTTCTCTTTAATATATTTTTTTTTCCCCAAAAATCATTCAGCAAAGTTGGAATATTGTTTCATTACTGATCTGTTGCACATAGTCATAGAATCATCTGGGGTTGGAAGAGACCTCTGGAGATCATCTCCTCCAACCCCCCACTGGAGCGGGTCTACCTAGAGCATGTTGCTCAGGAACTCGTCCAGGGAGGGTTTGAATATCTCCAGAGAAGGAGACTCCACCACCTCTCTGGGCAGCCTCTTTCAGTGCTCTACCACTCACAGTAAAGAAGTTCCTCCTCATGCTTAGGTGGAACTTCTTACACTCAAGTTTATGCCCATTTCCTTTTGTCCTGTCACTGGGCACCACTGAGAAAAGACCAGCCCTGTCCTCCTGACAACCTCCCTTTGAGTATTTGTAAGCATTGATCAGATCCCCCCTAAGTCTTCTCTTCTCAAGACTAAAAAGCCCCAAGTCCCTCAGCCTTTCCTCATAGGAGAGATGTTCCAGGCCCTTAACCATCTTTGTGGCCCTTCGTTGTACCCTCTCCAGCAGTTCCCTGTCCTTCTGGAACTGGGGAGCCCACAGTTGGACACAAAGAGGAAAGTCCTTGGACATACTTCTCCAATCATTTTTGACCTGTCTCATACAAGGCAGGCAGTGGCTGATAAGCAAAAAGGAAAATTCCCTTGCTCTGAATGAATAGTTCCCTGGTTCTTAGAAGTTGAGATTCAGACATCCTACTGTATCTCTGTCATTGGTCGAGGATGTTGGGATTTACGTTTTGTTTCGCCCACAGTTGTTTAAATACTTGCCATGATTTTTCTCTCTGGGATAGCACAGGCTGAGAGCCACAGGCTGGGAGATATTGAGGGATTTGTTTCAGCAGCCTTTGGGTTGTGCTTATTTCTGGGTGAGCAGCAGTGTGGTCTGGAGCAGGCAGTTGAGAAAAGCGTGTCCTGGAGTGCACTGTCCATGTCCTTGCACGTGTGTGGCTCAGAAATATATTTTATGATCCCTATCTCAGGGAATAGAGGGTGTTTTCTGCCACGTTTCCACAATAAGATCAGTGTTTAAAGACTGGGCTATAGACAAAAATATGGCTTCTTAGATCCAAATTGCTGTGAACCATGTGAAAGGTTTTGATCATCAAAGGAATGCACAGATGAAGGACCTGTGGCTTTGATTTCTCTCATACATTCACCACTTTTTTTTTTTTTTTTTTTTAAAAAAAAGGCTGCCAAAGGCCATCATTTTGAAGATACCTGTATGCACCTCTTTCGGTGTGAAAAGTGCACGATAAATCGGATTGTTTCCTATTACAGATTTTGTCCATTGCACTGCTTGTAAAGGTTTTCTTTATCTACTAGATGGGCTTTTATGGCAGTCTCTCGGTGTTTAATATGATTTCAGTCTCTGTTATTGGCATCTGAATATGAAATGCAGACGAATGTCTCTGCAGCAGAGGATAATGTGACCTCAGGTTGTGCTATATGATTGCAAATGATATGAAATTTGTCTTCTGAATAAACTTTTATGACTGTATGTAAGGATGACTCAAAAGCAGTAGTGTTATACGTGGGGTTATTTAGAATTAGAGAATTCAGTCCCTGGGAAATTCCTGATAGGAAAAGCCAAAATTTCCCACAAGGTACATGTTAAATACTATTTTTTTCCCTGTTTAATTTGTGATCAACTAAAATCATTATTTCTAGCACTGCCAAGGCATTAGCAATTCTGATCTCACTTTTATTGCATTTGTATTTAGTATTTTAATATGCAAAAATCAAAGGCTCATTGGTCTCCATGCAGATTTCCTTGAGACTATGTTGACTTTCTTCACCTTGCTCCAGGAGCGTTAACGGGTGCAAATATTACAGAGAGAGTTAGTTCTTAAGATGATTAGTAACCAAATGGTTAAGTTCCATACAAATAAATTCTGATGGTCCTTCACGTGTCTTTGAAATTGTCTTAATTGTGGTGTCTTTTTGAAGCACAATAGGAAAGAAAATAACCTTGCTATTGAATTACTGTTTGCATCCTCGCCTAATGCAGAGTGCAAGGTCTGTGGAGGGTTTTGTGCTATAACGCAGCTGCACCTGGAATCACTCCATGCTCTCTCCTTCTGCCTCTTGCACAAGGTTAAAGATTCTCAGTGGTAGTTATATTTTTATGCAAAAGAGTTTTCAGTAGTCTCAGAGAAAACAAATCTTTGCACATCTCTGCTTTGTGACTGAACTTTGACGTTTGTTTAAATATAGGAAACATCAATACTTCTCGTGCTTTTAACAAATTAATCTTTAAACTTCCTGTTCAGAAATCATGGATTTGTTCAGCATCATTCACACCCAATACAGTTGGTACCACCTTCACACCTTTTGCTCAGCTTTATTACTCCTCCATTATTGAGCTTTGTCCTTTTTGGGCTGATTCACAATATTATACATGATGAAAATCAGAACTTCTAACCCAAAGAAAATTCTTGTACTTGAAAGCATAAACCTCAGTTGATTTGAGCTTTCATGAACTTAGATATTGTAAAGCACTTTTTCTGAGAAATGTGAAAGGATTGTGTTTGGATAATACTGACTGAAAATGAAACACGGTTGATTTTTTTTTTTTTTCCCTAGTAGAAACTGCCACAGAAAATTTTACAAAATTGATCAATGTAGAGCTTTTTAATTTGCCCAAAGCACATTTTCAGCCATAGATCACTTTCCTTTGCGATGTTACACCATCCTTTAAATAATACAATAATGCCAAGGAAATAACTCAGCAATGCTGTCCTTAAACCCCAGCTCTAATTGCTAAAGAATGCAGTCTTTGGAAGAAACTGGTGATGAATGTAGAGCTCTATAGCTGCTCCATACTCCTTGTGACATTTATGGATGTCACATTCCTTCCCATTCACCATTTTTAATTCCTTTCTGTAGTTACTCTTGCAAAAACTGAAATGTGCTGAGACTTAGACGCAACCTCAGTGTGTGACGGGTCTCTGTGACACTGTTTGTTCATCTCCCCTTGGTGACCAGCAGATGTTGTACTGTTAAAAACACCAGTGAGCCCCCAGTGAAGCCTGTCTCTTCTCCAGTGATTTAAGCTGAATTCTGAGAAATGACTGGTTTTGTCAGCAGTTGTGCCAGCTTGAGCTAAAGCAGCCTCCAGTCGGAGCACCTGGAGGTCAACCTTATGAATCTTCTGGGATCTGGCCAGCTGCGGCACTTGGGTATAACAGCAATTAACTCCTCCTGAATTATGGGGAGACCTCATTAACGCTGAAATGGCTGTTCCCACCTATATCCTTGTGTAACCTCTGCCTTTACAATGGAGTTGAAATAGAAGATTTCCCCATGGCAGGGTGATCCCACCCGAGCATTCTGCAAGTCTCTTGTTTTTAATTGGGAACAACGAGCAAAGTTAGATTTGCTAACGCTGCACCAGAGCCGTGCCCTGACTCGGTTTTTTCCCTTCTATTGACCAGTATCAGCCCCTTCCAGGAAACCTGTGGTTTTCTGTGTGCAATCTTCAGACCACGGTACAGCTCAAAGAGCGGTGACCGAGGGAGCTGAGCAGAGAGGTTCTTCTCTGTGCTCACAGAGACGAGAAGAAAAAAGTCCCTCGCATGGGGCTTATGAGCTAAGTGTGCACTGATGGGGCTTTGGAGTAATTCATAAATTCCAAAATGAATATCCCCTATTGTTTGTTTGTGTATTACGGTAGTGCCTGCTGCTTCTGACCAAGATCGCCAAGACAGATGCTGTAAAAACATACAGTGAGTGACAGCTCCTGTTGTGCTGCACTTATCTAACTAGAGAGATAAAGCATAGAAGGAGGAAAGCACCTTGGGGAGTTGCTCACACAGCTGGTCAGCAGCAAAGCCCGAGGATGATGCTCGCTGCGGTGTACCACTTCCAGCCTAGGCTCCTCAATCCCTTTTCCCCGCCCTCCCAGAGCTCCAAAATACAGAAGTGTAGAAATATCAGAGAATTGAGACCCAGGAGGTGTTTAACAGCAGTGGCAAAACAGAACAGGCACAAACAAACAAAGCATCTACTTGGCAGTATGTGGAAAATACTAAATACTTTAAAACATAGACCAAAAGGCAAAAATAATTCAACTTGATCCTTTAATATAAAAAGCTTCCTTCTGTTAGGACTTGCCAAATGCAGGGACTTGGGAACACTTCTGAGCTCTGTCATCTGGGTATCTTTCATCATCACATCATGAGTTTGGGCTGGGGTAAGACCAACGTCCACCCTGTCTCTTACTCACCTTTGACTCTGGGGAGAACAAACTTGTGTTTGCAGAAGAGATGAAGCCACCTTCAACATGGGGTTAAGTCTGTGGAGCTCAGTGTGATCCCATTCCAACAGGATTTAAACACTGACTGAATGGTTTCTACTGAACCAATGCATGGGTCTGCATGGCTTATAATAACTGCATCTAGTGTGCCTCAAAAATGTCTACTTTTATTTTAATTATTTTTTACTATTTCTGTCTCCAAATTTTGGGCATGGAGTATTAGAAGTAGATTTATTACATATAATTTTCTAATATTTTCCTGTGGAGTGAAACGCTATTCTAACGAATCATTTGTTTTCTGTTCGTGTATGCTGAGATAGTGCTTTACTTCCCATGTTGCTCCCTATCAGTAGCTGCAGTTAGTGGCTAGTGAAGAGCTTCTCGGGCAATATGCAATTGAAATCAGGCCAGCTGGTGTCAAACTGTATTAAATTTCAGTATGATTTCACTACACTAAAACTCACTGCCCTTTGTCTTGTTGCTTAAATAAAACGAATAATCTTTACTTGCATAAGGTCTCTGTGGTTTGGAAACAGAGAAGTCATGATGTTTGGAATTCAAAACCTAGATCAAAACAGTTGTTCAGGTGTAAAAAAACTATTTTTTTTTTTTCCTTCCTAGAGAGACGTGAATGGCTGAAGAGGGTAGATTTCATTTAAAAAGGAGGCTAGGGAGAAGACTTTCTCACCAGAGTCTGAATTTCTGGCAAACATGTCATTCCTCTGCTTATTTATCATCTACCCTTCATAAATGTCAAGTACAATAACAAAAGGTTTTAATAAACCTGTCAGAAATGTTTCATGTCAGATTGAGTGAAAAGGTTATGTGTAATAATAAAAACAAGACCTAAAACAATACCAAATTCAGCTTCTGGAGGAGCCCTGGTCTATCCATCTCTCCTGAGAACTTAGTGCTTCACTGCTGCATTGGTTAGAAAAATAAATTCTTTAGTAACATGTATTAAAACCTACATCAGAATCACGTACGTGCACACAGTACCTAGTAGCAAAAGAAGTATTTTAAGCTAGACATTTCAGTACTGATGACTCAATTTGGGGAACTGATGACAAGCTCCCTTTCTGAGATATGTCAGATAACGAGAAATATCCTGGCACCTTCGTGCTCTCTGAAATTGTTATTTTTTTTTTGAAGCCAACAAGGATGAGAATAGTTTCTTGGACCCAGTTCAGGAAAGTCAAGTACTTGCCTTGCTGCTTGACTTTAACTGGGTACGTGCAATTTGTTGCTATTTATTAAAAGCATAGAGTACATCTTATCACGGAGTGAGCTGCTGTCCTCCCACGCTTCCTCCGATGCATTTAATTCTCTCCTTTCCATCCGCCTGCATAATCATTCCATTACAATTGCTTGGGAAAGAAGTAATTGGTTTCAAATGTTCCTGGTTGACCAATTTATATTTGAATACTCAGTTGGGTACCATGTGTTCTCAACGGAGTGCTTGATGTTGCCTGTATTACTGATGGTTCCCTGAGTGCTCATCTTAAAACTTTCCTTCTCACCACGCTACTATTTTTGCCTGACCTTGCACAGGCATATTCATAAGAGGATGTTGTTGTTAAGATGTTCTGAGCTGAATGACTGCAATAATGTATACAGACTGCCCAGCTCAGATCAGCCATTAGCTGGTATAATTACTGCTCTTGTCCACTTTACTGCTATTTAATGATTTGTATTATGTTCTTTCCCAGAAGAGCAAAAAAGAGCGGGGCCCAACGCGCCGTGTGCTGAATGCGCGTCTCCACAAGGTCTGTGGAGGCAAGGCTCTTAGATTATCTAAACAGACACAAGAAAGAGTAGGTCAAGAGGATGAATATGGCAGCCATGTATCTCAGAGTCCACAATTTGGCAGTGGCAGAGCTGGGAATAATCAGCTTATGACTTAGGAAGGTGAGTTTCACAGAATCGCATGGGATTGGAAGGGTCCAACCCCCTGCCAGAGCAGGTCCACCCAGAGCAGGTCCCACAGGAACTTGTCCAGGTGGGGTTTGAATGTCTCCAGAGAAGGAAGAAGCCTCTGCCAGGGCTCTGCCACCCTCACAGGAAAGAAGTTCTTTCTGATGTTTAGGTGGACCTTCCCATTGGCAGTAGAATTCCTTTCCCCTTCCCAGTGGTAGCAGATCATTGGCTGGCTTAGGAGCATGCATGACATAAACATTACTGCACAGCACATAGAAAATGTGATAAAGAGCCTTTCAGAACTGGGCAATTTCTAAGCCTCTTTCACTCTTGAGAAATAAATTGTTTCCTGTGGCGTCTTGCTGCTTCTGTGCTGTTCTCTCAGATTTCTATTCATATTTTCCTGACCTACACGTCAGAAAAATAAACGTGTATGTGTATGTTAGGGGCATCTGACCTATTCCACATGGCAGTGTCCCCCTTGCAGTGGCACACAGTAAAGAATACCAAAATGTGGAGTGAGACCCTGAAGTCGTCAACCTATGGATGGCGACTGCTTCCGCATCAGAAGTTTTGGTTGTCCATGTAATCTACACATGTTTGATTCCTTTGCTTGTTAGAGGATGATAGGGTGGGGTTTTGGTCAATTGAAAAAGGAAGTGATGTTTATCAAGAAAATAAATCTGCTGATCTGTAATTACTAAATAGTTCCAAATGAGCTTTTTTTTTTTTCCCAGGGCCCCAGAGAAAAATGAAGTCCAATAGTCTAACTCGCAGAGATGCATGTATTGTTATCTATTCCTTCCTCTTCTTTTTTTACAGCTGTTGAACGTTGGCTCTTCGTGTTTGATCAAAGAGTCATGTACAACTTGGGCTATTCTACTTAGCAGTCTAGTGATCAGCAACTGCCTTCTGGGACGACCAAATTCAAACACGTCACGCATACTAGTGGCGTGCTGATAACTTCCCAATGTCAGGATTCATGAAATATTTAAAAAGCAAAATGTTTCAGGTCAGGTATACACCGACAGTAACGAGCTGCGGTGCTCTAAATTGGAAGAATGATTATGGTACCAATCAAAGGCAACGAACATCTTCATGTAGGCTCCGAATTCTTTTGTGCCCCAAGTGTCTGTGTCTCTGCGTTAGATGTCTCTGCATCTAATTGTGGTGTTTTGATTCTTAAGTACAACCTGCTGCAACGTTCATTGGATTAAACACTACTGGAGCTGAAGTTCACAGTTCCTCTTTCAGGAGAACCGTTCTAGGCTTTTCTTTCCACTGCGGTACCTTGGATTTGTGGTGCAAGTGGTGTGACAGGATTAATTAGTACAAATACTCCTCATTTGGAACTCAGATGATGGAGGTCAGCGTAAAAAGTGCCGTGCAGTTCTTCTTTCTCCTTAAAGTCTTATTTTCTCCTTAAAACAATGAAATTAAATGGAACTTCATTGCATAGTAATTATTTTGCCTGCTGGTTAGGAGACAAGGATGCACCTGAGTCTACCTGCGAATGAGAAACCACGATCCATCTTGTGATATCCAAAATATATCCAACAGGTTAAACTGTGAGGTGTAAAACTTGAGTAGAAGGTTGAAATCTGGCTCTGGAACAGATGCAGCACAATGGAAAATAAGAGGCTTTAATAATGACATGGGTTTGAAATGAAAGGATTAGTTTGTTTTGCAACAAAAACTAAAGGAAAAAAGTAACATGAAACAAGACAAAATAATTGCAGGGGGGACACAGACACCCTAAAGTTGTTTGGAGAAGTGGGGTTCTGAAGTTCAGCAGGGGCCATCAGTATTGTGAAATCTAAAGAGGGATGGAGAACCGATGCTATACTGTTTATTTATATTGCCTTCCGTTTTTTGATGTGCTGGAATAAAGACAGGCACGAAACAGGAGAAGTATGAAAATAAAAAAAAAATAGTAAGGGAAATTAGGGGGAACTAATGAAGAACATTTTAGAAATTCTTTGGCTCCCCTTGTTTATTGCTGAATATTTAGGGATTCTCAAGATGGCTCAAGTATTTAAATTCTTGCCACAAACTGTGTATGTTTTACTTCCATAAGTGACAACGTTAAAGGAGTTTTACCTGGGGCTTTGTCCCTTCTGCTCAGGGTGCATTGGCTACTGTTGACATTACTTAGGGAATGGCAGAGATTATTTTCTCTGTTGACAAAGATTATGCTGGGACTGTACTTGCTATCATTTAATACATGACGAGGGACTCTGGATTTTAACCTGCTCGAGATGGATTACACAGCTGTCACTCACCGCAGTTCTGGTGTCCCTTTACAGGCAGAGTGGCAGCGGAAGCAGGTGGGCAGCCGTTGGTCAGAGGTGCTCTGATTTTTGAACTTTGCAGAGATTTTCAGTGATTTATGCTCAGACATTTTTCATCTGGGAACTCTGGAGAATTGTTTTAGCGCTATCACACCTCTCTGATTCATTTTTCTCTGGGAAGTCATTTCTGGAAGGTCAAATTGCTGGGAGAGATGTATTAGGAGAAAAGGGGGTGTTAGTGATGAAAGAAATTTCCTGATATTTCCTGTGCTTTATCTGTAATTCTTAATGATAGACCAATTTCAAATTCTGGTATCTTTTAATTTTCTAGGGGATGAGGGATTTAGTTCTGTAAAATATAATCCAGTATGTAGTATCTTTATTGTGTATAATTAATTTTCTCATGTGGTCTAAGACTCCAATGAACTGTGGTTTTAAGTTTTCTGGTCGGGTTTACATCTATGTAATACATTAAAACACGCCAGACAAGCTGTGTTTGTGCACCCAAGTACTTGGTGGTTTAGATACAAGAGAGGAATTTTATGGCTGAAATTTGTTTTCCAGGATGTGTGTCCAGAAGAGGATTTGCTGGAGGGAGAAGGCGCTGTAGCTATTCCTATTCCATTTGCAGTCTGACCAAAAATTATTAAATATGCAGGGCCCTATTGTGTATCGAACTCATCTTGATGGAAAAAGTGCTCAAAAAAGAAATAGACTTATATAATGTAATTACTTCTGTTTGACCCCAGTGTTATGAAGATCATGGGCTTCACCCTTGTTTAATTTACTTGTGGCAAAAAGAGATCACGTAGACCTGATTCCCATTTTTATCGAGGCTATTATTCTGATAGAGAATCTTACTGACTTTTTGTAATGCTGAAATGGAATAAAGTAGTCTCAGTAGAAATGAATGTTAAAGCTTTGGCAATGTATGCTTCTGCTATACATTGCAATGAAAGTATACATATTTTTTAGAGTTCTTTTTATTAGCAATAAAGTTTATACACAAGCAGTAGCTGAGTGGAAAACAGGAAGCACAGATTTTAGACACAACTTAATACTCATTGTGAACACTTGAGCTGCAACAATCTTGTGTTGGTCTTTTTATTGGTTGAAATTAATCTTTTGTCATTATAACTATTGGCAACTCATCCACAGTAAAAGCTAATGACTCCTGAATATTAAAATGTAGGTTATGAACAGGAGATTTTCTTGCTGTGGTTTAAATTCTAGTTTGCGCCTGAGTCGTTACTGACCTGGAGAGTGACACTGTAGTTAGTTACATGGTACACCTTGGATGTTTCATCTTGGTGCCTGTTCTTCTGAAAATGTGGGTGCTCAATCCCATCCTTGAATAGAAAATCCACTGAATATCCAGAAAAATCTGGTTTTATCATTAACAGAAATGGCATAGTTAAAACACATTTTTAAAACACTAATAAATCTTTAGTCTCTTACCTTCTTTTGACCTCCCAGGAAAACTGATCAAGTGATTCTATAATAATATGATTGCAGTTGATAATTTAAGAGAATGTCTTTATTTTCTGTGGAGCCTACTACTGACAATACTCAGAACGGATGGCCCTGTGGTTCAGATCAATAGATATTTTCTTTTAGTGCTGATTTAGCCTTGACTGGAAAGGAAAGCAATTAAGTCAGGCGTGGAGAATTTGTAAGTGTGCATATATGTATTCATGGAGATGGCAGTTAGATGACCCACTTTTCATGATAATATTGAAATAGTAACGTTTCAAGTAAATATCAAATGCCATCCAAACAGTTACCATAGTAATGATAAAAGAAATTTAATTTCAGTCAATCAAATGAATATTCAGTTGATCCAGTTAATTTCCACAAAGGTATCGTACACTCATTTCGCACCAGTATTTGATGATATTCAAGCACAGATTTTTCTACAGTTGGCCAAACATTTTTCTCTTCTTCTTTAAAGCATTTCTTTTGTGCAAATGCCATTGTTGAACACTCGCCAATTGCACTGTTACTTTAAGACAGCGTTCAATATTTATTAGTTTTCTCTATCTTTATGAAGACAGATATCCAAGTCAGTGGGAAGAGAAGTCTCTAAGAATCCTGCTTAGGGAAGAGTTATAGCCTGACCTCATTTCTTTGGAGCAGAGCAAAAGCACAGGACTCACTTTGCAGTTGAGCATCTCTTCTTTTACTAGTGTTTGAGAATACTGACATGTACAGAAACCCAGACAAATTCTAATTGATTTGTTCGCTGTTTCCCTGGAAATTTCCTCTATAATCTTGGTTAGGCTTCTATTCTTAAGCTTGCATATTCATCTTCCTTGCGCATGTTATATGGATTTAAATATCCTCTGCTAAGGGTAAAAACAGTGTCTGCAAGTCTAATGTGTCGAAAGAAGATAGATCTGCCTCCTGTGGAGTTTTTCCTCCCCTGCCCACCCAAATCTTTCCTGGCCATTATTACAGGATGGTAATGAACAAAATACTTGGCCATTAATTGTGTTATTCCGCAGTGCTGGTGTCTAACAGTGATATATATGCTTTTTATATATGCCTTATTCCCCCCCCCATCTTATTTAAAGATCTGGAGCATCCAAAATTGTTAACCCAACCAGCATCTACTACCAAAGCTTCACAGAAAACTGACTGAAATGGAATGGCTGGGTTCAGATATATGTTTATTTTGGAAGGAAGAAGCAATAAAAAACATGCTTCCACTATAGTTCTAAACACAATTTGTCCCAAACCCTGGTGCTCTTTTGTACTGGTTGCCCTTCTTCATTGTCTTGATTATTCTGGTCCAGGTAAAAAGCTGAACTTAGAACTTAAAAGAAAATAAGATTGAAGTCTAATGTCAACCAGTGTCTGGTAGTCATTAGACTGTTCATAAAGCTCTTTTGCAACAATGAATAATGTATACATTTTTAAGGGCAAAGGGGTTGTATTTGTTTGAATTAAAACAGGAGGCTACAACTATTGCAATTTAGCCTAAAGTCAAGGTCTTGCTCTTGTTTTTTCCAGGTTCTACATTAGTGTTCAGTAGTTCAGAGTTATGCAAATCATCACTGGGTCTTGGCTTGCATTTACATTAAGCTGGTAGAAAATAGTATTAAGAATGGAATTTGATTCAGTTTGGGGGCACTTTTTTTTTTTTTTTTATTGTCTGGTTTTCAACAGAAAAGTTTACGGAGCTTTAGAGCAAGAAGCTGTGTTATACTGAAACCCATTTTGCAGCACTTCAGTTTTCTCTTATGTATGTCCAGTTGCCTAAAAGGGCCCAGTGTATCCTGGTACAGCACCAGTCCTGTAATGGTCTCGTATGATGATGAATCCATGCCTGCAAAGTTGATGATTACATTCCCTCTGAATTACTTTAGCTTTTAATGTTGCTTATGTTTATAAGCACCAAGCGATTATTGAGTTGCCCTGTCTCGCCTGAAAGACCAGAAATGTAGGTCTTAATGAAATATAAAGAAAGATCATTAAGGAACTCGAGCTGACTGCAGTATCTTTCCTTGAGAAGTGACAGCTGGAAGGTAGGATCACTTAGAGAGTGTCCTTGAAGACACAACTAGAGAGGTGCTGTTAAATGGAGAAAGTAACAAGTTTTGGGGTTTTTTTTCTTTTTTTTTTTTTTTTTTTTCTTCACTCTGAGGTGCATAGATGCTGAGAAAGGCACAGGCTTGCTGAAGTACCACTGTGTTACTGTGCTTCTTTAAAAACAGTGGATTTTGTTAATGGTTGCTGCTAATGGTAAATATTTATTTCCACTTTAAAAAGGAATATTGTTGCCGCTGTCTTCGGAATGTCCTTGAGTGCATTTTTAGTGTGACTTTAATCAAATGTCATTTTAACTCTAGCCCTATTCTGCAAATCTCTAGTGAAATTCTATTAATTTTCAATTAAACTTCAAGTAAACCAATTAGCATTTTCAATTCTATGGAGCAACAAAGGCAGAATTTGTAATGAGTCTATCCAGTTGTTTGCAGAGGAATAAATGGTCTGGATAGATTTCTCCAGTGTATCTTTCTGTGAAACTTTGTCAAGTATATTACCTTTATCATTTTCTCCTCTGCTGTAGGCTCCAAATTGGATTTTTTTGTGGTATAGAAAACTGTATTCAGCCACTTCTTTCCCTAAACTGTATTCCAGTTTTCTTTCTGTCTTCATTGCAAACCTTTAATATTGCATTAATGTGTTTTATACCAAAGTCAAAATGGTGTCTAGCTGAGGCAGGCAGTGTAAAACCCTTCTTGTCCTCAACAACTTCAGGACCTCAGTTTCACAGAGGGCAGGAGAAGGAATTTTACCTTTTCATTCTAAATTTGTGAATGGAAGTGTCTGAATTATCACAGCTGGAAACGGACTCAGACCCAGATCGCTTCTGTCTCCATCCAGTATTTCATCCTCTCTTCCACCTTCTCTTATTGCTGCCTCCTCTTCACAGACAGACGTGCTCCCTGCCCTGAAGAGCTTCATTATAAAGAATATATAGTCCCTGAGAGGGAATCCTGGAGTTCTTCCAGGGTGGGTATGGTATCATAAACTTTCATCATTACTTCAAGCTTGCAGCTGTCTCTAGTGGTCTGTCTCTCCTTTAATGTTGTGCTAATCTAATTGCTGGGTGCTGCAGTCCCCTGCCCTTGCTTGTGCCAGCTCCAGTGCTTCTCTGACCCTGTGTAGAGCTGTCGTAGGTCAGTAAGCTTAGCAGAAAGCTAATTACATTTTTTATTTTTTTTTTGGTTGGGTTAATTTTGTGCTAGGTTAGTTGTAGGAAATGGATCTACTTAGGCTGCCACGGAACTGCAGCTCAAATCAGCATTGTAGCCAAGCTGTAGTTATGCTCGTCTCTTTCAATATCCCTTTAAACTTGAAAGTGTAAGGCTCAAGCTGGCTAAGTTTCATACCGAACATAAACACTTGAGTCGGGAATCTGGTCTGCTGAGGTTCCCGCAGTAGTTGTGAGAGGACTGGGCTCTCTGGGGGACAATTAGAGCACCTCAGGTAGTACCTACTGTGAAAGCCTAATGATAGAGCTAGCCTCACTGAGTGAAGAGGATGTCCAGGGAGCCCAGCCACCTAATTCAAACAATAAAGTTATTTCTGCTTACAGCAAAGAGATTTAGCTCAACCAAATGTAAACCGGACAGCCCTGGGCTCACAGAAGCATGAACGGCTGTGACCAGTAAGCCATGACCACAGAAAAGGAGCCGATTTCTCGCATAGCTGGCACTAGTTAAGCAAGTGGTATGTCAAACACAGTAATTTCTGGTGCTGGCTTCAAGGATGCTTTAGCTTTTAAAGGAAAGGGACCAAAGGTTGTGCTTTTAACCAAAACCAGCCTTAACATCTGTTAAATCCCCTCCCTTTGGTGATGTCTTGTTTCCTCCTGCCTTCTCGCTGCAGCCACAGCGCTGCCCTGGAGGACCCTTCAAGCACAGGACCTTGCCTTTTTTTTTTTTTTTTTCAGAAGCCCTCTCACAGAGCTGATTTTTGCCTTTTATGTATTTTTTTTAATCTCCCTTTCTGACTCTGAAGGAATAACACTTTCCATGCTGTTGTCCTCTTTGCCAGACCGCAGTGCCCACTGGTTGCCCTCCCCTCAAGAGAGCCAGCATTGCCTTGTAAACACCTTCCTCTGTTGTTTTTGTATTATTTTCCCAGTAATATGAACAAAGTGGGTTTTCTCAGCTGTCAGAAAAGCGTGAGTACACAACATAGGCTTTTGTAATAAAGCTGTTATCTCCAGTAGAAGCTGACACAGAACATGTTTGCCTCGGTAATTCGGATGCTTCAAGGCGGTGTGCAGTGTTCAGAAGCAGCTTTGTCTTGAGACAAATCCCTAATTAAGGATCCCCTGACTGTTTTCCAAAGCGTTCATGAGTTGGGAAGGGGAGAAGAAATAATACCGGGTATGTTTTGACAAGCTTTACAAGTACATGGTGAGAGCACCTCTGCTGTGTAGCTGTTGCTTCGGTGTGTCAGACCACCTGCAGTGAGATTTTTGCATCCGCTGCTAGATGTAATGCCTCACTGCGTGTATGTAATGTGTGAACGAGCCTTATTCACCTGAAGAGTGGATAAAGGGTTAAGTTACCACACTTAAAAATTGGGGAGCCTTGCAGCTGGAGCTGGCTGTAGGGCCTGTGAAGGTAGCTCCCATGGCAGCTGCGTGGGAGGCAGACTCCTTCCCTGTGGTAAAGGCTAGTGGCTGAGGCAGCCATCGCTGCATTTGGTCTGTCTGGTTTACATTTGGTGAGGGTAAATCTCATTTCTGTGAGGAACGGCTCCTTTCTGCTCTTGCAGAAAGCCTGGCTGTGGGAGCCGAGGAGCCGCCGCGCCGTGAGGCCCCTTCGCCGGCTGTTGCTCCCGCCTCGGCGGGACTGTTGGTGGCAGCACCTGAACAGGAGAGAGGAAACCCGCAAACGGTATTTCCTGAAGCCCGAGGCCAGAGCATTGAGTTTCGGTAGCCTGTACGGGGTGTGATTAGCCGGGGCTGTGGTGACGGCGG
>JAOQGH010000015.1:1952298-2041172 GCA_025769975.1 Gallinago jamesoni | reverse complement strand
GGAGGCCTGGGCGGGGAGGCCTGGGCGGGGAGGCCTGGGCGGGGAGGCCTGGGCGGGGAGGCCTGGGCGGGGAGGCCTGGGCGGGGAGGCCGCCGGAGAAAGCGGCGGCGCAGGCTGAGGCCTGAGGCTTCGGGTGCCGGAGGAGCACGTGGCAGCTCTGCGGAACCGGGGTTGAGGCATGGCTGGGGACACAGGAGGTGACACTGGAGGAGAGGAGGAGAAGGCAGAAGTGGAGCCACCAAGGGTGAGGTGCTGGGAGTGAAGCTGAGGTGTCTTCTCTAAGCGCTTGCTTAATTCTTGGTTGCCTTTATTTCTCAATACCGCAGCCGGTAATTAAAAGTTTATGCTAATTGGCAGTAAGTTAAGCGACATTCCCTAGCTTGAGACAGTTTTTGCTGGTGACGCTAGACTTACACTAGATAGGTGAGAAAAAAAAGTGCCAAATATCCCTCTGTGATTTCACCGTTTGCAGGGGTAAAGATAAAGTTTGTAACAGCTAAGCAAGTTTCAGTGGGATGTGCAGGTTCTTAAGGCAGTCAGCTCTTTAAGATTTTATTTCTCTGTGCTATCAAGAACCTAAATACTCATAAACAGCAAAATGTTTGTGTCTTAGGAGAAGTCCTCACTGTGGTTTTTTGAGCTGGGCTGTAACTAAAAGAAATGGCATTTTACTGACACAGTGTTTGTCCCTTTCTTGTTACAGCCCACGTGGACCAGCAGGTCAGTTAAAAGTGACCATAACTTGTGGAAACAGGAGAAATTATGTTAAAGTAAATAGAGCAAAGTATGTGTGTGTTGGGGCAAGAGGGGACTTTTACAACATTGCTTTGCTATTTAAGGAGAGAACCGTGGGGAGGAGAAAACCCAGACTTCCTGTTACTATTCTTAATTCCATAGTGAGAAGTAAAATGCAGCAACAATGTAATCCAGCCAAGAGGTTAGGCAGATTTCCAGAAGAAGTCCAGCAATTTGTTGGGCAGGTGTCTGTCTCGATGCTTGAAAAGCAAAACCAGTGACTAATGAGAGCACTTGATGGGGTCTTTGTGATACCCAAGGCAAAAGGATGCACCGAAATGTGAAGCAGCGTGTGGCGGTGGCACATGGGCTGTGGTGTTGGGGAGATGTGACTGATCGCTAATGAGCCACCAGTCACTGCCTTATTCCACGTGCTGAAAGTGAAAATCTTCCTGCTCAGCACCTATGCCCTGGGGCGGGCATCCAAATGACATGCGAGTGGGCAACATGACAATTAGTGAGCTATTCTAGGCAGGTAATACATGCTGAGCATAATAAAATCGAATTCACATCTCGGAGGTTATGTGGATCTTTCCGATGACTCCATTCCTCAGGTAGCATTTCAGTTTTAAGGTATCAATCAGATCACTTAAAAAATTCTTTCTGCTGTTATCGAAACAATGAAGTAACCCAATGAGACAAAAGGTAGAACAAGTTGAGCTAAAGGTTGAGGTTTTCAGGTATGCAGTTCTGTGGCATTTCATATTACTTTTGCCCATATAACTCTGTGCGTGTGAGTTCAGTCTCGCTGAAGTGAAGGACTCCTGAGGTATGCCACGGTGAATGAGGAATGAGGACAGCACCCATTTTTAGGAAGAGTCCTATGCAAATCCTTTCTTATTTTATTTTGATATCTTTTTTTTCAGCAAAAAGGCTTATGCAATCTTATTAATGCTACAGTTTATGGGATTGACCTTATGTTTGACAGAAAGCCATTCTCAGTTCTAAATTGCCTTTGGGTTACGTTTCTGTGTATGATACTAATTAACCTTGAAGGAAGTTTGGTTCTATTTTGTTTTGATTACTTGGGATCCTGAAGCACTTAGCTCATTCCTGCCTGACAGGTCTTATTTGTGGTAAACAGAATGCTATTTTCTATGAACATAAAGAACTTTTGGAAGTCTCAATATGAATAAATTTCCATTATTTTAGTAATTACATAATATATGATATTATGCTCTGTGATATGAAAATACAGAAATTGAGCATTATGTGGGAAAATGCTGACTGTCCTAAGATGTTCTCTTACGCTTACTTTTGGGGGCATATTCTAAGGGTTTGGAAGTAAGACAAATCTTTGGTTTAGATTTTAAGTGAGCAGTGATCACATCTAGATGCATTTCGGGGCTGGCCCTGAGATTTTGATTCTCCTGACTTGTCCCTAGTCTGCTCATTTTTATCAGAGTGGTTGGTGCAGGATCCTGTACTTTAGCTGTTATAACAATTCATGCTCATTTTGTCCTGCAGTAGGTGCTGACAAAAGGTCCGTCACCAGAGAGGACTGGACTCTGGGTGGCTTTTGTGTTTTAGTGGCCAAGCCAACACACCTTGTGTTTTAGATTATCTATATAGTGAAGCATTTTACAATGATGGCCTTGAGCAGATTGACAGCATTGCTGTGACCTCTGGTATTTGAAACTATTGATAATAAAATAATTTGGGAGTGATTTTTGTGGTCCCCTGATGAAAGTGAATGTGTAATTAGATATTTGAATTAATTATGTTGCACTTGAGTTAACTGAGATGCCAAAAGGCTAAATGAGTCCCCCAGGGGCTCATGACAAGTTGGTGGCAGAGCTGAAAATAAAACATAAATATCTTTACCTTCACGCCTTCCCTTAGCCATAGACAAAAATGGCAATTGCTCTTTACTTTTTTTTTTAAGAATGTGCCATTTGTTCTGAAATACAGGTTAGGCAAAATGCCAAGTATTGAAGAAAGAACAGTTTCACATAAGCAGTATTTGCTTTAAGGTGTTCTCAGTGTTTTTCTGTCTGTCTCCTACAGACTGAGACGGGATGCTTTTCAGTGGAAAATGTACAGTGCGGTCAAAGGTCTGAAGAGCTCACTGAGAGCTTCGTTTGTGAATTCTTCACTGAAGGTAAGTTATATAAACACGCTTCTGTAAATCAATTTAATTTATATAATTGAGGTGACAAATTAGAGAAAACAACCTAGTGACAAACTATTGTAATTACAGAAAATCAGCCAGTCAACTAATTGAAGTAACAATCTATCAACAAAATTTATATACTTAAGCTCTGTGCTGTATACACTAAGTGCAAGGGTAAAGCTGGTGAGATGTCGTCTTCCCCTTTACAAGGGGGGAAAAATAAGTGGAAGTGTAAACTTTGGAAGGCACTGGTTTTGGGATTGTGTAAAGGTGAGTTTATGTCGTGCTTTTGTTGCTGTGTAAGCAGTCAGCTGTAAGCAGAAACTCTTTGAATATTGGGGGAGATCACAGAACCACTGAACTCTGTGGAAAGAAACTTTTGTTTGCTTTGTGGTCCAGTTAGAATTCTCGTGACGTGAGTTTTAATAGGTTGTGACAAGTGTATCTTACGTTGATGTACAGTGTTTTTCCCTGGACATACTTGGAGTACTATTTTCTGAGCAGCAGTAATCATAGTTAATTATTCTTAAAATTGGTCCATTATTAATTATTACTATAATTTATCAATTTGAGTAAATAAGCTCTTAATTTGTATTTGTGCACAATTTTTTTATGCTTATCCCTTACACAGGGAAAAATGAGTGGGAGCAGAGCTAGTTCTGCTTAGCTACAGTTATTTTTGACATAGTGTATAATTATATCTATAATTCCATTTAGTACAGTGCAAACCAGTAAATGAGACTAAGTATAAGCGTGACTTCCTGCATAAAAGTATCCCAGCCTACTGACACAGTCATGGTATGGAACGTAAGGGATGAAGTTTTTACTCTTCCAGGCTTGTGCCTTACTCTGGCAAGTAGGCCCATCAGGAAGGTTAAGATCGTTTGCATAATAAACAGCATTACTGATTTAAATAAGCGTGGAAAAGTTGAAGGAGAAGAGCACTGCTACTTTTCCTTTTGGTCTGCAAACCGTTTCTCCATGGGAATGCTAGTGGAGACCACTTGCTGCAATGTCAACAGAAACTGTGCCACTAATAATGCTCCACATAAACAGTTTGCAAGAGGGTGATGATGTAAACAGCAGAGAGGTAAAAAAAGCATGTGGGGACTTGTTCAGGTTCCCAGCAGCTAGAATTTTTATTATCGTTACAACACAAACCAAGACAGTATCAAAGACAGCGCCAAGCCACAGTCACCATGATAAAGCATTTACACACATGTTCTTTTCTTGAAAAACAGTAAGAGAGAGAGAAGAGATTATGAACTTCAAAGAGCTGCCTTTAAGCTAGGAATATTTGTACACAAGCTGCCAAAAAACTATTTATGCCTTGCTAACATGGGAACAATCTTCACTTGAGCCAAGTCTCTAAATAAAAGCCAGAGTGATCACCTGGAAACTTTGTGTTGAGTTTTGGCAATGAGGTGCTTGGGGTGGCACTCGTGTCAGATATCATTAACGCAGTCAATGTATGCACACGTGCAACAGTTGGTTTGGATTCTGAGATTCAGTTGGTAAAATTGCTCTGCTGTCTAGATACACGTGGCACAGCTCCGAGGGGTGGAGGTGATCTGCTTTTAGTCACTGAATGCCTGAGTGAACGTACTGGAAGGTGTCAGTTTTAGGCAGGGTTTTTTCTGTAATTCTGCAAATGTTTGTGCAAAGAAAAAACTATCAAAATGTAATCCCCTAAGGAACTGAAAACCAAAGGAAAACATGGCATTATTTGTTTTTCAGTGGAAACAATTAGGCCAGTGCTTTTGCATATGATTTTATTTCAGACTTCGGAGCTAATTTTACTGACCTTATTCAGTATGTCATTTCATAACCAGTTCCATCTTAATCAGTAGTAGTAGAGTATGGGCGTTTAAAATTTTTTCTAATGTATTTCTTAGTCCTGAAACATTCACGTCATAATTCTCTTTGTCTTTGTATTTAGCACATGCAAAGTTGTCATGAAAATATATTAGACCTTTTGAGTGATTCTTTGCTTTACCATTCTCCTCACATTCCCTGGCACAATTTGGCTTGCTCTTCTCTCTGTGATAAGACAGATAGTTGGGAACTTTTTGTGGTCTATGTGTTTATTTTACCCTCACTATTTTTGATATGTATCTGCAGAGAGGAATGGGCAATGTGCAGCCATTCAGTAAAGGCTGAATCTTATTTTAGTAAGAGTTACGCAAACACATTTAACTTGTTTACTGAACAAACATATATTTACAAAGCTTTGAGTTACACTGTTGACTTTTGCAACAATGCAAAGTAGAAATGAACATGGGGATAAAAGTAGGAGAATAAAAAAAGGAAGGATGATAAAAGTGCCATTTTTTCTCTTAAGAACAAAGCTGTTTTACACTTGGCCACCAACTCCTTTTTTTCTTGGTAATATATATTTGGAATGATTTAAGAATACTTTAGCATTTTAGATGCCTATTGCAGGATTTCTGAAGCTGTGCACTTTTTGTAGGGCTTTGAATAAATTAAATACTATCTTAGGTATTGTCCTCCATTACTGTAATAACTGAGCAACTCTTAATCTTTAATGTACTTACTCTGACAAGACCCCTGTGAGTGAGGGAACTTCTATTATCCTTTCCAGAAGTGAAGAACTAAGGAACAAAGAGGCTCAGACTGAGATTTTCTTTTTAGGCTCCTTGCCTTGATTTAAGTGAGAACTACATTATCTAAGTGCCTTCTCTGTTTGTGTTTTAAGTTTGTTAGTGGTGCAGAAGTAATTGAGACAACATCTAAATTCCATTAAAAAAAATTAATAAGGAGGTCAGTGAGCAAGGAATGTTTTGGGTAAAGTAGATGATAGTGAAATGATTTAATACATGGTATGAATTAATCCGTTTCACAAAAGGTAAATATAGTCTGAACTGCTTTTTAGAGGAACTAATTGGGAGTTAGGGGGATTATATGATAGGATGCCTGGGATAGCACACTGACACCTTTTCCTTTGTAATCCAAAGTTGTTTTGAGTGTCTTTTTCTAAATATAGATATGAGGAATTATAAAACTTCTAAGTAGGGGCAGGTATCACTTTGAGTTGTAATTCTACCCGGGGAAGAAAAAACCCACATGTTCTTCTATTACCCAGACATAGTAAACCAATACATGATCGACTTGGGCTACCTAAAGTTTGCTGAGATTTTTTGGGCTGGTGAACACAATTGAGTTTCCATTTCTGTGGTTATTCCCTAGAAGCGGAACCTGCATGGTTTGGTCTGCTGTCCCTCAGACATGGCTTACAAAGACACTCTAGCCACCACCCTTCCTTCTTCCCCAGCTGAGCTGGCACCTCTTTAAAACACCTATACAAATTTTTTTTTTTTCTCCTACCTTTGGCTGCCATTTAATTTGATTGTCCATTCCCGGTGGAGTCCTGATTTCAAGTGTGATTTCTGACTAATAAACTGTGTAAGCGGCTTATGGTTTTCATTATATACGGTTTGAACTTTATGATTTTTTTGACCCAGAAACAAGAAAGCTTATAGCAGTGCCTGAAGTCTTAGTGCAGTGTATTACTTCAGAGTCCCAGGAAGACATTTTTTTCCCAGGTCAGCAAATGCTTGTAGGTTTTGATAGATATTCTCAATTACGTCTCCAAAAATGAATTATGAGTTGTGAAAGGAACAGAATCCATACACTCTTAAGTCTTTGGGGGATTCAACTGTGAAGTCCCAGGGCTGTTTCTGAAAGGAAGAGGTTATAAGAATCGGGGAAAGAAAAAAAAAATCCTTATTACTTGCACCAGCAGTATTGATGGAGGCTGATAGGGAGTGCATGTTGCATGTATTTGTAGTTGTCGTCATGTTGACTGAAAATGTTTTATCAGCATGTCTTTTTTCAAAAGCCAGTTTTTCATCAAAATGTGACTTCTCCAGGGAAATGACTTCTTATAAACATGCTTTGGTTTCTTCAATGTGAAGAAAAATTTCCTATTTACAGCATACAGATACTATCCTTACTGTTCTGTTTTGTGTCATCTTGTGTGTGCTGAGATGCCAGAGCTTGGATTTTGATTACAGCACGTGCTAGGGCTCTACTCTCAAGGTGTTGATCAGGTCAGATAGCTTGGTTTTATTTTCATATCTGTTCAGTGGAGAAAATGAAACTGATTTCTTTAGTTTCTTTCAGATTCACTAATAAACATTGTATCGATTGGCTATTTATATATATTTATATTACCTATAATAGCGAATAATCACGTGTGCAGGTACTAGATAACAAATTGCACTATGAATATTTTTTATGACTGAGGTTGTGTTTTTTTTTTCCAAGGGATTCTGAGAAGGCTAAGCATCAGATTGCCCTCCGGTTTTTGTCGTAATTGGATGCTCTATCTTTTATTAGAAACCTGCATTGTCATGCACAAAACTTCATTTCTTGTAGAGATGACACGTCAGAGAAAAGGTCTCTTGTAGGTCAGTCAAACTGCATGGGATGACAATTCTTTTTTGCTGGTGAGATCATTTTGTATATGCATACCTTATATGCATACATGCATTTGTGAATGTTGAGTAGGTAATGTAACATCCTAGTTAGCAGTCAGAGAGATGCCAATACTGAAAGACTTGTCTTATTATGTGGGTGTTGTTTGAATTTTAGCTCAATCTAATGCTGGGAGGGAGGGGAACCAAGCTGCTTGTGGCTGAAAAAGGAAAAAGGCTGGTGATGTCAGCTGTTCTTTATCAGTGGAGATATGAATTGTCCTCACTGTCATCTGTTTACTTTCTGTTTAATCTGCAGCCCCTTTGGTCGTGCTGAAAACCAGCCTTCTCCTTTACAGCCTATGGAAAAAACCCAGAACCAGCTCTCTTTTTCCACTCTGGTTGTATTTTTGGTCTTGTTACTTTCCCCTGGACTTTTTCAGTGATGTGCATCTTTTCTTGGTCCGTATTTGTTCAAGGCAAATGCAGTTCTGCAGCCAAATTCTTACTGGTGCTGGTCAGAATTGTGTGTCTTCAGCTCGAGTGGGCAGGATTTTCCTACATGGAAAAATTTTAGAGAAAAGGTCCTTGATCTGTGAAACTTAGGACAATTTAAGTGTATCAGAGCTTCCAAGAGCCTTTATTCTTTTTTGTATTTTGGCTTTGTGTGTCTGTGAACGTTAATTTTTTTTCACCCTGTACTTTTAATGCAGCAGGAGGAGAAAATAAAATATAATATGTTCCTTCTAAATAAAATGATAGCAATGGAACTTAAATTATTTGTGCAAGCCATAGTCTGAAGTTGAAGTACTATATTGGTTTTAAACCAGCCAGTGTCTTATGCAAAGATTAAGAGAACTTAAATGGAAGTAGAGCAGCACAGCTAAGGAATACAGTTTTAACAGCAAAAGATGATTTTCATGAGGATTTATTTTACAGTCCTAACACTTATTATACTGCTCAGTAGTGCACATCATTTTGGCACTTTGCAGTTCCATTAAAGCTACAGAAAAAAGGTACAGAATTTCAGACACAGGAGTGTGCAGTGCGTGTGACAGTGGGCTGCAATTAAAACCCTGCATATTGAATAGTAAATGAGTTGGTTTGGGGCATCAAAAGAAAGAATGCACGAAGTGTATACCTAATACTTAAAGCTCTATAGTGCTTTTTAGCACCGATTGGATCGAGCAGAGCTGTATAACGTAATGACTGAGCGAGCAGCCTGTCTGGTACTTCAACTAGACTTTTCTAAATGAAGTTATTTCTAGTCTATTCATGGTCCATGGAACAATTACCTCCTGAGGAGAAAATAAAACATCTTGAGTGGTTCAGACAGCATCTTTGATACTGCAGCAGCCGAGAAGTCTCATAATAAAATGTTTTACCTAAAAGGAGATGAGGGAAAACACCCAGAGACTAAGCCATGACCACAGGATCTTTCTTTGAGAAAATGCACCATATTTTAGCTTGGTTGCAACTGTATTTGTGTTCACAGGGTCACTCTTGGGTTTAACAGGAGCTGCAAACGCTCAATTTTGAGAAGAGGGTTTGGAGAGCAGTTTGAAATACATAGGAGCAAACGTATCAAGCTCGATAACAAATGACGGTGGCTG
Source organism: Gallinago jamesoni (assembly GCA_025769975.1). NCBI lineage: Eukaryota > Metazoa > Chordata > Aves > Charadriiformes > Scolopacidae > Gallinago > Gallinago jamesoni. Next base: position 2,032,215 of record JAOQGH010000015.1, on the reverse strand, counting down.
TTACTACTCTGTGAAACATTTTTAATCAGGTGAAACTTTCAAAAAATATGAGACAGAACTAATAAAGTATTTTGCCCAAGCTTCTGTATGCAGCACCTGAATGTGAAGTTGCATGGTAATAAGCTTGGAGGCATATTTTGGGAAGTTATACTGACTATGGAAATATAGTAAAGCTTTTAAGCTCTGGGAGTTCGTAAGTTTTCTCCTTGTCTCTTTATTCTGGCAGTAGCCATTTACAACCTCCTTTTTTAGCCACAGGAAATCCCTTCTCTTGAACTGAGGAGGTATGTGAAATGTATTCCCTCTAAAGGCAACATCTGTGCTTCTTTGTGAATCACCAGCCAGAAAGGGTGCTCTATATGGTAATCAGCTTAACTGTGTTAATGGTAAGAATGATAATTATTTTCAGGTGGGAGTAGGTGCTGTTTGACACCTAGGGAAGTAAGATTGAGACCATAAATTATTGCAGACATCTGCAAAGATGTACTGCTACAAGTTGTCTTTTTCGTTGTGTTTAGCTGCTTGCCTGAGTGTGTTTAGATTTAACAAAAAAAGTGGAAAAAAACATGCACATCAGTAAAGTCTTGAGTTAATCAGAGTTTGATTACAGTGAGAACTCAGAAATCATCATGCAGTTTTGTTAATTATTAGAAAGATGATGTTGTATGTTGAAGTAATTGTAGTGAACCGCCCAGCTGGAAAAAAAAAAAAACATTGTTCAGATTTTCAGCTACTAAACTGTATACTTTGAGCTTGTTTCTATCCCTGTCTATTAATTGCTTCTTGTTAATTTATTTCTTACTTTGTATTATGTAAACGCCTGACATTTACCAACTAGATAAGTGTGTCATTGTCCTAGGAATTTTTTAGACACATGAGAAAGCACTGTTCTCTGAATGACTTTCTAAATCTCTGTGCCTTGTTAGTGTAGTTAATAGCATCCTTTGTATGTCTTGGCTATTTCAGGTACTGTTTTTTTCCTGGCCCATCTCTGTTTCAGGTGAAATCCATTTGCCCCAGGCCTGGACTGGGTTAATGGTAGAACCAGCAAATGGCTCCCTGATGCTGTGAGTGTCTGTTGAGAGCTTTGGAAAAACACATTTTGTTCAGAAAGCTTTGGGCCCAGCCATTTTTGCCTCTTCTTAAACTCAGTCTTCTCTATGCTTGCCTTCAGTTCAGGATCACTGGACTTCAAGATGATTGAAAATACTATTTACATATTAATCTTCTCTTCAGTAAGTAACAAAGTTCTCTAATGGATTATAAATTTCTGCTGCATTTTACTAGTCCTTCAGTGTATAAGCCTTTGATGTTGAGGTGAAACTATAACATTTAGACTGAAATTTTACACCCATCCTGAATTTTGACACAAACGTGATCTACCAGGAGTGAGGAATTGGTAGAATTGTTTGTTTTATGACCTTTTGCATGGACATTCTCACCTTAAGTGATCACTGGATAGAGATGAAGTGCATTGAAAGATGGGCTGTTCCACACCAGCTGTGAGGGTTTACGCGTGCAGAATACAATAGTGAAGGGTCTCCCGATAATTAGGAATTAGTTGGGGTGGCACGGTGGTCTGTGAAAGTCTTTCCATGTTCTAATTTGAGCTCTTGAAACCGGTTTAAGTCATCCGTAAGCCTCTTGTTCCCTTGCCAGGGGTTTGCGTTGCAAATAAAAAATGTGGATGGGGTGTGGGATGCTAGCAAGAAAGTCTAAGGACAAAGGTTGAATTCTTGATGAGTATGTGCATTTTGCTTAAACGATGACTATTCTGGAAGCTGCGTTAGAGGTACTTTATTGTAGTGTGAGGATACAGACCTGTTAACATTGATGCTGGCTGCAGCACAGTTGAATTTTTATCTGGGCTGCCTGATGGACCCCCCTGAGGCTGCGGAGTCTGTTAGCTCAGCGAAGCATCATGGTAATGTGAACATTCAACACCTGGTGCTTGAACAACATCAATTATGTCTGTGTGGCACTGTGGCATAGCAATACACCTGAAATCTTGGGTACTTGAGACTTGGGTAGAAGAAATATTATGCTTTTTCACCATTGTGACTCAGAGTCTTCTTCATGTTAAGTAATAGATGGCGATATAAAATATTGAATCTGCTCATCTTTTATGACTTTGGCAATAATAAAAGATCCCCTCTGCATAATGTTACAATATTGAAATATATATTCAATATATCTCATAAATTAGTTAGTGGGTTTTCGCAGGTATTGAATTTCAGTTTGAAAAAAATAGAAGAAAAAATGAATTGGTTTTTTGAACCTTAAAATTTGATGGTCCAAGTAAATGTTAAATTCAGGTATGCGTATGTAACTTGGATCAATAATTTAGTTAGTCCATTTCTAATGCCAAAATGACATAGCCAGCATTTTTTAAGAAATAGAATGGTATTGATTTAATCAGTGAGCACGATTAAAAAAACCCCAACAAATAATTCAAATTTTGTTAGGGTCTGTTTGAGCTATTTTGAATGTGCATCCTCTTGGGTTACAAAGAATGAAAGTATAACTGATTATTGATGTGATGGTTCGTGTATTCATGTGTGCTGCTAAAAAACAACTAACACTTTTTGCTTTGAAAAGAAATTGTAAGAAATTCTTATAAATGGTAAAATGCTTTTAAGAATTGCAGTACATTCCACAAGGGATGGAGTAGTAAGGCAAATTATTAATGGCATTTAGAGATGGACAAAAGCTTAGCACACTTTATGTTGAATAATGGTAGTGGCCAAGTCTTAAATATGAGATTTTAAGGCCTCTTCGGTAGCGCTGTGAGCTGCAGCCTAAGATGTGGTTTTAGTTTCCAGCTCTGTCATAGAACTGTTGGGTGACCTAAGAGAAGCTATTCCCTAAATCTGTCCAAAAAGGAATTAAATGTTGTATAACTGTTGTAGTGACTCCGAGCTTGAGCTGAGGAGGAAATTAACCCATTTAGTGAAGTCTTTAAGATCTTTCCAGAGTTGGTGCCAAAGAGGAATGAAAGTCATCACTGCTCAAGTAAAACTTTGAAGCCATGCAGTCTTCACATACAGGTGTTTCTTAAATTATAGCCATACTCTTTCATTGCAAGAGGAGTTCTTATGGGAGAATTTAATCTTAATTTAGAATTGACCAACAGAGAGCTTCCTTATTGGATCTAAATTTAAAATTTATCTTGAGATGACATTAGAGAGGTAAATTGCCCTTCTGAAGTATCAGGAGCAATGTACTGACTTGAAATAGATAGCATGATGATGGGAATTTGCCTTTTAATAATAAGGTAGACATGTTTTCATTAACATAGACATAGAAACAAAATACTGCAGGTTTTGGCTAATAGGTTGAAATTGTAAAAGGGCTAATTGTTTGTGTCCCAGTGCTTTTTATTTAGTAAAATACAAATTTTTGCAGCTACAGACCTGTGACTATAGGTAGAAAAATCAAGGTTTGGAGGGGTTGTGTGTAGACTGTTATTATTCCTCTAACATCCAATTCCTCATACCTGCCTATGCATTTATCCTGCCTTCATCTCGAGGCCACTTAAGCTTTTGTTGTAATTCATATGGATAGCCATAAACTCATAAATTATAATTTTGCAGTAAGAGAAGTACTAGGAAAATATCCATCAGCCTGCCAGGTCCTTAGCTTCGGGTCTGAACCTGGGTTTGTTTTTTCAGTGAAACAGAACTTTATTAATAACGCTGTGTTGCTCACTTTGCATGTTAAGGTGTTGGAGAGTGAACACAATCATACTTCAAGTTACAGGCACTTAAAAGTCACACAAAATGACAAGCAGATTTGTTGGAAGTGGACATCACTGCTTTAATATGAAAAATGTTCATAGGCTATAAAGAAGTAATTCCAGTTCAGATATAATCTGTGAAGGGCCTATTAGTTTTTTGATTGCTGGGCCTACGGTAGAATTACACAGCAGAGCAGAGAGGTAGTATTTGTCAAAAATGACAGAGTTTTCCCAAGAAACCCGGAGTGCAGGAGCTCTAGAAAAATCAACCTAGTTTTCCATTATTGGAAAAACAGATTTATTAAGCATTTAGAGAAGTACTTATGTTACAAGATAAGGTTGGGAAGGCCAGGCCAGTCTTATTAGACCAAACGGAAAGGTAGCTGAAAATGCAGCTTTCCTTGGAAAAGGTGACGAAGGTTTGCTAAGATGTAAATGCTGTATGACAGAATATTAGCCCCCCGTGAGGCTCGTCTGCAGCGTTGATCTAAGACTCAAAGGTGTTGAGAAGAAATCTGCAGCTTTTCCTGGGCATTGGGTGGAAAGGCTGGAAAGATTCCCAGTCAGATATTCCCAGTGTAAACATAAAGATTATTCTGTAAGTTGGGGAGAACAAATAATTACCTAGAAAGGTGATGGTGGGGGGTTCTTTTGGTGTTTTTTTCTTTTTTTTTAAACAGAAGATTGTCCTGTTGGAGGCTGAATTGCATTCTGGAGGGGAGAGCTTATATCAGAAATGAAATGTAAAATGTTTCAACTTGGATCTGTGCATTAGGGATCTGCCTCAGCTGCATGAACAGGTTTTGTGAGAGGTGAAAGATGGGACTCACGGATAGAGCAATGGAATGTTGGTGAGATCTGGATTCAGGGATGTTTTTTGCTTCTGCCACAGTCTCTCCCAATGTTTCTAATAAATCACTTAGTTCTTACAGGAGCTCCTGCGGTATGTATTTTTTCTGGCCCTTGTCCTGTGTTTTCAGATTATAGACTTTCAGAATATTTGCTCGGTATCTTACACTGATAATTTCAGTCTCTAGGAGAAGTTGTATGTACAGAAGCTAACTTGTTGTATGGGTGAAGTTTGCTTCAAGGATCACAAAGTGGGAATTAATTGCATAAAGATTTCATATAGTGAGTATGTACTGGTTAAAATTGCCGTTTATCTGGTTTATGCTGTTAATAAATTGCTAGAAATGGAGAGACACAATTGAGGAAAGACTTGCTCATCAGGCACGAGGGTAACTCAGAAGGTGCTTGAGTTCCTTATCCTGAAGGCATTGAGGATAACTGAGCTCTCACAGGCTTTTCATCTCTCTCAAGTTCCTGTAGCAGTACTGGGACTCTGTGAGTACAGTGAGGTTGTTGGGGGAAGAAGAGAAGAGTTTTAACAGGAGCAATTTAAACTGCTGAGGAGATTTTGGATAGGAATGGTGCAGCAAGGACAGAAAATGATGAAAACTTCTAACAGATAAGAGCCGTCAGAATTTTAAAGTGTTTTCTGTAGGAGATGGGGATTGAAAGGGAACTTCTTGGTTAACTCTGTGTAGCCAGCCCAATGCATCTGATCACTTTATTCAGACTTAAGGTGATGGTATGTGGACCCAAGCCAGGGTAAATTCTGCCCTACAGGGCCCTACAGGGCGACCTTCATATTCTTTCACTGGATTAAACTGTAGAAATTTGACTTTCTTATTTTATTTTGCAGGAAACTAAGTTGTCTTACCTTATTGGTAAATGAAACAAAATTGAGCGTTGATGCCTTCGCTAGGAAAGTCAGAACACAGGAAAGCCTTTAGGTACAGTCTGCGTGTTGTTTGTCAGCTCTGTCTCTACAGATGGCAACACCTTTAAACATGTCTTTTGGCTCAAGGTGGAATGGAAGATACTTATGAACCTAAATCAAGCACATCCCCACGCTCCCCTCAAAAACACCCAAACCCTACACCTGGCAAACTACAGAAATCTAACCGGGCTTGCTTATCCCTTTGAGAAAAATGGGTTTATTAAATCATAGATTGAAGATAGGGAATTGTTGATTTTTATCTCTCTCATAGACAAGATGCAATTTAGCTGATAGAGAGCTGAACCTGAAGAGCATTCTGTAAGTTGTTTATTTTCTTCACAGATTTGTAGCTAATACTTAGTTTGCAAACTGTGTCCTCTGTTATGTTCCTTTTCAAACCTTTTATCTGTCATGAAGATTATGGAAGAATTTTGAGATAACTTGTTGCTTTTTATTCAGCTTCTGGAACAGCCTAGGGGTTTTGAAGGCCAGCAAATAGCCAGAGGTTTCTAATTCCAGAAACTTAAAATAGGTTCTGAATGCCGTAGCCCTCCTGGCTTTGCTGGAGATTCTGTGTCAAATGTATAATTTTCCTGGTTTTGGTGTTTTTTGTTTTTTTTTTTTTAATTTATTTTATTTTAATCTCTTAAAATATCTCTTAGTATCTTGCTTGTTTAGCAGAGTTTACAAAGAACACTTATAATCTCCAGGCTCGTAACAGTTTTCATGGGGTTCCTGAGGATACTGCTGTTGCAGCCAAGGTAGTTGGGAAGAGGAATCCTTGGTGTTATTACAGACCACAAGAGCAACTTAGTACAACTCACACAAATTAAAAAATTATTAGAAATTATTCCTTCTATCTCAACAGTGAGAACCCAAATTTTCCAATGTAGTTTTGCTCTTACATCAAGACATGGGTAATATTTTGCTGTACTTGGTGTTCATGGAATGGTTGAGGACTCTCAGCAATTAACTCATCAGTGAATTTAGGAGGCAATAATGATGTGAATTCAGCAGACTGATTTAGAAAAGTTTTTCTGTTTCCCTCATTGTTACACTAGCCAAGTGCATTGCAAATGCTGAAGAACCCTATGAGGTGGGAAAATCTTTAGTTCCGTGGGATAGATACAAAGCTGAGATAGGAGGAAATTAGTGATTTGTTGGACTATAGAAGATAACATTAGGTAATGAACTCACATTGAAATTTCATGGTTAACTCTGATAACGCCCTTTGAATTTCCCTGTCTAAAATGAAGACCAGAATGGAAACGCTCTCCCTTAGCTCTTCAGTGTGAGCAAAGAGCGGATGCTTTTTCTGCTTTAACATAAAGTCTGTGCATTTATTGTCTCACTCTACTTGCAATACTCTGGTTTCCCTAAAATGATGAATACTTTGAAACAGGGAGAAAATTGAAGCATAATGGCATGTCGGTTAGAAATGAAACAAAATGAAATTAAATACAAATAGAAATACCATTTATTTTAAATAAAAAGGGCTAAATGTCTCCATGAGGATATGGTCAGTAAAATGCTTCAATTTAGCTTGTTGTTCATCTTGTATAAATAATAGCGAGTTCCTCCCCCCAACCACCCTGCATTATAGAAAGTGCTGTCAGATATTGCAATCAGATATGTGTAAAAGAGCTGGTTTTAATTTTCTGTCAATTATTCAGCTGACTGAATCTGTTGTTTCTAATTTGATATCTGGGTGTCTACATCTCAGCAATAATTCAGGGTAGATGTTTGCCTGCTCAAATGAGAGTACATGCCTTGACATGGGGAAATTGGCCACGTGTTGGGTTTTGATTGGTGTTTCATGTCTGCCATACCGGTGCTTCTCAAAGGCAATACTCCGTTGTAGGATAGATTTTGCTATTCTGACAGTGATTTTTTTGCTTGTATGTGGAGCAAACCATCTGAGACACTGAACGCTTACCCTTTCTTATAGTTTTGTTTGGGTTTTGTGGTTTGGTTTTTCTGTTTGTTTGGGTTTTTTTTTCTCCACCTCCTTGGAAAATAGGCCTGCTTGCTACTGTTTGTTTGGGTGCTGCAGCACCTACTTCAAAGAGATGGGAGAACTGATTGTTAATGCAGCGTAAATTTAAAATAGCAAAATAATAGCACTGTGTTGAATAGTTGTGAGTACCCATCCATCTTTCACACCACGTTCCTTGCAATAATGGTCCCACGCTTCCCAGAATGTTATGCTACCAGTGTGTTTGGAATAACAAAGTTGTGGGAAAGACGAATGGTGTGAATCAAAGTCTGCATGGTAAATCACATTTTTGGGTCTTTGGTGGATTGAGGTCTTGATTTGTAAATCCTTCGCAGCACAGGTGAACTCCACTGATCATACAATGGTTAGAGTTGGAAGGGACCTTAAAGATCATCGAGTTCCAACCCCCCTGCCATGGGCAGGGACAATTCCCACGAGGCCAGGTTGCTCAAAGCCCCATCCAGCCTGGTCTGGCATCTGAAAGTATGCACGTGTTTATACAAATGCATGTGAAAAGGCAGCCAGATCTCCACTGGGGCTTAGGTGTGCTTCTGGAAATGAATAATCACAACCTTCTGACCATGCTTTTGCTAAGTACATTTATGCTAGCAACACATTGTGCTGCTGCTGCTTTTGTACAGCCTGTTAAAAGAGGAATTTTCAGAGTCTTGAGAATTAAAGCTCCTTACACTGATTTGATTGATGGTCCTTTTATCAAGTGCTGTGCTGGTACTTGTGCATACAACATACAAAGTATCGCACACAGTTTCCAATTTAATGACTCTTCTCAGTGAAGAAAATCCATATTCTCTGTTCTAAACAACGTAGACCAAAAGTCGAATAAACAGTAAAAAACAAATGGAGTAACCAGGGATTAGCAGACAGTGCATTATGTTGATTACCCACATTGTCTTCAGCTTAATAAATTCTATTTTGCTGTAAGTCAGTTCAATTGTGTGTGAAAATAGAGAAGGTGGAAAATGAGACTGAACAAGAGGGTTAAATGACAGTGTGCCATTCCAAAAGCAATTAAAAAAACCACAAAACGACCCTTGAGGAAAAGAAAAAAAGGAGGTTTTGAAGTGTAAAATAAAATACACGATTCTGTTTTAATGTGGGAAGCTAAAATAGTCTGTCCAATCCTCATCATTAAACCCATACAAAAGCAGTTGATGAAGTACTTTTTCATGCATCGTGTGGCGCTTGCAGTGCTGCAACATTGACCTGCGCTATTGAGTAATCACTAAAAATGGGCAAACAGGAAGTAGCAGTAATTCTAAGTCATAGTTTTGTCATCCTATTCCTTGAATCCACATTAAGATCCCCGAGACTTGCTATGATTCAATACGTGCTCTGGCAGAACCTGTTGCAGAATAAGGACCTTTAATTTTCTGTCATTAAGTGAATACCTCCTGAATGCCTGTGTCTTGAGTCGTAAGAATAACCTTGCAGCAGGAAATTTTAAAGAGATGTTTGGAAGACTCAGTTAATGTTAGCCCTTATTTATTTATCTGCTTAGGTTTGCCTTAGTAATTATGGAAATCTTGGTAGATTGCAAGAAAACTGAAAATGCACAAAACATCTAAGTGGAACAGCCTGATTAGGCTGGGAAGAGAAGAGTCAAGCACAAAGTAAAGGAAAATGTTTGGAATGTATGACTGTGAAACGTAGCTGAGCTGTTTATCTTTTAGTCTGTTAATTATTTCGTTTCTGTGTTGAAGTTAGGAATCACTACCCAGAACTCATAAGCATCCAGACAGAGCTCCAGCTGGGGCCAAGAAGAGGTGGAAGTGCTCAGAAACCTTGGAAAAGTGGGCTGGTGCATAAGGAAGTAGTGTCATCTAGTGGTTAAAGAAAAAGACCAGGAAATCAGGACTCCTAGGTTATATTTTAAAATGTACGACCTACTTGCTGGTCGATAAATGTACTTGAAAATCTTCATCCCATTTCTATGGGGGAAGAAGGGAGGAGGAGGAGAGATTAGGTGGGTTTTGGCCCACCGTACTTCTCGGTTTTGAAAAACCACAAGGCAAAATCTGAAAGACTTGTGTGCCACCATCAGAACCTTTTTGTTTAAAGGCAATTTGAAGCAAACTGATTTATGTTTCAGGAAACATAGGAAGGATGCCTCTGGTGCATTTGTATTTCAATGTGACCAGAACAGTTTAGGATTTGGCAGTTTTACATCCTACGGAGTTGCCAAGTCCAGGCACGGGGTAAGGAATGCGCTTGTCAGTTTGCTTGTGGATAATGGAGGAGAGAGCAAGCTGTTTAGTGTATATATATATATATATTCACTAGTAGGCAGCTTATAAACAGTTTATGGTGGCTCAGTAGTAGTTTTGTTCATTGCTAATGATCAATGTCGGCAGTTTGTGGAGGACTCCCAGCTGTACCTTTTGTTTCTATCAACTATAATCAGTATTGTTTCCTGCTCTTGTTGGCAGCAGACAAGCTGGGATGAAGGAGACGGCGGGAGAGCTAAATCCCAGAAAGCTTGAATGTGTTGCGGTTGGGGGAAGAGAAATGCTATCATGGATTTCTCCTTTCCTTGATAGCCCTTCCTGAGAAGTGTCTGAACCTCAGCAGGTCGAATCTGCAGCGTTGTGGTCACTTGGCTCCTTCCATCTTTTTGGGTACCTGGAGTTGTGGTGCCCACTTGCCCAACTGGGAAGATCCTGTCCTGTAAGCTGGCTGGACATGGACAATGGGAGGACAAGGGTTGGCAGACCATCGTGTATAGAGTTGTTACCTTTTCTCTCTGAATGGTGAAGGTTTGCAGTGAGCGGTTATGGCGTTGCTAAGCCTGCCTGCTGTGAACTGCTGGCACCGAGGGATGAATTTGCTCGAGGTGCCCTCCAGCTCCTACAGCGCAGGGGCCTCAGAAGAAAGGGACACAGTGACCCTGTGTTTGTGCCTTCGGGGTTGACTCTCATAGCTACCGTGGCACCGGAGTGTATCACGCCTCTTTATCAGAGATGACACCTGTATGGTTTAGGAAAGAGTGATTGATTTCCTATCTGTACAGCAGAAATAAGTCTAGAGGGACTAAGGCAGGGATTTTCTAAAGTATTTGTGTGTGTAATTCCCATTAAAGTAAGTGGAAGTTACCCAGCAGGAGTATCTTTGGAAGAGGTTTGTTCAAGCTCCCAAGGCACAAGGAGCTGAATCCTTATGTCTCGCGTTGCATGCCTTTGCTGTTTATTTCAGTAAATTCACTCAGAGGTCCGACCTTACATTGAAATCTTTTCTGACATTCAGATTGGTTCTGGCTCTGGCAGGTACTCCATCTTTCTTAGGTTTGTTGACTTGCCGTGCTAGCAATATTTCATTGGCTCAGCGATCCCATCAATAAACAGTGATTCCCCACAGAGAGCGACCTGCAGATAAATGATATGAGCTGGGGACATCTTCATATCTAGTCTTCAGTGCTGCATATGGGATTTTTCATGTGGATAGAGGCTCCAACAGCTTTAAATGTGGGCCTGCTTCAGTGTTCCTCTCCTGTTTGGTCAACGTGCTTTTACCGTGGCCCAAGAGCACGTGGAAATTCTCAGGGGGAAGGCTCCATGGGTTCCAGGAGGCGTTCCTCCACCTCCTGCTCTGTGGAAGCTTTTCTTGACTACCTGATATTCTTGTTACAAAACAGCACAAACATGTTTCTGTTGGCAATAACAAAATGCTGGATTGACTGACTCCTCTGAGCAAGCTTTTCTCACTGAGCTGGCGTGGAGAAGCCTTGTCTCTGGTGCTGTGGGAGCCTGAGGAACACGGCAGCGTTTGGATCCGCAGCCTTGGCAGCGCCATTGAACAAGGGGAACAAGGTGAAGGGCAGCCGAATGCAGAGCTGTTAACATTCTGCACAGCACACAACTTCAGCTCAGTGTTAGATCTACTATTATAATTCTCTGTTAATTACATAGTGTTGATTATATAACTACTTAGCAGTTCCTCCTCTTTTAATGAGCACAGCTGTTTTCTGTCCAGCTTCAACAGGGAAAATTTCCCATCTCTAATTTAAAAGTAATACACTCAAAGAAAACTCCAGAGGGCTCTTGGGTTCGCACTGTTTAATGTGTTCCGCTGCTCATGGTGCCTACAGGCTTCCTTCAGCCTAGAGAGCACTTATGGCTATTCCTTTTACCCTCTTAAATGAATCTTTATAACTAATGAACTTTATTAACAGTGTTAAAAAACTAAGAGAGCCCTCACCTTGTAACGAAAACAATTTATTTAGGTGGACTGACACAAGCTGTCATGTTCATTTGGATCCATGCATTGTGGTTCCGACTTCTCCCAAGTCGCAGGTGATGGGAAAAGAGGAAATGGACTCAAGCTGCCCCAGGGAAGGTTCCGATTGGATATTGGAGAAAATTTTGACACTGAAAGAGTAATTAATCCTTGGAATGGGCTGCCCAGGGCAGTGGTTGAGGCACCATTCCTGGAGGTATTTAAAAGATGGGTTGACGTAGTGCTTAGTGACATGGTTTAGTGATGATTTTTGTTTTTTTTTTTTTGTCAGTTAGGTTGATGGTTGGACTAGATAATCTTACAGGTCCCTTCCAACCCAGACAATTCTGTGATTCTAAAAATGGGAGGATATAATGCAGTAGTTCTTTGGTATTTGTATTCATTTTTCTGACCAAATACTTTGTAGAAAGTGGACCAACGGGCAGGTTTTTTTGCCAAAAACTAATAACACAAACATGTATTTGCTTACGCTCAAGTAGCTGTGAGTTACCGCTTTCCAGGAGACAAAATAATTAACATCTGCTGGAGATCAGCGAGGCTGAGGTGTTGGAGCATTAAAGGCAAGTCAGGCGTAGGTGAACCGCAGCAATATACTGGATGAAGCCCTGCAGGTCGTTGCTTGTTCCCAGGTTCATGTCAGACACGTGGCATCAGTGACAGTAACCTCTTAAAGATCTTGCTGAGAACTCAGTCTAATTTCATGGGCTGCAGCAGGAGTGCAAACATTTTGGGCACGGACAGTTTGTCTTTGGAAAACATGTTTTTGTCAGAATTGAAACATTTCCCAGGAAGATGTAGGCTTAGATAAAGTTCTAGGTGGAAGAATTGTCAAAACAAATCACTTCAGCTTTCTAGCTCGGTTTTCACAAAGTCAAATTCATTTCACTAAGATTTTTATAACTTTTAATTTTTCAGGTATATGTTAATATGCTGGCATGTTTTGACGCTGTCAGAGTACAATCATTGTGACCTGAACAGAATGTGCGAGAATGCTCAATTTTTATGTGTGGTTTTTTTTTTTAAGAAAACTTTTGGTCTTGAAGCCATTTTGACGGTGTGATGCAGGAGGAATTGGCTGAGGTGGATCTGTAGCAGTGGCAGGAAGTCTGTAGCAAGATTTGAGCTTTATTTCTTAACGGGTGGCCTGTTATTTCTGCATCATGGTTCTCTGTTCTATTCTCTAATGAGATCTGGGACTTTCTCGATCTGCTAACTTGACCCTACTAACAATATTTAAGAAGTTCAATAACTGATAAATATTCGAGCAAATGATTGAACAGGCTGTGGAGCTGTAAGTTGATTGTAACCACCTAAAATAATTTTTGTTGATGTGCTTTTAAAGCACTATTCTCATCCATAACATCTATTAAAAATTTATTAGTCTGTGTACCCTTTATAGGTGTAACCTTCACATAAATTGAGACTGCTTGATCTGTTATTGAGAGCAAAGCCCGTGTTCCTAGAAAGGTGGTGATTTATCTGGAAGTTGCTCTTCACCATTTTTAAATACTGCACAGATAAATATGTCTCTTTAGGTAGAGTGTCCTTTTGTTTCCCTGGGACGCTTGATTGTAAACATACATCAAGTTGTTTCCCTCAGGGGGCCCTGTTCAGATGCAGCTTGAGTTATATTATGGTAATAATATTCATTCTTTGCATTAATAATTACATTGAATGCCTCCTGTTCAGCAACGTATTGTATTTCTTTGATGTTTTCCTTGCTATTATGAACTGCTGTGCTGTTACTGTGTATTTTATGCTGACAACTCAGGTCGCTCTGGTTTTTTTTTTTCTCTCCCTGTGTTTTCCTTTTCTCCATTACTTGGGCTTGTGTATAGTAATATATCATATAGGGTAAAAGAGAGTTAGGGTCACCTAATCCACTCAGTTCCTGGATCTGACAGGTACATACGAACTGGGTGTTGGTATTGACTGCCATGCCACTCTGGTGAACTCTCCTAATAAAACCAGGAATTTCCACACTTGGTTGCTACAGGGAACAAATGATAAAAGTCGGAGGTAAAATGGCTTGTGAAAGTACAATTTATAAGATTAGAAATAATTTGCATCTGTTTTTTAAAAAAAGAAAAGAAAAAAGGTTATTGTAGCAGTTTTCTGATGGCGGTTTGGTGATGGTTTTTTTTTGGTGTGGGTTTGTTGTTATACTTTGCTTGTTTTGTTTTCAAACTAAATACGTTTACCTGGAGTCCAGAACAACAGTAACAAAGACAGCTGTGCAGAGTACACAGTACAAAACTTCATGGAGATTTTTTTTATATTGGCAGGACGCATTAGTTTTGATTTTTTCATGTATTTAATGTATCGCTGACTGCTGCGACTAGTTTCCAGGGTGGTGTATTTGAAGCTGCATGTGAGTTTGAATTTGGTTGACGGGGGGAGGCAGTAAAAGGTGAAAATGTTCCCACTTGTGACATCTGAACATCCTCCTCCCAGGAGGAAACCAATCTAGTGTAGTAAGACAGAGCCCTGCAGCAGTGGAAAGAGTAATAGAGGCATTTACAGAACCTGCTTGCTAGATTTCCTGTGCAGAAAATATATAGTCTGTGACTGAAGATCATCTTTTAGCCTGCTTAACCTAGATATGGAGATGGTAGTGCTGGGAAAGGTTATTTAGCCCTTGCATATTGCAACTTTTAGTTTGTTGGTCAACTTAGAAGCTGGCCTGGAAAAGAAAGGACAGAACTTGTCTTTCTCCTGGACAAGATTAGGGTGTGGAATTGCTGAGGAGAATCTTCTCTCCACTATGAATGTTGGAAGGGATGGGGAAGGCTGAGAAGATGCCCACAGATGGAAACCCCTTGCTGGCTTAGAAAGCCGGAGTCTTTGTTAAAAGCTGTGACCTCTTTACCTCTGAAGACAGCCATAGAAAGAAAAGGTCCTTTGGATCTTTTTGTCCCTTTCTCCAACACTTTGTCAAGTCCTCTTTCCTTCAAAGCAGCAATTTTTCTTTGTGCTTTTTTTTTCTACTTTTTTTTTTTCAGTTCTCTTTAGCAAAGACTCTCCAGGGAGCCAGAGTTGAACTTGGCACAAACAGCCAGGAAGACGGCTTGAGCTCACTGTCTGTACAAATGTCCAGGATAAACTGCTGTATTAATATTTCAAATGATTTCCTAATACCGTATGCATTGTGGCAGGCATCCAGGGAACAAGGCTTTCCTGGTGAAATCTGCCTTCTCTTTTTAATATGTAGCTATAAATAGTTTATTTTTAAAACTGTTTTGTGGAAAGAGCAATGTTTTTGGTAATGGAAAATCCTGACACCCTTCTTTAGGCCTTACATCAATTTTGCTTCTGCTTCTTTGGAATTATACTGACTTTTCTTGGGTGTGATGCTGGAGAATCCAGTCCTGTTGTTTTACAGCTGTACTACTGTAAATCTCTTCAGAGTGGGAGTATCTTTATTAGCAGAACTTCATTAGAGTGAACTCTCATATTGGACAGGTTTAATTTAGGTTTACAAAGAGAGCTTTGGTTATGTTGGCCTGATGGAGAGATCTTTAGGCTCTTCCTTACCTCAACACGGATTTGGGATTTTGGGGATTTCTTTTGGCCCCTCTCAGTCAGTGTCACATGAGATACAAGTGAGAACTTGGCCTGTTCTGAAAAAGTGGTTAAAAATCTTTTGTTGAAATGTTTTTGCATGCACATGTTCCATAGGAATTAATGTCAATTGGAAAAAAAAAAAGGAAAACAAAAATGTTTGAAATCAGAATGTTGTGTAGTCAAAGAAGGCCCTTTTTGAAATCACTGGGTTTAGAGTGTCATTTCACAAGGACTGTTCATTGTTTGTTTGTTTGAAGTTTGGAATTTAATGCGGTGTTCCAGCTGACATGAAACAATTTTAAATTTTTCCTTGTGAAAAATTAGTTCTTTTTTTTATTTCAAGTCACACTGAGGAAATAATGCTAATGTTTTTTATATATATATATTCTGCTAAAGATAGTTTTAGAAGAAACTTTACAGCACAGAGGGACTGAGGCTGAAAGATGGCCTAGTCTCACCACCCTACTTAAAGCAGAGTCAGGTAGAGCAGGTCTCTCCGAGACGTGTCTCATTGGGTTTGGAATATCTCCGGGGATGGAGATTCCACCTTCTGTCTGGGCAACATCTTCACATATGTGACACTCTAGGAACAAAATGGTTTCTCTTGTGTTTAAATGGAATTTTTTGTATTTTGGTTTGCATCTGTTGCCTCTTGACCTGTCACTGCGCAGAGAAGAGCCTGACTTGGTCTTCCATGGTCCCTACCCTCAGACATTTGTTCACATGGACAACATTCCCCCTGCCCCATCTAGAGACTAAATAATCACAGCTCTCTGGGCCTCTGCTTGTTATGTATATTAATGCATTTCCAGTGTTTGGCTGTCATGCATATTCCTCTTTAGACTTGCATTTCTGAGTAGGGATATGAAACTAGAGCCCTTGGAAGACTGGGACAGATGCTGATACGACAAGAAACATGAGAGTAAGAAGGCATCGTGCGTGAACAATGTCTACTACTTCTTATGGGATTTCCACTGTTAAAGCGTTCTTTTTCTGCAGATGATTTCTATGTCTAGAGTGGGAGGTAATTCTCTAACAAGAATAGATTTGCCCAAACTTGTAAAATTGCCGCCTTCTCTCATGCTTGTGTGAAGAGCAGGGAATGGTGACATGAAGTGTGTTTGAAGATCAGCGACAGCTACCTTAAGGTCTGACTCAATAGCTGTTTAACTTGGCAAAGTCTTTACTTTGACTCTGTTTGGCTTCTGGAAGCATTGAAAATATGTTTACTGGTTTGTACACATAACTGGGTGACTCATTTCATAAAAATATGTGTCGAGGTAGGTCTCACAAAGGCAGTTATTACCTTTTCAATCATTTCTACCAAAAGGATAGTATTTTTTCTTGTTACTGTAGGAGTTCTCTGTTTCAAGTGATTCTGAAGTTTGATATTTAATTTATTCATGGGCTTGGGTTTTATATTGCCTCTTGTGACTTTGAGGAGTTGATTGTGACTCTCCCACTGTAAGTTCCTTCAAATCCAAATCCTGGTTGTGAAATGTACCCATTTGTATCATTACTACCAGAAATCAAATTAAATAGGATTGTTCTGACAGCTCTGAATTTGCTTTCATTGGGGAATATTCCTACCTGCATATATTCATAGGCAGATGTTTACATGATATACATGTTTTGAATTATGCTGGTAATCCCTCAGAGGGATGAATTTTCTTAACCCTTCTAAGTATTTAGGGGTAAAAACCAGGGGAGTAACTTCCTTTTATGCCAATTTGAGTCTGGCCAACTGTATTGGAGTCAGTGAAATTAACAGCATATGCATGGTGGAATTCAAACTGAAATTTTAATTCTGACAGCCAAGACTCACAGTTTCTCAGGATGCACTTCTGCGAGAAGTCCTAAAATCTCAGCAGAACCACGGAAAGCTGAGTCCCAGCTTGGATGTGTGTTAGCGTGTGCCCCAGCTGGGATCAGGAATCCCGCACGGTGATAGATACAGTGCTAAAAGAAACTTAACCCCAATGGACAAGAGCAGAGGGGAGAGGTTGTACTTGCCTTTTGGCCAATAAGGCTGGGATAGAGGCAGGAATAGAAGCCAGATCTTCTGAGTTGGATTGAACTGGTTCTCAGCAAGACAATTCTGCCTGTGAGGAATACAGCTTGCAGACTCAGGGACTTGATTTGGGGATTTGGGATGGGCTTGAAATGAAGTAACGGTGGCAGACTTTTTTCTGGAGTGTCTAGGGGGAAAATGAGAAATGTTGTGCTTAGGGTATGCTCAGAGAGATGATTCCTTTTAAAAGAATATGTGACCACGTCTGGGAGGTGACGGGAGAGAGACTAGTGGTTGATGAGCAGCCACATCACAATCCTAGAGGATGACTTTGTTAGAAATCCCCCCTTCCCATGAGTGAAACACATGTAAAAAAGCTGAAACTGTACTGGGACATGCCTTTTCTTGGGTGAAATCAAAAGCTGATGCTGTCCTTAGGGAGTTGTGGTTCTGACATCTGCAGCATTTAGGGTCTGGACCCTGAGTCTGAAAATTGTGGTGGTGGAACTAATGGCTTGTGTGTCAATCCTGAATGATCATGGCCCTTGCCAAGAATCACCTTCGCTTCTTTCAGCAGCCCTTGTAAGCTTTTGGGGAGCTTTTTTCAGGACTCCTTGGAGGCCCTCAGATGGCTTTTGAAGTTTCTTTCAGCTGGCAGAGTGAGGATTTGACCAAGTATTATCAGTACCCTGATGGGAAAAGGTGGCAGCTTTTGACCCAGCCCCTAACTGTGCCTGGAAATCAGTGCTAAGACACTTTTGAATTCCTGTTTCTGATTACTCCATGTTGCAGACTCTGTAGTTTCTAGCTACCAAGACCTTGACACTTTTCTGTGCTACTTTAAAGTATATTCAGGAGCTGAATAGGCATGGGATGTTTGTTGTGGTGTTTACACTGCTAGAGTTGGACACTGTAGGGCTCGTGCAGCAGCACAAAAGCATATACTTGTTTCCTAATTTGCTGAAAGGAGAGCACACTCTGAGCCCTGGTATTGCCCAAATGAGCAAAATCAAGAGAGGCTGGCTGCAAATAGAAACAAAGCATTTCCCCTGTCTCCTAAACATTAGTGTTTCTCATCCATTTGATTTAACAAGGGCAATCACCCTGCCACTCTAATTATCTCCGTCAGACCTGCAGTGCAAATGAAGCACACCTCTGATTTTGAAGAGGAAGAGAGTACCCTGGTGCCTGCGTGCCTTTTAGTCCATCGTGATGCACATCTTACCAGAGGAAAGCATTTGGACGTTGCCTTGTTAACACGAGTGGGTTCCTGGTGGACGGCAAAGGGCTATTTTTTTTTTATTTACAAAAGTAGTGGAAAGAAAACATTCAGCGTCTTTGATTAGAATTAATAGTTCATTAGCCTGGGCTGTCATCGCCTGCTAGCACTGTGGATCTGGATGGTGGAGCTGATGAATTATTCTGGGGAGAAGAACAACAGTGGGGATGGGGATTCACAGAGAAATACTGAGTATGTGTAGGGCAGCACAAGTGTGG
Source organism: Gallinago jamesoni (assembly GCA_025769975.1). Classification (NCBI taxonomy): domain Eukaryota; kingdom Metazoa; phylum Chordata; class Aves; order Charadriiformes; family Scolopacidae; genus Gallinago; species Gallinago jamesoni. Next base: position 2,013,377 of record JAOQGH010000015.1, on the reverse strand, counting down.
GAATGGTTTCTGAGGGCAAGGAGCCCAAAGCCCTGACTCTGCACTTGTCCAGGGTAGATAAATGTGCATTTCCCAACCAGCCTTGCCTATGGCAGATGTTGCTGCCTGTTGCTGGCTGGCTTCAGCACAAAATGCTCGTTACTGCTCCACTGGTAGAACTTACCAGTTCCTAAATCTGTTGGCAGAGCTCCTTGTGAGTCCTCAATTATTTGTTTCCATCAAAATGGGAGCAAAGTTAACAGAAACATGTTATTGAAACTGTTTTAGCAGAGGATTTTTCCTTCTCCCCATCTCCAAAGTGATAGGGGTGGTGCTCAGCCAGGATTGTGGAATAGAAGAGAAGAAGACTTCCCTCTAGTCTAGAAGACTTCCTTCTTGAAAACAAGTTATAGGGGGCAGAGATGCATTGGATGATGCTTTCCTATTGAAATTGAAATCTGATTCAAATTGAAAATTTGATTCCAAACCTCAGCGTTTGAAGACTAGACAAGCTGTGTTCTCTGTACTGGGTTTTGACTGTTGAACGGACACCAGCGTATTGTTCCCAGGTTGGGTTAAGATGAGGAGGAGGAGATTGTACCACAACACCAGTCTGGAGGGATTTTTACTGAACACATAGTTCTCACGTTGCTTTTGAGTGTTTTTGTAACTTACTCTTTGTCACAATTTACCATGTGTAAGAGGGGATTTGGAGCATGTATTTTATCAAGCTACTTTTGTGGACCTGGAGGCCTGTTGTTAGTCTTTTATGTTTTGAAGCAGGAACTGTCTTTTCACACCACGCTGTAATAAAAGCTGTGGGTCCCAGGGCAGAGAACAGGAGGTCCCAGGAGGTTCACAGACTGTATTGACACGGACCAGGGTAAGGTGGTAAACCTGAAATCAGAGGGATATTGAGAAATCTGTTTCACAAACAGCCAAAACCTTAGGCTATTCTAACGAGAGGCTTAGATTTGGCTGTTATTTCTAACCTGGGAAAGTAGCAGGGGTGAAAAAAACAACCCTGAGGGTTTTCAGGGCCATTAGAGAGAAAATCAAAACTCTCCTGGACAAGCAGGTATCAGTCGGCAGCACTCGGAGCGCTCTCTTCTTGCAGAGCTGGCTTTTCCCTTCTGTGCTGGAACTGCTGCGAGAGTGGGTAGAGAGTTAATGTGACGTTCATAGCTGCCCCCCACAATAATGCAAATGGAATAATTTTGTCTCTAATACATATTCTCGGGACTAATAGCAAAGAAGGCAACAAACAAAAAGTAATCCATCACTTTCTGTGAAATTGCCTATATAGACAGAAAAAAACTTCACTGCTCCCTAGGCTGCTTTTCTTATTTCTGTATTATTGTTTCTATTTAATGAACTGGCAAATAAATTACAAAAATCTGTTTTATAAGCCAGTTACTTATTAATTCCATATTTTCTGCAACAGGTTCTTAGATTAATGAATCAAGGAGATGGAAAAGCATGCTAATTTAATTACACAATTACTGTTGCTGTAACATTTATTTTAAGGATATGGCATAGCTAATGGATACTTTATTTATTTATATAAAGTTAGTGATCTTAAAATTAGTATCTGCAAGTTTTTTTTACTTCTGGGTTTTGGTATTTCCCCCCCCCCCAGCCCCCGCCCCGAGTTTACTGAAAAACATTAAAAAAGAAGAATTGTTGACATGGCTAAAATAGGTACCTTTTTGTGCAGATTCCACTGTGGTTACAGACTAGTTTTTGCTTTAAAGATGCAAGAAATTTGTCTTTGTTCACTCTAATTGTGTTCATGTGTTTAACTAAAAAGGAGATAGATTATTTCTGTGTATTTACATCCATCATGTTATATATAAATATTTAATACTTGGTTGATTTCATACCTGTTGGAAGCTTCCCCAATGGAACAAATTCTTAAAATAGGGCTTTGAGTAACTGTTTCCTGCTGAAAAAGTACACACCAAGAAAGGAAACATATCCCATTAATCTTGGGAGTGTAGGATATATTATTACTATTAATTCCAGTAATTAGGAAGAAAACATAACAAATTACTCTTAATAAGCCTTTCAGACAGGATTTTCTTTTAATCTACAGGCTCATTTATATCTATTTATTTTCATTTTTTTACCAAATGAAATTAGCATTCTGTGCACACTCTGAAATGACCTTTATTTGTTCACTGATAGATACAACATATAGCGTAAAATCAAAGTGATTATTTATTTTTTTTAATAGTCAGGGTAAGATACAGGGTGAGGGTACTTTATTTTTTCAGCATGTGGAATGACTACTGCTCTTTCTATACATTCCTTCCTTTATTCTCTTTATATGGGAAAATCCATAGTAAAAGACAAAAGTCCTTCTTTCAGTAGTCCAGGAAAATGCAGACATTCCTCTTGCCTTTCAACTGAAGCAAAGTACTTCATATTCTCTCACTGATTTCAAATGTTTTGGCTTATCTGTTTATTTAGGTGATAGAAAAGTTAAGGACGGAATTTTTCAAGTCCTGTTTGCTACGAAAATTGGACAGAACTTTAGTGTTTCGATGGCAAAGAGCTTTTCTCAGTTTCCAAGTGATGTGCAGTTGTATGAACCACAATAGAAGATGAAATAGTGGAATAGTGCTGCAGGACTTTTCCACTTCCTTTTTATCCTCCCTATTGAAGGCAGTAGTTACCATCACAGTGTCTTCAGAGATGTTTGTACTTTTTTATTTACACAATATAAAGTCTCAACCACTAACTGGGACTTGGAAAAGTGTATTTTTACTTCTGTAACATCACAATCCTTGAGTTAAGGAACAGAACAGTGGAATCCTGCCTTAAGCCCTCAAAGCATTGAAAATTTAAATTATAAACTAACTCTCTGCAAGTGTACCAAAACTGTCAATCGCCTAAAATGAGATCGCCTCCCCCTCATTTAGTCAAATTAGAAGAATTCTAATTTTCTCTTGGTCAGACTTTTAAGCCATTTTCCAGTTCTTAATTTTTTTAAGTTAACCTTCAGACCAAAGTATTTGTTGTTAACATAAAGATGCACAACATTTTTATTTTAGTTTTACAAAGAACAAATCTTCTGCGAGTAAGGTTTTGGTAATGCTTTAAATTAGGGATTCTTTACTAACTTAGTCAACCTAATGATTTTTGAATGATACTGTTTTTTAAGTATTCTGCTTATGCCGCAGGCTGCCTGGAAAAATGGTTTTAAATATGAAGAAATCTTGTATATAATTTCTTGTGAGGCAGAAGATGAGTAGTAAGCCTATAATCTTATACCAAATTATTCCCATTCAACACAACGCTGTGTAAAGGAGTGAGTATCAGATGCAGCTTCCAGTAACATTTTCTTATGTTACTTCTTAAACTACTTTGTAGTCATCAGTCGTGTGAAGTACAAAATAAATCTTTCTTCAGCTCTCCTGTTCTGTGCTTCTCCCTTATGGGAATAGATATTCAGGTGTGGAGATTACTGAAAAAACAGAACTGCATGAATTTTCTATTTCCAAATTTTCTCGTCTCTTGTTGAAGAACGATCTTCAAATTTCCTTAAGAAAATAACTTCTGGACGCTGAGATCCATAGTTTTCAAAGTACTGATTACCATTTAAAGAAAGGCAGGTGCTGGGACATTGTGAAAATGGGGCCTTTTAAATTGTGTTCGGGTCCCTTCAAGTTAACGTCATGGATATTTATGAAAACCTGATATTTTTGAGACCCATGAGTTCATGAGACACTGAATATTTTTTATTAATGTCCATTTTCAAGAGAAGGTAACTTTTTACACTAGTCCTTTTTAGTAACCTTGTCATCTCAAAATAATGATCTCGAAGTCTGAGGTTGCTGCTTAAGCCTTTGAGGCTTCTCCTCCTGTTTGTTGTTCCAGAAGAATTTTGGATGATAGAAAGTACTTAAAGAGAGCAAGTTCTGAAGCAGTCAGTTCAGGCAGTGTTTTAACACAACTAAAATTCATGCCTGCTTCATTTTACTGGGAACTCCAGCTATTACTAACCATGTAATCTGCCTCCCTAAGAGGATTTTCATGTGTAAATCTTTGTTTATCAAAACTGTGCTAGTATTTAATTTTATTTTTTTTAAGAGGAGGGGAGAGAAAACTTGAGACAGTTGTAGAAGACCTTCGAATGAGAAAAATGCATTTTGAAAATGCCCTGATTTTTCAGAGTATGGAATTTTCATAAGCACTCTTAGATTTTTGTCTGGTGGGACTCAGGTTGTAAATACTTTTGAAAATGGGACGTGGTGTCTTCCATAGTTTCAGAGCTCTTTTAGCAGTTTCCATTCCGTCTTTAAGGCTTGTAAGTAAAACTAACAAGCAATTCTTTACTTCTTTTGATTTAAATCCTGTTTGGAGTAGATAGCTGTCTGGAAATCTTTTGTAAACATTGAAACAAGAGCACCCCACAGCAGGGAGAAGAACCTAGAGCTCCTGGTTTCATGTTCTTGCCTTAAGTAACAATTACTCTTTTAAATTGCTTTCCTCAAACTTAGTAACAGCATTTTTCAGCTTTCTTTTTTTAGTATGAAATGCATAACTGCAAAAGTTTCTTATAGATGGCTATGTATGTCTTTATAGTCTAATATTAAACAGGTTGCTGCTGAGAATTTAGATTTTCCACTGGTTGAATTCTTTTCCTTTTGGTAGCTTCAGTCTGTGGTTATCAGTTTTAGGTCAAGGTCTGACCCTGAGTTTTTTGCTGTGTGTTACAGAAGAAAAGAGAACATTTTCCTCCTGATTCTACTGAAAAGGTTGTTGAAGAGTTGACATGGAATATATAAAAAATAGTTTCACTGTGAACTCCACAAGTGTGAGCTGATTGGTCTGTTTCTTACAATATGAATGTCCTCTCTGTTTTTTTTCCCTGTGTTATTTGTTTATGAGGCAGAATTTGACATTGTTTGTTGTTCCACTTGCTTAATCTTTTCCTTTTCTTCTCTGAGTTCTGCCAAAACTCTTCTATACTAAAAAGTTTGTTTCAGAATCTCTGCATTATTTTGTTCCATTTTGTATTACCTGGGCATCTCATGCTTTTTGGCTTTTTTTCTTCACTAGCATATGAGAGAACTAGTTCTGGGCTGTATAGTGTGGGTAGAAAACATCTCAGGTGTTTGAAGTGGTGAGAAACTTGGAAAGAATTCATCTGGTGCTACCCATGATGAAGCCACTAGCCATCTGGTCAAAGCAAAGTTAGTAAGTATTGCTGCTTTTAAATTAGTAAGTACTGTGTTAGAAGAGTAATTGGAAATTGCATAAAATATGGATTTGGGACTTTGGGTATAAATAATAGAACATATATATTTGATAAGAGCTTTTAAAATATTTCCCTGAAAAGTTCTACTTTAGTGATGACTGCAGTATCTGTAATATTTGTCATATAGTCCTATCTGATGAGGAGGATTAATAGAATAGCATTATTTTCTAAACTGCCACGTCAAAGTTTCACCATTATTAAAAACTGTATTAGGGATTTGTCCTTCAGAAGCAGAGTTGAAATCCCTGTGAAATGCAGATTACCTTACATTTGTTTTCCTGTCGTCCCCAGCTTTAGGAAGGATTTCCCTAATTCCGGTAGTACCACAGACAGTCATAGAAATGAACAGTGGTGCGGATAAAGAGGTACACCCAGGGATCACCAGCTGTGGTTCCTCTCTTAGCTGCTTCCTAGCACTTCTCTGCTCAGGCTTTCTTCATGAAGAGCATCTGCTAACTCTTTTTTATGTCTAAGGTGGAGGTAAAGAGTGAAAATGTTGTAAATAATGGAGGAAACCTTCCCTCTCCTGCTCCATTCCCTCATGCAGAAATAGGGTAGGTCACTCACAACCTCTTTTTGTGCAGTCCTGATAAAGAAGTACCTTCAGTGGTGGGAGGAGGATGCGAAGAACTACTGTCCTCAAAAATTAACTTGCATATAATTTTTTGCTCTTCCCCTTTCGAAGTGGCACAACCATCCACCTTTAGCATGATATATCAGTGCTATATTAAACTAATATAGTTTGCATCCCTCCTTGGTATTCATCCTCGAAACATATTAAACCTTGTTACCATGCATTTAATCATAGCTGCTGTGATTTAAGCGTACTTGGTTTTTCAATAAAACCTGGTATAAAACAAAAGGGAGGGGGAGGAAAAGGAAAGCTCAGTTTTCAAATTGAATTGATATAACCTCCCACCAGCTGCGTAAACTGCTGAGAAACAATAACTCCAAAAGGGAGTTGACAAAGCATTTCTATTCCTTTACTACTCTCTTTTTTTTCCTGTCAAACCTTATAAGAGGTTTGAAGAAAAAGCATTTCCAATTCCATATAAATTCATGCTTCCTCTGAAAATCTGAGCTTCTGAAAATTAGATTCTCTAATTAGCGCCCTGTACTAATCATGCTCACAGGCTCTGAAGCACCAGTTACTAAAGATGGATTGGCTGTTCATAAAAGATATCTTGTGGTAAGTTAAAATGTGCTTCTCTGTATTTGGCTTTAATTTAGAGGACCTCATACGACAACCTACAATACCTGGCATGTTTGATATCATGCAATAATTTTGCAGAAGTCTGAGATGGCTTCAAAAGATGGTCCAGAGCTGGTTTGCAAATATTTGGGTTCCTGGAAAATATAGCAGCACAGTAAAAGCTGAAAGAAAATAACAGCAAAGGATAGAAAAGAATCCAGTCATATAACTGCAATAAATTGTATTTATGAAGGGATTTTTCTTTTCCATTCTGCTGTCTGTATTTCAGAATGGGTTCAGACAAAAAGTTGGTGTTTGGGCAATGGAATATGCTTTCTCCTTTATTAAAACATGTTTCAGGCTGCCATAACCTGTACTAGCATTCAGAGGTTTCAAGATCTCTAACATTAAGTGCTTTCTTGGGGATGTTCCTTTACCAGTTTTGAGAGGACTGGGCTCTTGTCTTGCGTCTTTCAGTTCTTGGTTGTGGATGGGTGCTGCTCCAGTGTCCGTGGGAAAACAGAGTTTGCATTGTACGAGTGGGAGCTGAAGCTCTAATGCCAACTGGGACTGGGGCACAGTTGTTGTAGTCTCCCTGCTAAATATAAGTTACTTTTCTTTCCAGGTTAAATTCTGCCATGACAAAATAAAATAGATAAATAAATGTTGTTGTTACATAGGAACAGGGCAGTGGTTGAGGCACCATGTCTGGAGAAATTCAATAGATGGGTTGACGTGATGCTTAGAGACGTAGTTTAGTGAGGGTTTTTATCAGAGTTAGGTTGATGGTTGGACTAGGTGATCTTACAGGTCCCTTCCAACCCAGGCAAGAAATGCTGAGATTTGGACTGGTTGCCATTCTTCTGTTTCGTAATTAGAGCAACATTCACTTTGGCTTTTTTTCCCCTTTGTTTGCTGTGGAAAGTTATACCACAATTATTTGGTGGGGTGGGAAAGGTGGATTTTTCTTGCGGCTTTTTAGGAGTGGAGGAGGAAGGTGATGTGTGCAGGAGGTGGGTGGATGCTTGTGTTTCAAGTGAAAAGCTTATTCCGTTTGTCGCGGGGGTGAATTTATGTTCACTAAACAAGGTTTTATTCTCTTATCTCTGCCTGGCACCACTGTGAACTTCAGAGTAGCTCCAGACACAGGTGGTATTTTTGCCAGTCTATCGGTGTACCGTGCTGCGGGTTACCCAGTTTAGGATGCATCACAGCTGGTGCAGGAGATGTGCTGGGGAGCTTTAAAGAAGCCAGTTTAAAGCCCTTGCAAGTTCTTCATGGCTTATGATCAGAGGCTTCTGCTTCTTAGGAACGTGTTGCAGTATTTATGGACAGGAATAGAGGGAACATTACCATGTTGTTAGTTCCTTTTTAGCCGTTTAACTTAACACACAAAGAAATTACCAGCCTTTGTTAATTGGTATTGAAATTTGATCTAAGTAAATTTGTTTGGAATTTAAGATTAAATTAATTTAAATAACTTTTGACAGAGTACTCTTTTGAAAGGCTTTGCATTGTAAGTTTCCCACCAAAGTAAATCACTTTCAGTGAATTATTTACGAGACAATTTCATAGGGAGAGCTTCAAAAACCCTCCAGGCAATAATAAAATGATCTTCAGTGTTACAGTCACAATTTGTTCTGGATAATTGGCTGCCTTTTCCCATTGGGGAATAGTGTGGTTTTACGTGCTGGATAGGTGCCTCTTCCTGCCGAGAGGACAAAGTGGTGCCAGTCATATGGACTGAGGCTGTATCTGAATTTTCATTTAAAAAAAAAAAAAAGAAGCCAAAAAATCTAGTTTCTACCACAAACATGCCATTTGGATTTGCAGTGCATTGTAGAAACAAACTTTCCTGTTTTGTTTGCTTGTTTAATTTTAATTATTTTGCATCCCAAGTGAGTAACTCGCCTATAAAGGAACAGCACTTACCAGACCATTTTATTCTCTCACGTAGGTGTTTAAATGCAGGCTGTATGTTTGCAAATGGCTGTTTACAAAGCTTAATGGAAAATAGGTTTCTTTCTGTGAAGGGGAGGAAAAAAAAAACAACGAAGTTAAATGTAGATTTCATAATTCCATTGAAGTACTTGAGGGGAGTTGAGTTGGTCGATGCTTACCCTGGCCTTTTCCTGCGCAGTGATCATCTATTGCAAACGTAACTCTGAGGTAAGGAGACCCTTGATTTGAACTCGTACGGGTGCTCTGATGTTTTCTGCTCCCTCTCACTCCTCTGAGTTGAGCTTTTTTGATGAGATTTCTGCAGGGTATTGGATGTGGTGTCTCATAATCATTCTGTTAACCTGCTGCCAGGAAGAAGGCTGAAGAGCGTTGAGCCTTAGAGAAGAGAAAAAAAAATTGAAGTGTTACGCCAATGCAGAGTCAAAATCTGGATTTTTCACCTAAGCATTATCCCTTTCAACCACTTAATGAAAAATTAGAGTTTTTCTAGAACAAGCAGACTTTCAATGTTGAAAAGTCAACCAGAAAAATTGTAAAAATTAATTCCTTTTGATTAATTAAAAGACCCCCTGCAACCACCATTCAATTTCTAAAGTTCTCCTTTCTAGCTTTCATCAGGGTTTGTCCTTTCCCCTGTTTTCTTTGTAATTTTTAAATTTCTACTGAAGTGGAGTAAAACCAAGACTTTTTTGTTTTTAAAAAACACTTAAAAATCAGCATAATATTAGAAAACAAAGAGGAAAAGGACTGGGAAATGACCATGCTGTACCTTTTTCATTACTGTTGTATGCTGTGACAAGTGTGATAATTCTTTTGTCTTATAGTTCTTAGTTAAAAAAAACCCACCCTTTTATTCTTTTCAGTACTGCTCATTATACATGCAGTAATATTAACTTCGGTTGTCTTTCCTGACGGTCATGATGTTGCATAAAAATTGTATCAAACCAAAATGAATAAAATACCTGTTCTCTCCTTGAAAGTCCTCCAGGAGATGACTTATTTAGTCTGGGATTTTCAAAGAAATCCTGTAAACACGGTGCCTAATTCTCCTAAACTGCTTGAGTGAATCCTGCTTTTATTTCAAGTAATTCAACATAAACATTTGCTCAAAACTGCCAAAATCTCTACATGATTCTATGTGTTATATGCATGTAAATATTAGATCTAATATTTCAAATAATTCTTTAATTTGATTAAACTCTCTGGTAATGCTTACAACTGGTATGAGAATCCATCTTCCATCCAGATTTCTCACTGTAATTTATCATTAGTTAATGAAAGCATGAAAGGAAGCATCCAAACTTCTGTCATATCCCCCTCCAATGCTTTGAATATTTCATCTCCCCTGAATGAGCTGCAGAGCAATTTGAGCACACCCTTTAGACAGATATTGGAGCTTCCTGGTGATTTTTTTCTTTTTTTTTTTTTTTTTCTGCCAGTATTTGCTGCCTGCCCTCTGGCTCTGACCACTGTTGATAAAATTATGGAAAGGATTATGGTGTTTCATTCTATTAAATGTCAGGGTGGAGAACATAAAATATGCCTGCTTTGAGCAGTGCTCATCAAGGACAACCTTGATGATTCAGGCTTGTTTGAACAACAATTCCCAGGCTTCAGCTCACATTAGTTGGATGTGTTTGCTTTCCTCTCCATGTTCCGTTGATTTGTCATCTTTTTGGGGAGGTGGGATTTTAGGTGGGGGAGTGAAGGTCACCTAGATTGTCCTTTCCCCATAACTTGAGACAGAGAATCTCTCGTCTTGCATAAATAGGAATGGTCTGAAGGGTTTTCTGTCGTTATTGAATGTTTCCTAATTTGAAATTTGTCATTTATGATTTGGGAGGTAAAAAAGCCATTTCTCAGAATGTCTTGCATGTTGCATCGGGCATAAAATGCCGTGATCTTGCGTTCCTGCATTCTCCTGAGAGCTGGCTGCAGCAGCAACTATCAGCTTTGTGGGAGTTTTGAAGTAAAGAAAATGTTATTTTATTATAATTACTGTGGCTTAATCATTGGTATAGGTAAAACCCTGTGTTTACTTTTCCGGAGTAGCTGTGTATTTGTCTATGTGTGGAACTAGATGATCTTTAAGGTCCCTTCCAATGTAAACCATTCTGTGATTCTATGATATATACACTTTTGTGCAGAGGTTTGCATTCATGGTAGATAAACTGGGAGCTTGCCCTTAAGAGTGACATTATACCTGCCGGTAAGCTGGGGCCTGAAACTCCTGGCTCTGTAAGAAACACTTGCAATGGTTGGTAGCATATTGGCCATTCTTTGTTTAGTTTAACATCTAAGTTACTCTGGATAGATACATTTCCTTTTCCTCACGTACTGGTTCTGGAAAGGCATCTTGCAAATGCCTAAATGTGCGTGTTCATTTTCTGACACCCAGTAGAATTCTGAGCTTGCACACAGAAATGTGGAAACCATGTTATGGGTATACTGATGTCTTCAGGAAAACACCTGCTTTTTCAGTAGAGAGGAGGATACTTGGGAATAATAAGGAAGTCTGAACAAAGAAGTTCAACTTGTTCTAGAGTTGTATCATTCTGAGTGAGTGGAGAATCAGGCCAGATGTGTCCTGGGAGAGCACTCAGCTTTGCTTTAAACAACCTCCTTTGGTTCTGGTAAAGTGCTCATGAGATGAAGCTCGGCAGCAGAAGAGAAAGCTTCGCATCAGATGCACTAAAAATATTCCAGATAAGAAGATGCAGGTTGGAAACTAAGAGTTATATTGCTGTTTACAAAGATCTTTACGGTTAGATAGACAAGAGAAAGAAAAATAATTCCTGAGAGCTTTGTTGTGTGTCAGCTGGTAACTTTTGCTACTAAAAGATACACAGAAATATGATTGAAAAAATGTATTCTTCGATTATTTATTTTGAGCTGGGGCAAACAACAAAATTTTGAAAGGAGGCAGTGGTGGTGAGGCAGAATCCCAGGTAAGTAATGGGGCATTTGAAGGAGAAATCTAGTTGCCCCTGAGAAATATATTGCTTCTGGTAGTGTGAAATGTAATTGAGCGTGCAATATTTTTTAACTAAGTATGACCTTTGAAAGAGGAAGTGGGGAAAGAAGAGAAAACCTATGTGTTTGAATGTGAATTTTGACATCTGTTAGGATGTGCGTGAAAGTTAGTTGGTGCCATTTAGCTTCCTTTTCTTCTGCAGGCTTAAAAGGGCTTGTTCAAATGCAGCTGCTGGGAAGAACAATTCAATTTGCAGATCAGGCATATTTTTTTGGACATAAAAGGGTAAACAACAAACAGCCTTTTTTTCTCTCTCCTGTCCCTTTTAAGTAGAAGGCTGTCAACCTTTTCAATTATTCCCACTTAGGAACAATTGCTGGGTTGCTTACAAGTTGGCTCATCTTTTGTCACTTTGCTTTTATGTGAATAAACTGTAGCTCCAGCCTGTGGGAGTGGATGAAACCTGCTTTCCTGTGGCTCTGCATCTTGTGACTTAACATTCAAATAAGACATCATATGTCTTATTTGAAGGTTGTATTGTGAGTTTCCTAATTTTTAAATAATGGAGAGTCTATACAGGAGAAAGAGGTGGTATAAAAAATTACGCTCCTTATTAAACAAACAAGAAACTGCATAAGTTGAAGTTGATGTGATCTAAAAAGTCATAATCTACCCTGGGCAGCATTGATAATACCTGTTGTGTATGGATTCTTCTGTTTCTCACAAGCGTAGAGGTATTCTGATTTTCTGGGATAGTATATGGAAAAGGCATTAGCAGAGAATCCCTGCTCTTCTGTGATCTCTTTCCCTTTGTGGTATTTGATTAGACCGGTTATCGGACGCTCCCTCTCTTCAAGGGAGCCAAGATGTAAGTGTGCACCTGTGAATCACGACTGTTTCAGCTTCTTCGGTCTTTAGACTGGACAACTACTTGAAAACTTCTTGAAATATGCTTTTTATAAGACTGAATGGAAGGCATTGTGTTGAGTTTCCCAAGAATTGGGTTCAGATCCTGAGTCCGTCATGAAATATCTCTGCAGGTTGAGGGAAAGCCTAGCTTGTTTTCTTAAGGCACGTTCAATATTGCTAGTTCCCTCCGATGTCAACTAGTCTGGAAAGTACCTGGTGTGTCTGCCTGGTTTGACTTTGTACTCCATCTACTGAAAAGTAGCAGTTTTCTACCCATCCTGGACACCGGTCACACACATGGCCACAACAAACACTAGTTTTCTCTTCTGTTGTCTTTTAGCCATGTAAAACAACTTTTTTGCAAAGTAAGGGGTGTCACAGTATGTTACTGGCAAAGTATTGTTAATACCCTTAAAGCCAAGCTTAGTTCCACACTTTGAACACAATTGTCTTACAGAATATAAATGGTTGTCTTTCCATTCCCTCTCTTCTTCACTTTAAGACATAAATTGATAGTTTTTCATTCCCCTATTGTGACAAGTATGTACTCAAAATGCGTTCATCTCACTGTCAACAGACCTGGAAAAATTCTCTGCTGGAATTGAATCTGAGACTTCTGAATCTAAATGTGTAAGTCCTTGCCACTACAGTTTTAAAGATTCAATTACAGTAGAATAAAGGCATTAATAGCTTCACACCCCCGGAGGGGAAAATGATGCTACCCGAGGCCGGTCTGTGTTACATCCTGTTCCATAGATACAGTCCTTCAGAAGCTGTGTTCACAGAAACGACGCAGTTTCTTTGCCTTACGTGGGAATCGAGTGTACCTGCAGACCTGGTTCTCTAGTGCATTTCTTGCTGAGTGTTTCAGATCCAATGGAGTGGCATTAATTTACTCGTCTTTTCCTCAAAATAATCTTTTTCTGACATTTGCTTTTGTTGAACTTTCATAAGGTCTACTAGATGGAAAAGAAAAATAATTTACACTTTTGTTTGTAGTTTGCTGCTGTTGTGCTGTAATTGCAGCACAACTCACAGAATCACCGAACGATATGGAGTTGGAAGGGACCTCTGGAGATCATCTTCTCCAACCCCCTGCCGGAGCGGGGCCACCCAGAGCAGGTCCCACAGGAATATGTCCAGGGGGGGTTTGAATGTCTCCAGAGAAGGAGACCCCACCACCTCTCTGGGCAGCCTCTGCCAGGGCTCTGCCACCCTCAAAGTCAAGAAGTTCCTTCTCATGTTTAGGTGGAACTTCTTGTGTTCCAGTTAGTGCCTGTTGCCGCTTGTCCTGTCCCTGGGCACCACTGAAAATAGACTGGTTCCATCCTCCTGATACCCACCCTTGAAGGATTTAGAGGTGTTGATCAGGTCCCCCCTCAGCCTTCTCTTTTCCAGACTAAAAAGATCAACTCAGTTGTATACTTACCTTTTAGTCTCTATATAGTTAGTTGCTGGCTCCAGTCAAATGGTTGGATGGTTACAGCAAAAGAAACATCTACATCTTTCTCTTTCTGAGGGGGTTTGGATGCTACCCTAAGACGACCAATAACATAATATTTAAGAAATGAACTCTTCCAGGAATTCCTCTTGCCCTTAGTGGGAACTGCTGAATATTGCAGGCTGGGGGTTTTCTTCAAAACCGTGAGGAGTTTATGGGGAAATATTTTTAGGGATGTAATTTGAGAGAGAGGTCTTGCTCGATCCCGAATAACAAACAGAAGGGGCACTTAAGGTAGGAGGAAAACATCTGGGACCTTGCTCTGCCTGGTTCCTTCTCCATCCAAGTTTACTGATCAATTGCTATTAGGGGTTCTCTTATTAATTCCAAAACAAAGCACAGTCATGAGAACTCTTCCAGGACAAGAAATTGGCTTCTCATCCTGAGATGCTCTGACAGGTAGGAGAATGTCACCCCTCAGCTTGGCGCTGCATAACAGTATTGGTCAAACATTTTGTAACTTATTTTAAGTAATTTAATCCAATTAACGTGCAGCTAATTTAGCATGACACGAACTCTAGCTGTGCAACTCCAGCTTTGTTCGTTAAATTTAACATGAAGTTGTTGTCTTGACTCCTAAAAGATGTATAATCAGTCACCAATTAATTAGCATCAGTATGTCAGGTACTCATTAGAATAATTGACTAAAGTCTGTCTTGTTGAAAATGGCTTTTTGCTTAATTTTATGCACTTAGTGAAATGGAAAACACAGTCCTAAAAGACGTAGACAGATCTCATAGGTCATCTGCATAATTTGTTTGCCAGGTTAATTTAGGCACATCCTCGAGTGCTTTCTGTAGCTGGGCTGACACAGCTTACGCAGTGAGTTTCCACCACATTTTTTCAGAAAACAGATTTTGTATTATTGTTAGGTGACCGTAAAACTCTGTGTTAACTTAGACTAAATTGAAATATAAAAATAGCATGGTTGCCAACTTCAGAGGAGGGAATGTGTTAGGAGAATAGTCTGCATAAGTCCTCCCCAGACTCTCCTTGACAAGAACTGCTTTTGAGACAGGGTTTTGCAAAAACAGGTTATCCCTTTGTGTTTGATGTTCTCATCCTTCTTCGTTATGAAGTATTTTTTGCTTTGGCAGTGTGGTGTGTGACTGTGAAGCTGGACTTGAGACACAGAGTACGGGCAGAAGCACAGGCAAAAGATAAAAGGTAAAATAGCAGCGTCCGGAAGAGAATGTTGTGCCAGAAGACATACTGTGTGACAGACTGGGCACTTGAACTCAGGGTTGAGTATTAGTTATAGAGTATATAAGTTCATGGGTATTTAAATGGGCTTTGTTTATGTGAAGGAACTTTGAGACTTCTTAGCTTGAGCGTAGAGCCAAGGGAAGAGAGATGGTGTGGTTCTGTACTGATTCATGGTTCTCTTGGCTCTGGTTGACTGAGAAGAGCATTGCATTTGACAATGAGTCAATAGATACATCAGGTTTTGGAACTTGTTTGTGTTTCCCTGCGCTGTTGCGCCCCGTTAAGGGTTTCTCTCTCTTCTCGGTTCCTTTTGACCTTGAATTGTTCCACCGAGCATGATTACCCAGGTCAAACGTCTAGATCTGGCATTCCCCAGCTGCAGCGAGAAGGGGGAACGGTGCCAAATCTTCTGTACCCAGATGGGCTGGTGGCTGCCTCTGCTCGTCGCCCGTCACACAACACACTGTTTGCTTGACTCTGGGCAGCAGGAAAACTGGCAGCGCTGGCCCATTCCCTGTCCCCTCTGGTCACAAGCTCTCCCGGGACGGTGCGGGTCAGTTCTGAGCACTGATGAAATGCAGCAGACGTGTCACGGCAGCCCCGAGAAGCACAGGCTGCAAATCAGCTTATTCTTATTTAAATACTTCAGGGACCTCTCTCTGAAACAAACAGTGTGTGTGTTGTTTCTTTTTGGCCAGCAATGTACTGTCAGCTTTGGTTTTAATCTATGTTAGAGGAATTAGTATCTGGTTTGTTGGCTTAACTCATTAAAGAAATGACTTCTGTAGCTTCGCTTTACTTCAAGCAACATCTGTCACTGAAGATGATTTTCTTTAACACCCTGAGACACAATAGAAATGTTTTTATTTATAAGCATCCACAGTGATGTATGCTTTCAAGGTGAATACTTATCATGCAAATGCCCATGTTTATTTTTCCCGAATTCCCCATAAGAAAGGCAGAGGATTGAGTGACAGGATCAGATGAACAACCTCTTTAAGAATACTAATAACACCTTACTTTATTCCTAGACCTCAAAAAACTTTTCAAAGGAAGTTAATAGCATTTTATATTTAACATGCATATGGTAAATAAATAAAACAGTGAGAAAAGGAGGGAGAAGTGACCTTCCCTGAGGCCACCCAATAAATAACTTTACAGCCTGGAGAAGAAGAATTGTCACTTGAGCTCTTTACCAGGGATATAAGATTGGAAATGGCAGAATTCGGAACAGACGCCTCAGTTCAGCGCTTTATCCAGCAACCAACACAGGAGTCTTATTTCCAAGAGTGGGAATTAAAAGCACACTCTGAGAGATAATCTAAATATTAACTATCAGTTTGCCTAAACTCTCAATTAATGGGTCTGAAAAAAAAAGCTGTTTGAAGGGTTTTGAGGTGATGGACTGCCAGTGTTTGTTTGAGCACCCTGCGCTGCCTGACAGACGATTCCCTTAGGAAAAAGGGTAAATAAATTGCTTATTTACTGGGAAGTGAATCTGAAGAAGAAGTAGGTGTCAGGCAGGGCTGGAAAAAGGCACTCTGAGAAAAACCACTCAAGGGAGAATATTGAGATGACCTTTCTTACTCTGGGTTCCTTTGTTAATGAAGGCAAAGTCTCTTTAAAGGGCAGCAAGTCTGAACTTCTGAGGATGGGGTTTGTCAGTCTGGGAATTGGTCTATATCTTCTATTACATGAGCCTCTCTGTGTATTGTAACCTTTAAATATTAAATACACTTCAGGTCAGGACAGCTAGTTTATGAGGTGGCTGGTACAGTGAGGGAAGAGTAAATACCTGCATTTTATGAGTGTAATTTCAATCCAAATTCCAGGTTTGTTACTCATGCCAAAGACGAACATAAAATCACTATAACAATCAAAACATGAATCAAGGCTCATAAAGCAAACTTGAATTGTTAATGAAATTTCTTTCAAGGGTTTGTTGCCACTAACAAATCGGCATCGTCTGCTTTTTTACAGCCTAGAGGACAGACTGCTGTGACAAAGAGCTGTTGCCAGTTTTAGTTCTACAAGGTGAATCACAATAACTCTGAGAGTCTTTTCAGGAGTAACGATATTCCGTGGAACACCTTTCCTGGGTATTTTCTCCAGGAATATTGTGACATGCATAAATAGGGTGGGAACTTTCTGCAGGTGAACCACTGCTACATTTTATTCAGGCCCAGCAGAAATTCAGAAGTGGGAAAAGATCACGATAGAAACAGGCATTACAGCTTTGTTAAATACTTTGAATGGGTAAGATGTGTAACTTCAAAAAATGTTCTTTGGAGTAATCAAAGATCTTTATAAATGTGATTACACTTCACCAAATGGCTATCAGATTAGTGGAAGTGTTTTGATGGGAAATAAGATTTCAGTTTTCTTTCCTGAAGGGCCATTGAAAAGTAAAATTTAGTTGGAAAAAGGGAAATAATTAAAATTGAGATACCTGATTTTATTCTCTATGCCATTATTTCAAATTTTGTTTAATTAAGTTTTACTGACCAAATTACTTGTCCTTCAGATCAGTCACAAAGAAAAAGAAGTGATTTTTCGCTCTGACTTAATACTGCCCGTAAAAGGAACACAGGCACGCTCCCTTAGAGTTTCCTGGCTTTGAGAAACTGGATTTTACATTCCTTAAAAAACATCGATAAAAGTTCCCAGTTCTAAATGCTTCAATGTGACTAAGACCATAACATGGCAAATGGAGGGGGTTGAAGAAAACTCTGCTGGAATTAATTGTATCAAAAGAAAACTGCAGAAATCTGTGGTCCACTTTTGGAAGTCTGTTCATGAAGTCTGTATATCAATCTGTGTGTGGCAAACTAACTCATCAGATTCTATTAAGGGAAAACGTATTTTTAAAAGATAGAAATAGAACTTGAAAATGTTGGCTGGGAAAGGAGAGATAATTAGGTATTGTGGGAGAAGAAAAGGTGGGCTAACATTATCATAGAATCATATAATTGTCTAGGTTGGAGGGGATCTGAAAGATGATCTAGTCCCACCATCAACCTAACTCTGATAAAATCCATCACTAACCCATGTCTCTAAGCACTATGTCAACCTGGCTTTTAAATACCTCCAGGGATGGTGTCTTAACCACTGCCCTGGGCAGCCCATTCCAAGGGTTAATAACCCTTTCAGGGTAAAAATTCTTCCTGATATCCGATCTGAACCTCCCCTGGGGCAACTTGAGGCAGGTTCCTCTTGTCCCATGGCCTGTTCCTTGGAAGGAGAGACCGACCTCCCCTGGCTACCCCCTCCTTTCAGGGAGTTGGAGAGAGCAAGAAGGTCTCCCCTCAGCCTCCTTTTCTCTAGGCTGACCACCCCCAGCTCCCTCAGCTGCTCCTCACAAGACCCATCTCCAGACCCATCACCAGCTCCATCGCCCTTCTCTGGACCTGCTCCAGCCCCTCAAGGTCTTTTTTTGTGGTAACAGGCAAAGCCCTCAAGGTGGGGTCTCCCCAGTGCCAAGTACAGGAGGACAACTGCCTACCACACTGTTTCTAATCCAGGACAGGATGCTGGTGGCCTCCTTGGCCACCTGGGCACACTGCTGGCTCATGTTCATCCGACAGTCGACCAGCATCCCCAGGTCCTTTTCAGCCAGGCAGCTCCAGCCACTCTGCCCCAAGGCTGTAGCACTGCAGGGGGTTGGTGGGACTCAAGTGCAGAACCCAGCACTTGTTGAACCTCAGCTTTTGATACATTTTGTGTTTTTTAACCATTGTGCTTCCGCTACTTCAAGGGAAAAAGAAGTTTACAAAAGCTGGTGTCCTTCCTTACTGTTCTGTCTCCAAGGTACTGATTATCCAATAATGTTTTGTAAAACGTCCGTGGAAGTTCTTACGTGTTCTGGTACTTACAGAGTATCTTAGAGAGCTGTGCAGTCAAATGAACAAAGTGTTTCTGTTAAATCCATATTTATGTGACTTAATGCTTTTGAGCTGAGCAGAGTCTGTTAAATTTTGCTTTTAATAGAAAAACAAAGGAAAAATAATTGCTGCGTTCCCTGGCAGAAAGTAAATGTTTCTTTTTTTTTACTACACAGGGCACTAGCGTGAATCATGCAAACCTGAAAGTGGTGTTCTTGGTGGAAAAAAGTCCTCAGGACACTTGATTCAACACTAATATTCCTTGTTTAGACCTGGCGCTGATGTTGCTGTTGGCAGACAGAACAGTCGTTGTTTTCTGTGAAGATCATGTAAAGGTCTATTAAATGGCTTGACAGCTGGAACAGAAGCAATTGCCTGATTTGCATTTTAAGGGAGCTGTAGAGATGTGAGATCTGAATGTGCTACCTTTGCTATGTTCCTGATAGATAAATAAATACCTGATGTGGCTGAAAACATCCAAACTTCAGTTGTGCACAGTTATCTCTTCTGAAACTTTTCAAATATCTCTTAGAATTCAAGAAGGGTAACATTCCCTGTTTATCTAGTCCGTCTGTTTTTTAATACTTTCAACAAACTGCCATTTTTTTTTTTTCATCTTTGGGATTGTTTATACTTGTTCCAAGTCAGTATTAAGTGGGCAATTGCTGTGATTTAACCACTGTTGCCTCCATGTTGCAAATATGTGGGGATGGCATCAATGTGCAAAAACGTTAGGGGTTTGGAACATCTCTCTTATGAGGAAAGGCTGAGGGACTTGGGGCTTTTTAGTCTGGAGAAGAGCAGACTGAGCACCTATAAATCCTTCAAGGGTGGGTGTCAGGAGGATGGGGCCAGTCTTTTTCCAGTGGTGCCCAGGGATAGGACAAGAGGGAACAGGCACAAACTTGAACATAAGAAGTTCCATCTGAACATGAGGAGGAACTTCTTGACTTTGAGGGTGGCAAAGCCCTGGCAGAGGCTGCCCAGAGAGGTGATGGAGTCTCCTTCTCTGGAGACGTTCAAACTCCCCCTGGACATGTTCCTGTGGGACCGCTCTGGATGAACCTGCTCTGTCAGGGGCTTGGACTGGGTGACCTCCAGAGGTCCCTTCCAACCTCATGTGATTCTGTGAACATTGATCTTTCAGTGGTGGGGATTTTTGAGCAGTATCCTGTCCTGGACAGACCTTTTCTTTGTGGTTGGTTTGTTATTAATCTAAAAAGTCAGTCATGGTGATATTTTTATTGCAGGAAGCTATAAACTGGTGTGTGGTCAATTACACACAGTTGAGTTCAATCACGAGACTTGTTTTGTCAGTGGCTGCAAATGAAGCCCATGATGAGAATGGCACTTGAGCTGTGATTCAACAGATGCTGCTTAGTGTTCTTCTACTTAATAAAAAGTATTAATGGATCTTTCACAAAAATATAGCTGTAGATTTGGTTTACTGAAACTCTCTTATATGATGGTGATTTTTCACAGTTTAAGGTTTATGAGAAAACTTAAGCTCTCAGTGTATATAAAATAACTCAAAGGAGCACAAAGGTAGCTGTGGATTTTAATATTTCCCCTTTCACTACAGTGTAAATTCTGTTTGATCACACTGAATTCTCATCATTCTCTACCTGTGTAGCTGATGGAAATGTCTAGTTTCGGGTGGCAACAAAGCTTGATGCTAAGGCAGAAATGCAGATGTTGGCTTAGGGGCAGGTGGCAGGAGAGCCCTAGTAAGAACGTTTTTACAGCTGCATCCAGGAGCAGGGTATATAATCGTGGGTCAGGACCATGATGCTATCTGTGTTGTAATTACACACTTGGTTCAGTGTTTTTGTGTGGCACTGTGTGGTCTCCTGCATAGAGATACCCATAGTGTCTTCTGGGGCTGCTGACGGGCTCGGGTTTTAACAAATAGTGACCTGCTTGAGAATGTTGTGAGTGCAAGAAAAAGAGAGCATTTCAAACACGCTCTTTGGGCTGAATAGGGATTAGAGACGTTTAACAGTGAATCTTGTATCCTTCAGGTTTTATGACCAGATCATAGAATCAATTATTAGAATAGAATCAGATCCAGTTACTCTTTTGAATCTTCATAGGTAGAGGGAAGGGAAGAAGAGAGGAAATGATCTTTAGAAACTGTCTTTGTAGCCGAGTGTAAGAAACCCCAATGAAATGGGAATGAGACAATAAATTGTCTCCGTGTACGTGTTACTGTCTTGCTGTTATTTTCGTTGAACATTCACAGGCACAATTTCAGTTCCTTAAATCAACATGATGACCTACCTTAAAAAATCAGTTGGAAGAAAATTTACCTTTAATTATATTCAGTGAAGGCTTTATAAACTTTACAGAGTAAGTGAATATATTAACATGTGTGTAAGGCTCCTGTATCGGCAAAAAGCCCAGTAGAGTGGTGAGGGGTGTCTCTGGTCTGTGTATCCTTCTTGTGTAATTGGCTTAAAATACCTTGGCATCCAAGTTACAGTTAAGGGAAAGCAAAAAGAAGTCCCTGCATGAAGGGTACTTAGATATATGCTTTATTATAAACAGTACACTTTGGGGAAATCATGTCCCAGTTGAAGCTGGTGATACAATTGTCGTATTTTTGGTGAGGCTGAGATTTTGGACATTGTTACTGGCTCTGAGAAATTTCCAGATCAAAGTTCAGTACCTGCAGTATCTTCAGCAGTCATTGGGAATAATCCATGCAATATTTTTTTCTTGCAGAAGACTGAACAGTGTAATTCTAATCCAGAAAAGTATTTGGGTCAGGTAATTTACTTTGGTTGTACAAGTACTATAGTTTCACTCAGACAGTCCAAGTATTGTTTTATTACTTGCATTTATTCCCTGAGGATGTAGAATAGGAATGTATCGAATCAGCTCTCATTTCTGGTAATACGGAACCGGTAATACTGCTTCACTAAAGACAAGAAACAAACAAACGAGCAAGCAAATGACTAACCACTACCCCAATTTGTCTGGTGATGAGGTGAATGAGCTCAGGTCTAACATAACATCTTGTATCTGTGTTGCAGTTAAGAAATTGGCTAGAGCACAATCTCATTTTTATTTCATTTTGGCTTACAGGCAGGCTGATTTCATTATGACAACTGCTATTCTATAGAAGTATTATTAATCCGTGTTTCCTATGTGACAACATAAATTTCATCAGTTACCAGTAACAAGCATCGTAAAAATGGTTTGCAGTAGTTCTTTCTTGGCAGCTTGATAATCCACACTGCAGAAATAAGACATTCTCTGGGGCTCCTTTCCATCACTAATGTAGTGCACGAATGCGGAGCTTTTATTTTTAGTGGATCTTAGAATCGGGCAAAGATATTATTTGGCATTATCACAGTACAAGTGCTTTTTGTTCGGCTCTGCTCTGATTCTTGTGGAACACTAAATCTCACCTTTCTGATGCCTGATCATACCCCGCAGTAATAAATGTTAAAAACAAATGAAAAAGAAAAATTAAAGCTTACCATAGTTGAACTCCTGAGATGTATTGCAACAGCACTTTAACTTGCACTTCAATTTTGCACAAATAGCTTTCTATTTTAGGTGCTTTGCATTTATGAAAGAAACACCCCAAAGTTCCATTTATATTGAAGACGCAAGGCTCCCAATATGCAGCTAGATTAGTTACTGTCATCTATTTTTTTTATACTGCAAGCCCTGTTGGCAGTCCATGTCAGTTACAAATTAAGTTGCATGGAGGTAGAGTTCTCAATAGAAATCAATTTTCAGCACAAAATGCCTTATTTGCAGTTTTATGGCATAAAACTACTTATATGAAGTGATTTATTGTTTGCAGTTGGGAGAGAAGGCTGTTGAGGGGATGACTGTCTAATTTTGACTTTTTTAGTCTTTATTGGCTGTGTTTGCTTTCAGATATTAAATGTAAAATAACATCCTATTAAATATAAAATCAGCCTCACTCATTGCAGCATGCTAATCTGGTGTCGCATGGGAATTTGCATAATATGCAAGATTTTGTCCAGTGAATGGCATGATGTTTCTCAGATTATAAAAACTATATTGCCAGCTGCCACAAGTGGAAAGGTGAAGATGGGGGTTGCTGAAGGTAATGCAAACTGAATCTTAATTACTGTATTTATTTATATATGTAACGATGGCAGTGGTGTTATGGAAATATAATAAAAGGGTTTTATTATATTTCTGTCTAGTCCATGTCCTCCGTAGCCATAAACGTGTTTCAGAAGAGCTGCAGTTTGTCTTTGAGCTCATGTAAACTGTCTGCATTACCTGAGGCTGGGTTCTGAAGTAGCTGGATTTGTAGCCTGAAGTGAAAATATATCTTAACAGAGACAGTGTAACAGAATGCTGAAATGGAAAATGGGTTTCTGCACTTGAAATTAACCTTTTGTTCATGTTATTAGTGGGGATTTAGTCCAAATTTCACTTGCAGAAACAGAAGTCCTCTTTCTTTTGCTATTTATTCCTTATGCACAAAGAGAATAACAGCACCAGGCAGGTTGGGCTGCGCAGAGCTGAAATGCAGGTGTATTTTGCAGCACTGGACATACTCTCCTTTGGAAAGGAATAATGTCCCTTCAGCAACAGCTTCTGAAATTTGACTTCACATTGGTGATTCCTGTGTTTTGCTGGTGATGACTGGGCTGCAGTCCGGCTTTTGCATTTTATATTTGCCTTTCCAGCAGTGTTCAGTTCTGTTTGTGGTTCCTGTTCTGTAGATAAGTGGTTGCATTACACATAGCCTAATTGTGAGATGCAACACCAGGAGCTGAAAATAAGGGGGAAAAGGTACCAACGGAAAGGCACACTGTCCTAATGGGACTGATGGAAATCAGCCACACACTCCCTGTTTTTTGTAGGCCTGTGTTTGACTGCTTCTCATATACCACAAGACTATTTCACTATCGTGTGGTCACTCCCAATCCAGACAACAGAAAAGATTTTTCTGGTTTTTTGTGCTTTTAATTTCAAGGCTATTCATTACTGCCTAATATCCATCCGTTCATCCTCACTCAAGCGTCTTTTCTTCTTAAAAGATGGAAATGAGAGACACCTCTATATCTTGATTAAAATCTCCCCTTTTTTCTTTTTAACTACCGCTCTGTATTTAGCAATCCTCGCTCTGAAGGATTGATTCCTTAACATTGTGGGAACATAAAAAAAAAATTCACTGCTTCATCATTCTTCTTGTTCTAGTGTACAAAATAATTTCTGAGCACCCGATGAGGATTTCATCATGTGTGTAATCTAGTTGGATGACCCTAGTGTGGCAGGTGAATTTACTGTGTAAGAGTAATAATTCCCTGCAATAATTCCTTTATTCCCTGTTATAAAAAAAATGGGGAGTTTTACCTTAACATGAAGTATGTTAAGCTCAAGCTGAACTTGAGTTCAGTTGTGTAGGAGTAGCGTGTGTTGAAAAGAGTGGTGTCATGTAGGGAAAATTTAAGGCATTAAACAAAAGGCTACTCAATAAGATAGACTGTTGTCAGGCTTACGTGACTGTGGTTTCTTGCAGCTGGGACATCTACGTGGGAAGGGAGGAAGGTGAGGGGGAGAGAAGAAACTTAAGAGCATTTTAGGACAAGTGTAGTGAGTTGTGTCTTCTGTCAGTGTGCACTGTGTCTGCCTCTCCTTGGCTTCATGGTGGAGAACTGGGAGTGCCTACGTTGGAAGGAGCACTGAACCCCAAGATAGAATCCAAAACTGGCAGGCGCTCAACTTTTTCTTACACTTTAGTGACGTTTGTCAGCCAGAGATTTGCTTTCAGTTGTTTACAGGTTCTGGTTTTCTCTCTTTCATTACTTGCGCTTTATTTTCTGCAAAGATAATGTGCCTCAAAGTCAAACACAAAAGGAGGCTGGTGATAGATAAGCTGCTTTTTATCATCTTCAGGGAATTACTGTCATTTGCTAAATATGTGACCCGCTCTCTTTGCATCTTGGAGCTGAATCTGTAGTGCAGCTGGGAATCAAAAAAAAGTTGCCTTGATGAAACACGCTGGTGTAGTCGCCGTGAGCTCTGCGATTGCCCAGCTATTCCTCCATCAAAACGGGCACAACTTGGACCTTGGTGATTATCAGGAATGTGTGACAACCGCCATTAAGTGCATTTGATGTGCTAGGTCTTCACTATTTTAAAACTATCTTTGAATATATCAAGCTCTGCTAATTTTTATCAGTTAGGAATCTGGCACCCAAAGCTTTTATCTTTTCCATGTATTTATCTTGACAGAGTCAGGAAGTATTTATTAAAGGAACTGTGTGTTGTTTTAAAAGCCTCTTGCACATGGAAGACGCACGGACCAGCAGCTCTTTGTGCTGAGTTTTAGCAGAATGTAGGATATTTGGATCCTTGTTCTCTCTTTGTGGTGTTTATTGCTGGCAAGACACTCATAAACGTGTTGCTGAGGCTGATACAGGCTGTGTGACACTGCAGACAGGGAGCTCTAACAGCAGAACCCCTGGAAAATAGGATGGAGCTGCTCGGAAAGTTCCAGGAGGTTTGGAGCTGGATTGCATAGGTATTTCAGTGACCATGTGGTTGTCTGAAGTATAGTTTCCCCCCTGCTGTTCTAGGCACAAAACAGAATGGTCTGTTTTTCAAAGCATTAATAATGTGAATGGAAACCAGAAGGAAGCAGATGGGTGTAGACAGATGGAGTTGAAGGAAACCAGGGAACAGCATTGGTCACTGTGACAGACAGTGGTCTCGGTGCATGTGTCAGAATGTTTTGTTTTCACTGCAACAAAAAAGGAATGGTAGAAGAGAGTTTGAAGGGAAATACTAGGATGGCTTCTCACAAGGAATGAGGCACTGTGTCTCGGATGTCAGGCAGGAGCTGGGAAACTCGGCCAGAAAAGGGATTACCTTCTCAGTTCTGGAGGAAAAAGATTGCAATACATGTAGAGTGTTTGTCCACTGACATGGTGCAGGCTCATTCAGACACACAGGTTTTATATAGAAATACCAAGCTTTTCTGTAAATATTTCAGGCAAAATAAAATCAGATGGCCAAAGAGAAAGACTTAGGCATTAGACACTGTTGCTTTCTGCCAATATGTAATAATCTCAAAAGCCTTGTCACAGCGAGATAGTCAGTGCCCAGGATGTTGTGACATTAATTGCAATGGAGCTTGCTGTACAAGGGGAACTTGCTGCTCAAATTTGAGCTGACACTTCAGGAAGAGCTGGCACTACCAACCCCCCAGTATATCAAATGCAAAGCCATAAGGATGGGTAGTGTATGCGTGCACGGCTGGTTTCTGCCTCAAAGAGCTTGCCATTGGAAGAAAGGTTGCAAAATAAGTATTTTCTTTACACAGCAGGTATGGAAAATAGTTACAGAGGTGAAATAACTTGTCTCAGCTCACAGAACAATTCTACAATGAAGGCCAGACTTCTTGAATCCTCACCCCCTTCCATGGACACCACACACTGGTTTTGGTCTCAATTACTTGATAGTTTCCTCGTTCTCTCAAGTATCCCTGGATGAACAGATCAGCTTGTCTTCACCAGTAGGAAGTACATCGTTTTCCCGTAGCAGTTCACTGCATACACAAAAGGAACTGTGGCATTTGGATTTGTTGCAGTCTCTCCTGGTAGATTATCATCTCCTCTAAACTGGCAGAACATTCAGCCCAATGCAAAGGGAAAGGCCACCAAGAAGTCATTGCTATTTCCTCCTCCAAACTTGCCCCTTTAAATCTATTTACAATTGATATTTCCTCAGATTGCTTCTGGGAATTGCTGAGGTCATTAGTGACAGGAGATGGAAGGAGGAATTTAAATTGTTTTATGCTCCAGTGAGAATTCCCTGGGGCTTTGAAGCATATAAAACCCCTCTGAAGTCCATATCCTTGAGGAACAAGTTCACCAGAGAGGTGGTGTGTCTTGAGCTGGATTCATTAATAACTAAATGTGCACTGTATGTACGGGGTTGAGGGACAGGATCATTTAAAACCTGGCTTTAAAATTTGATTGCATTTAATCTTCTTCAGAATGTTTAACTTTTAACTTTGTTTCTTATCAATACACTGATGTTACTTTCTGCTCCTGAAGGTAATTTTGATGCTGGCGGAGCCCTTTCTGATGGTGGTCTTACTTACACTTCTCAGCTTTCCTTTCACTAAGAAGAGGCATCTTTTCAGTCTCTCTGGCTAAAGGGATAGAGTTGGGTTTATTGTCCAAATACGTTGTAAAGATTCTTTCTCCTTTCCCAGCTCATGTACTAAAATTACTTTGCTTCAGCCCTCTTTACCCTGAGGATTACTTAACTTTACTCTCTTGCCAAAATAGCAAACTGGATGTCATTTTCCTCAGCCTTATT
Source organism: Gallinago jamesoni (assembly GCA_025769975.1). Lineage (NCBI taxonomy): Eukaryota > Metazoa > Chordata > Aves > Charadriiformes > Scolopacidae > Gallinago > Gallinago jamesoni. The sequence goes on along the minus strand of JAOQGH010000015.1, from coordinate 1,986,179 downwards.
TACAGTAAGCTCCCTTTATTCAACACAGCGGCAGGAAGGAATTCTTAAAGTGGATATAGATCACATTTATGTTCGCTTAATTCCCCTTTACACTGCCAGAATGATGTAAATCAACCTTAGAATAGACCACAATCAGACACTCTCTATCAATGGTCTTGCAGTGGGAACTGCAGTAAAGCTAATTCATTTAGCCTTCCTTAATAGCAGGTCACTCATTATTTACGCAGTTTACAAGTCATTTGAAGTTATGTTTTATTAACACCAGAGCCAGAAAGATGATGCCAGGAGGAATGTTTTCCATGTATTTAGATGTGCCCCAGTTTACTCAAGGCAACATTGATATTCCTCATTTTAACTATGTAGACTTGCTGTGTTTGAGCTAAATTCTGGGGGTGGGAGAGATCTTGTGAAGTTATTGGAAACTTCCTATTGACCTAAATGAATCTGCTTTGAGACATCCGTGTGAATAATGTTCTGCATTCATTGGATTATCAACTACTGCTGACAGGTAACCTGCCTGAGCACCATCATGAATCCAGGTCCCATTTAATCTTTCCATTTGTTTGGTTTTATTTGGTTGGTTGGTTTTGTTTGGTTTAGTTTGGTTTTTTCCCTTATCCATCCTGTGAGGCTGAAAATCGACCAAAAGCTGCCTGCTACAGAAGAAGTAGGTAAGACATACATGTGTCTCTAATGGGAAAGGCATCTCTTCAAATAAACCAGCAACCACTGCTGGCTGAGATGGTTACCTGAGCAGAAACACCACTGGGAAACGTCTCTCAAGTGTGACTGTACTGAACAAGAGTTCTAATATTCAGCACAACTACACCCTGGTACAACGCTACAGCATTAAGCAGTGTGAGAACATAGTGTAGAAGCAACAGCTCAGAAGCATCACTGACAGGGGCTTCTGATATTTGTGTAGCACACAGTCCTCCCCTCTGCCCTGGCTTCTCTGGCATTCCATGAAATGAAGAGAATTATTTTCTTTAGTATTAGGTAATGATATTTCAAGATCCTGAATAGCTCATTATAGGTGCAAATCATCTTACTGTCCAATTATAGAGTGTGCAAGTGCTGAGAGAGGGGAGAATAAGAGGCAGAGGAGTGGAAAAGGGACAAAAGCAGAGACATGCTCTCCTCAGGAGTGAGCAGTGGACCTTCTGCTGTACATCAGTTCTAAAAAAGTAAGGATCATTATCTCGACTTTTTTCCCCAAACCTCGTATTGTTAGCAATTCTATTAATAATAATAATAAGCACTGTCCTATGAAGCAAACTACCAAATTATTAATCCATTAGAAATTCTACTGCAAAAAAAAATTCATTGTAATGTGTATTCAAAACGTACATTTTTGACAGAGCTTTTTTTTTGGGGGGGGGAGGAGAGGAAAGCATTGTCTAATTATGATTTAAAAGCTTGGCTTCCTCAACCTAATGAAGAATTAATGAGTTGCGTTATTCCATCGTATTCTAGCAAAATCTGCTTGCAAATTAACTGTACCTCCTGTTCTCTGCCTTGAAGACTTCTCATGGCAGGCTCAAGCTTTCTACCGGTTGTTCTCCTTTTTTTCTTAGGAGCAGTGAGATTATGTAAGAAAATGGCAGCAATTATGATATTAGCATAATGGGAACAATTAGTACAGCAAAATCCAAGTTTTAATTGAAATGTGCTCATGTCTTTTTAGAAGGTCTTTGTCATATCTTGATTTACCCTCTGGTTGTTCTGATGTTCTGCTTTCCATCAGCGGGGGTGAAAGCCAAGTGAAAGTGTTGAGGCAAGACTGGGGGAAAAAATAGGGAAAAACAGCTTTATGGCTTTGGTACCTGAGAAGGGCTCAGTTACAGCGCCCATCCATAACATTCCCTGCAATCCTTGCGGAAAGAAGGATTAGGTGTTCAGAAAAAGATGGCGTTATGGAACCTGTGTTTGGTTTTTGGGAAGAAAGCCTTAGTAAACCAACGGTTTGATTGTTGAAACTTGGGTACGTGGCAAATTTTCAGAGTTAAAAATAAAACCAAGCAGTTTTCCCATCAGCTCAGCTGAGAGAAATAGAGATCATGTTCCTCACTCTCTCTTACTGTTTGCTTCTTTGAACTTCAGACAAGGCAATTTATGTCTTCGTAACACTGTTTTCCACACAGAAAGGGATTATAAATATTTCCTTACAACTCTGGGTGTTGTGAAGGGTACACAGTGTGTGGTGCAGGAGGTTGGGAGTGGAATATAAGCTTTCTGTCCAACTTTATTAAAGCTTGTATTTAATTTTATTTTAGCAAATAACTACATTTGATTTGAAACCTTTCCTTAGGTAAAAAGGGAACTGGAGAATGTTTCTTTTTTTTCCTTTTTTTTTTTTTCTTTAATCTACTTTTGCCCTTTCTCAGGTTCTTTCCCAGAAAAGAAGCTCCATTTATCGGAACTGATTATAACATTCTGCTTTTCAGTTACTTGGCTCTTTGCACTGCATTTCTTACTCACTGCCGTGAATATCTAATCCCAACTGAGAATTAGAGGATCCCCATCTGCAGTGGGAAACGTCTGTAGGGTAGGACTGGAGGCACACGTCTGTCTGTCTGTCTGATGCTGTCTGTTTGTCCATATAAATTGTCTCCTCTGCCCGTGCTTCCCTTGGGCACCTGAGTGGGGGCAGCGCTCCCTCCCCTCTCCATTTTCTATTTCTTATAACTCTGACAGCTGATTTATGATGGACACTTTCAAACTCAGGAGCTGGTTTTGAGGAAAAAGCAGAGCATTAACTTGATGATGCTAAACATAAAACAGTCCAATAATGTCCATGTTTTGGAATTCCTCTCGATGCTGAAAGGGATTGCTTAGGTCCAGACACTCATAAAGGATGAGTTACCTTCTGTCATGTGTGACTGGTACATAGATTTCTTCATGGATAGATGTAGAGTACAGTTTTTCAGAGGAGTATAATTCCCATTTTTATACTTGGTGTAAGTATTAAGCACCCTCTGTACAAGTTGATAACGTTTCTGGAGAATGAATATGACTCAGGTAGTTACGCACTGTTGGAAAACAAAAATTTTCATCTGTGAATCAGTGCCCTACTGAACAGAACAGTGTTTGAAAATCTGTGGCAAGTTGGTTTGAAAGCCCTTTTCTTCCCACCCCATAGGGAAGTTGTTCCTTCTTCTTTCTGATCTTACTACTGGATCATTCTGGGAGGCTTGAGGATATTCTGCATCAAAAGCATTTGGCTACCTTCAGTAATGTTTAAGAGTGTTTAAGGTATGTGAGTAGTCTTCAGTGAACGACACTGAGATACATAGATTATGATGAATAGATGCATGATCTACAATTACAACTTACCTACTGAATTTTTGAAGAAACTGCAGTATAACAGATGAAAAGCATTTTCTCTGTAGCTCTAGATTCTGATTAACAAAGCAAACTATAGGGTTTTTTTTTCTTGTTCTAAGAGTTAAGATTAATAGGCTGTTCTGCACTTAGGTGACACTCTTACTCATTGAGGAGGTGAAGGGTGCTGTTATGTCCTTTGTTTTACTGTCTAAACCACTTCTTTTTTCTTTGAAGAGACATAATTGTTTTCAAGGGATTTCATTTCCTAGTGTTATTAGTCACAGGTAAATGGAATTAACACCCGTATCGTCTTTAATAATGTGCAAAGAACAATTGCACTAAAGCTTTTTCACTAGCTGAGAGGACATCCCAGTTTGCTGCTCTGTCTTACCAGTTGACCTTTCTCACCAGACAGGTCAGCTCTTTATTTTGTGACTAAGCCATTGCTGTTGTGCTTTGTATAAAGTTAGTGATTTACAAATGTATACATCTGTAGCTAAAATCTGAGCGTGGGTGGTCACAATCCAAACAAATTGGTAGTTTCTCAGTAGGAGACTCCAAATGCCCCCCAAAAAAAAAAGCTCCTGAAGTGTGGTGGAAGACAAAATTGTCCTGTGAAAATGAGCTCATCCTCTACCTGTGCAGTAAAGCAGAAAGAGGACAACGACACGTTTAGCTATTAGCCACTGCTTATACAATATGCACAATTTTGTAGGGCAATTTTAGGATTTTAATTAACAAATTATAGTTGGTCTGTTATAAAACTGGAAGAATTATTTTCCAGTTTGTGCAACAAACCCAAGTTAGTGTAAAGAAATTAATCCTCTCCTCTGGTAATAACAAACCTCTCTTTCCTCTCCCCACTGAAAATGTTGACTTTATAATTACGTAAAACTTAATTTTTTAACAGTGGCTATTCCTGTCTGTCTTACCTTTACTCTGTGGCCTGTGTTTCACGTTGGCATGTTGAGGTTTTAACACCTTTTGGTCTCTGTGCATCAGCCCCGTAGTGCAGGCTGGTGTTCCTCACCTCGGAAATCATTGTAGACCGTGTTCTGTAAGCTCTTTATGGGATGCTTTCAGGGCTAGAAGGTGGTGAGAAGTGTGTGAGGTCCTGGTTCTTCATGAGGAGGAACATAGCTTTAAATTTGGCAACGGCCAAGGTCTGTGGCCTTGCATGAGGACAAGAAGTACCTGGTCACCTGCACATCACCCGGTCACATCTATAGGTTCCTCCCTGTAGAATCCTGATAAAGCTGTGGATCGAGCTGCAGCACAAATTGGAATCGATGGCACAAAGTTGCTATCAACGAGCAGAATTTTACTGCTGTGTGATGAGGCGGAGGCACCTGCAGCTGATATGACCAACAGTCTCTGTGGGACATGGAGCTGGAGCTTTGCCAGAGGAGCCCGTGAGCTATAGATTCTCTCTGATGCTCCAGTGTCTGTTGTCATTCCAGGTAAAGTTTCTTTGCCTAAAAAAAACCTGAGGATGTGTGACACTTAAAAATGGCAGCACAGCAAACTCCAGCTACAATTTACTTTGATTAATGGATAGCTGAAGGAAAGTTTTTTTCAGAAAATTTACAAATTGAAAAATGTTTGTTTCAGAATATCAGCAACGTTTCAAAAATGCATTACAGCATTGTCATGAATTGATGCATTTCATCGATCTCATCCCCTTTTGGACAGAAATGAAATAATAAAAAAAACCCCAAACTCGAAACTCAAGCCATTTCTTCAATCACAAACGGGCACAATAAGGAGCGTGTTCCATTTTCGGGATGTTTGGCTTCTCATTTTTGAGAGAGAAAATGTCATGTACAGAATTTAGAAATAGCTGGTATGGGAGCTATGATTCCATAGTTGCTGACTCCAAATATTTAATTAAAAGACAAGGCAGAAAAGTAATAATTTATCAGTATTATAAAAGGATTTATCTTATACTTAGAGACATTTGGGAGTCAAAGATCCTAACCTTTCTGAATAAAAAGGGGCTTGGTTTAGTGATCACTGATTCAACATCATTTACATGTTCAGCTGAAAAAAATATAATGGAATGTAATGGTACATAAATTCTCCAAGGAGAAAATAAAGTCTCTGTGTATGTCTATATTTTATATTCTGAATGTTCTGCAGTTTGACAAGGACATGGATGAAGTTATCTTACGCCAGTGGCAGTAGAACGTTGATTAAGAGCCCAGTAGCAATTATGAATTGGCTGGTGCCAGCACAACGTTATAGCCCACTGGTCTCATACTACCCAGATCTGTAACTAACTGGTTACCTTCCAGGGAGGAGAGCTTTCTGCTCCTCAACTGAACATCGCAGCTCTTCTATTAATTGAAGAGTTGGAACTGGGGAGGGATGGCAGGAGGAAGGGCTCTTGACTGCTGGCACTGTTCTGGCAAGAATTTCTTAGTGACATTGCAAAGTTGTTTATTTTAACCTAGCGCATGCGCTCCAGAGTTACCACCTCTGCTCTTTGAAATAAACTTTAACTAGGCCTTTATTTTATAGTGTCTACCCTTAGACCTTGTCCCATGATTTTGACATGGTAGAGGTGATTGCAGCGTGTCACACTCGAAAAATAATTCCTTGTGCATTAATTAGAGCATCTCCAAAGTTGTGTCGTCTTTCAGAGATAATTCTCAAAATGTTTATCCCTCGTTTGGAAGTTTTGACCTTGTCAAACAGTTTTGTTATGGTAAGATGAAGTGGGTGCCTTTTGACTTCAATGTTCTGATGCGTCAAATGATTTAAAATGCTAGTGTGTTTGTATACACTGTCTTTGCTTTTACTGATGTTCTGTAGAAGAAAACTTTTCTGCAAGAAGAATACTGGCCACCTCCATTGACGGTAAGAGCACTTTTCTGAATCCTAACCTTATTATTTATACTTAATTTTAATTTAGAAGTGCTTAGTTGCCGAAGCAAGATTAGTAATCTGCTGTGCCTTCAGGAGAAATAATCACCTCCTGGAAGCATCTTTTATTGAAGTAAATGAAATGGGGAAAGGATGAGGGGTGGGAAGTGGTGTTCTTAGAGACTTTGTGAGGAGTAGGATGAGCCCAAGTCTGCGCCGTGTAGGAGCTCACCGAGGCAGCATGAGGCAGAGGCTGAATATACCCGTCTTGTAAGACTTAATCCTGAGCCAAATTCCAAGTTTCAGATGACCCAAATTTTGCTCAATATATTAATACCGGAGGTGTTACTGTGAAGTGAAGCCCCATCAAGGTGTTCAGGTAACAAAAGATCTTTTTCACCTTATGTAGTTAATTCCAGACTCGCTCCATGTTCTTCTGTTCCCTGATTTGGCTTCAAGATCACAACTAAGGCACCAAATTGCACGTTGCCACTGCTCAAAGTAACGATGGCAACAAATAATTATGAGCAATTGGTAATCAGAGATAGATGTAATAAATCATGTTGAGCAATTTTAAATTACAGAAAATGCTTAGAAGTAGAATCTTTGTATGGATAATATATTCATAAAGGATAGAATTAGCAAAATTAGGCTGGAATTTTTGAGGATGCCTGAATTGGTATTTAGATCCCAATGAAATTCAGTATGAGATCAAAACCTTTTCTCTCCCCATCCTTTTCCTTTAAGAAGATCCCATTTCTTAAGTTTGTGCTATTTATGCTTTGCCTGTGTCCGCTTTAAGTGTAGATCCCATAAATAAACTGTTGGCTGCAAGAAGTTACTCTTCACAATGCTTAAGTTCTCAGAAACCATCAATCACGTATTTGAACAGAGCCAGGGAGACGGTGTTGTACTCACACCAGAATTTGCTAAATGAATTATGAAGCTTAACTTATTTGGAGTACTTTGATATCTTCAACAAATGATGTACAGATGCAAAACCAGAGCATTGTTTTTAATGTCACACATCTCTCTTGTGTAAGAGTTGTTTAACTGCTCTAGCAAGACCTTGTGCCAATTAGAAATACTATTTTTTTTCTACAGTTCCTGTAGTCATTTGATCTGCTGCCTTGGTCAGTAGTTTTCTATTGATTCTTCTTCAGGATGAGGAATTTGCAGTCTGAACTGTAAACAATTTGAGAGTGTTCTGACAGTCTGCTGTAAATCAGGTAACGCAGCTCGTCGCCTATAGAAGCAGTGCAAAGAACTTTTCTTTGGTGGCTTTTTTGCCACCTCTAAAATGGTGTGGAATCAGGCCTGAGAGGAGTGATCTCTTAAAGTTAAGCATGTGCTTAAGTGCTTTGCTGGATCACTGCCTTGATCTATTGATGTTCTCAGTGTAATATGCAGGAGCTGTAATTGCCTTCCCACGTTTTCAGTGGCTGCACAGCATTAAATCTCCACAGACTGTCCTCCTCCTATAGCTGGTGCATCACCACCACCCCTCGGAAATGCTCCCTGATGTTTTGAAGGTTACTGCAGAATAAGATGGCTTATTGATGAGGAATCAAGTGCCTTGGAAATTTTTCTGTGGCTGCTGATGCCTCAGGTGGCAGAAGAAGAGGTGAAAAGTTCTGTGAACCAGTCTTACCGTCCTTTTCAGGAATTGGCATGGCCTTTTACTAGAGAAGCTGTAGAGAGCACAGGTAATGAGGCTGAATCTCTTCAGCTTGATTTCTTGAAGGGTTGTGGATTGGGATTTTTTTGCTCTGTGGTTATTATTTTTTTAAATTTGAGTTCATTTCAGTATAGCTATTAATAAGCAGAATATTCAGACTCTTGCATGGGGACAGAGCAGGTGATGAATCACTGCTCAACAAGTTTGAGATCGTGATCAAGCAGTAAAAAATTAAAGGATTTACCAGTGTTGGTCAGGTACCACCTCAGGGAACAGAGCTCTGCAGCAAGAAGGGTCCCTGAATTAGTCCCACACACAGCACTGGGTTCTCCAGTAGAAAACCAGCCCGGCTCTGGAGCGTCATCAGACTCAAAGCTCTCTCTGCATATGTAGCATTCCCTCCATATAAAGGGAATTCTGCATTCTTTTGCATTTCATGTAGATATTTGCACTGTTGCACAGTGCAGTATAAGTTGTGCTATTTTCAAAGGGTGAAATGTGACGCTAACATTGTCCTGACAGTTTGGTACCTGCGGAGATACTGGTAGGTTTCCCAGCAGCTGCCTTTTCTTTAATATGGGAGCCCTAGTAATCTAATCACGGCATCGTGGAATTGTCAGAGTTGGAAGGGACCTCTAGAGACCATCTAGTCCAACTCCCCTGCCAAAGAAGGGTTGCCCAGAGCACATCACTCAGGATGGCATCCATGTGGGGCTTGAAGATCTCCAGAGAAGGGGACTCCACACCCTCCCTGGGCTCTGCCACCCTCATCCTAAAGTTTTTCCTCATATTTGAATGGAACTTCGCCTGGTCCAGCTTGTGCCCGTTGCCCCTCATCCTGTCACTGGGGAACCACTGAGAAGAGTCCGGCTCCATCCTCCTTCAACCCACCCTTTAAATCCTTGGAAGCATTCAGAAGGTCTCCCCTCAGCCTTCATCATTAAAGCTTTAATTTATCTTAGACTTTATCTGAGGAATGTGAATAGTGGATTAAGCAACGTAACTGGAGTCGGTTGGATCAATCTCATGTGAAGTACAAGTGGATTTGTTTGTTCTCTAACTTTGGTAATTTCATCTACAACTTTTGCATTAGCACCTGGTGGTGAGGGGAGGCACTGCACTAGGTAAATTGGGCACTGATGCCCTGTTAGCAAATAAATAGCATGTTAGACAAAAATTGTTAGCATTTTATGAAGGAAACTTACTTAAATTATGAATGTTTGTAATGCTATTACAGCCAGCAGTGTTATAAAAGAAACAGATGTTCGCCTCCTCTCTTCTACTTTCTCTGTATTCTGTCCAGAAACCAGGCTTTCAGAAGGTTTGCACTTCTTGGCAAAACATGATTATTAGAAGAATTTTCATTACCAAATGAAATTGTAATCAATCATCCTGGCAGAGAGGTATTTTCCTCTAATCTTCACCCGGAGTAAAGAGCTGTAAGAGAGTTGAGTGTTTCTATAAAGCTGGTATTGTCCTCCTCGTTGCGGTATTGGAGCGCGTTTCAGTGGGATATTAATTAGGATCACTGACAGCTCTGTCGTGCGGCTCCTTTTCCCTAAAAAGCGCTGATGTATATAGCAAAGTAGTTTCTGTTCATGATTTTATGTCATTGTTTTGCTTTTGGGTTTTGTGTTGGTTGCTTTTTTTTTTTCCTTTGGAAAAAAAAAAAGAAAAAGCAAGGAAGGTCAGAAAAGCATACCTTTTTCTTGGAGCACCAGCTGCTGAGGTTATTGCAGTCCTCAGCTCCCAGGGGGATTTTGTGAACAAACTGTTTGAAATTCATTCCCAAACCAGCCCTGGTGAAATGCTCTTTGCTGCACAGAGGAGCTGGGAGCCGTGTTGAGACACTCGAGCAGAAAGAGCTCTCTGCAGCTGACAGTGAGAGACTGGCCCGACTGGAATGCAATCGGGAAATGTATAGGGGGATATTTTTCTCTATGCGTTGATATTTTCCTGCGCTAATGAAACCAATCATAGCTATGAAGGAGGAAGGAAAGAAGAATACACTAGTCATAACCATATAATATCTGAATATAGCAATCTAATAGATAAATAACCACTCTCTTCTCTTTCACATAGAGGCAGACTGCTATTAAGTTTAATTTCAGAATTCACTGTGCTTTTTAAATATCAAGCATATTTCACACTGGTATAGGCCAAGGAAGGCCTCAACAAACAAAAGCATTTATCTTAAAAAAATAATAAAAAAAAAAAAAGGGAAGGTCAGGAGAAGAAATGGAATGGGTTTGATATTTCATGGAATGAAAAGAAAATGCGGCAGAAACTGGATGAAGCAATTTCAGCTTTGGTTTTGAGATTAAGGAGCCCACATGGGTAACGTGTTCCATTGAACTGCTGCTGCTGTGTCAGCCAATTCTCTGCTTGCTGTGCCTGACTATAGGTTTCCCAGGCAAAGAAATATAGTCCCAGCTTCCCTTGCGATTTCTTGCAATTAATAGCCAACTTGGTAAATATTTTGTAGGAGCCCAATATGTGCAGTTGTGCTCCAGGTAATGCATTACTATTCTGTAATCTTTGTCATTTTTCTTTGCTTGATTTTGTTGTTTGTTTTTAATGGAAAGGAGGAAGCTCTTCGTTTTAAAAAGGGGAAGTAATGCTTCCTTGGGGGAGGTAGCTTCCTTGAAAATGGGTATTTCTAACATGCTTTATACATAGAAACTGGGAATTTGGAGAATCTTTTATTTATGAAGCCTTACTGATAGCATTTTTAGTATAGAAGGAAGGAGGATTTTAGATGTTCAACTGTTTTGACTTTCTTTTGGCACTGGAACCCTGATTGGGAAGCCTAGGAATTAATTCATAGAATCACAGAATGGTTCAAGTTGGAAGGGACTTTAAAGATCCTCAAGTTCCAAGCCCCTGCCCTGGGCAGGGACACCTCCCACCAGAGCAGGTTTCTCCAAGCCCCATCCAGCCTGGTCTGGAACACTTCTAGGGGTGAAGCATCCACAGCTTCTCTGGGCAACCTGGGCCAGGCTCTCTCCACCCTCACAGCAAAGACGTTCTTTGTAGTATCTAATCTTAGTCTCTTCTCTTTCAGTTTAAAGCCATTACCCTTCATCCTGATCAAGAGTCCCTCTCCATCTCTCCCCTGGTTATCTCCTTGAATCCCCAATGGTTGGTGTATGTGTTGGATGCTTGGCTGAGGAGAACCAGGGAGGCAGGTGCACGAGTGGTTGGGCCGTATTAGATTGGCAATCGGGAGATTTGGATACATCCCTATTTCTATCAGCTGCTTTTTATCTGACCTTGGCATGTTAATTCCTCTGTTTCTCCATCCTGTCTGTTAAAATATCAATGTATGTATTAGACCAGTAACAGCTGTTCATGTCAGGGTGCACAGTGTTTAGTGAACTGGGGCTCAGATTTTGCATGGACCTCAACCACCACTGTTAGGAGACAATTTCCAGTGATATTTCTAACAACGATTTCTGCCCTCAGAGCTCCTGTTGGGAAAGACAAAATTTGTTCTTAGGTGCTATAAGACAAGTTCTTAAATATCTCAAAGTGCCGTCTTCCTTATGTGAGGGTTGATCTGGGCAACTTGGTGTTTTCCAAATTCTCAAGTAATAGAAGCTGGTTCATTGCCCAGTGAAGTCTTTGGAACGACATCAGTTTGCACCAGCTCGTGCTTTGGCCCAACGTTTGTTCTTCTGAGACTGAGAAGTTGAAAACACATTGGTATGCACAGACTTGAAAACTCTGCTTTCCAGCTTCTTATTTCTGCCCCCTTCAACTGAAAAATGAATAGGTTTGATAATGTCATTGCCCCTCACCATCTCTGAAGAGGGAGGAGAGGTCCATTCTCTGCCTAATGAAACTGAAGATGAATACTTGGTTTCTTTTCTGATCTGGAGGTTGATTTCTATATAGCCGACTGGTAGCATATATGTAGAAATGGTGTAAAAATTTTAAAGGTTTGAAGAGGAGCATGCTGGACGGTGAAAATTTATCCAATGTTAGGATTCAGAATGAGACAAGGTATAAATAATAACTACAATTGCCTTGCATCAATTTTTTAGTCGGAGAGTTAAAAAAAATTTTCAAAATCCACTTACTGTTCCCATCTGATGGAGAGAAGCAGTGCCAGGAAATCTGTTTCCCATTCAGCCCTATTTAGAGAGGAGCTGTCTGGGTTGTTTGTGTCCCTTTCCCAGCCCTGCAGCTCCTCCATGGCATCCCGTGCTCTCAGCAGTGTACCTTGGCAAAGCTCGGCTGATTTCAGCGCTGAAGATGCTCGCCCTAGGAAGCCACTAGGCAGAAGTACATATTTTACAGCTCATAAACTGAGGGGATTGTATGGCTCCAAGGACTGATAATAGGATGCAACCCCATTCATTCTCCCATCGCAGGCTGGAATTTAGCCCAGGAGTGGATGAGGTACAATGCGTTGGCAGGGGCAGCATGAGAGAGCTGGGACCAGTGATGCTCATGCTGTACCTGCTTCACAAATAAACAACACATATATTTCCCCCTCTGCCAGCTCAACACCTTCAACAGCTGCACACAGGAAATAATCTGGAAATTATCTGCATTTTATAGGCATATTAGGCCTACAATAAGAGCCAGACGTTTGGATGCAGCCCTGTATTTTGAGCAAACCAGCATTTGGAGCATAGTTTGGGGAGAGGATGCTGCCTTTCTGGAAGATCTTTATGTCTATGTGGGAGGGAGCTGATTTAGGCACAAGTTCCCCTTTGCAATACGAAGCGGTGCAGTTAAACTGATGTTTGTGAGAGGATTCTATATGAATGGGCTGACTGGAATGTCTATTAGCAGAGGACAAAAGCAGGAATGAGTGAGAGTACACGGTACCTTTATTCACGCTGCTTTCTGTAGCTGCAGATGTGTTGGCTGAAGAGATTAAGGCCTCTTCTGTACCTCCAGGATCTCTTTTACCATTTTCCTACCTGAGATGTTTGGTCGAGTGCCTGTTGTTTAACTGCTCTTTCTTTAAACCCATTCCAGTCTAAATGGTATGAATTACTTGAAAGAGATTTAAATACCAGGTTTGTTAGTCCAGATACTTGACTGAAAAAGACTTACACAAACGTAGCAAAACCAGGTTGGATTTGGTAAGTGGGAAGTAAAAGGATGGCTGGATGAAGCTGGGATCAATAACCACTGAGTCACCATTTCAAACCAGTTGTCTTTGTGGGAGGGAGCAAACGCCCAGCTCTAAGAGCAGCTGTTCTCAGCATCCCAGATGTTTCTTACAAGACGAAGAGAAATTGCTCCTTCTGATGCCAAAGGGCACTAAGGAGTCTGTTAACCCTGTGCTTGTCCAAATCACTCACCCTGGGGCAGTGTGGGTGTGAGGTGCTTGCGGCTGTTCTGGGCTTCAGGGATGTTTTCACTCCAGACAAGGCAAAGGCACGAATGGTGTCTAGTTGACCAATACATTTTTTGTGTCCAGCTGAGAAGCAAGGTGGCAGCAGCAGCTAAATGTTCATTTGTCAGCGGATAAGGGTTGGAATTTCTTCTCTCTTCTGTGCCCGCAGAACTTCCAACCAACCATAAAAAGTTCAGGGGTGTCAGAGTAAAGATCTATGCTATAATCAAGAGGGATGTCTCCTCTGAGCTCTATTAGTTGCCAAGAAACTACTTTTGCAAAAAGTGGAAATCTCTAACCACTCCTAAAATAATTGCCTGGATGGACACAGAGTGACCTAGCTGTGCTCAGAAAGATTTCCTGGAACAGATGCTGAGATACCACGGTGTGATGTAAATACACAGACAGACATTGCCAACAAAATGGGGACTCTAATTGGATTTAAATCCTTCTTGTATAGGAAAAGTAGCGTAGCTGCCTGGCTAACTGAATAGCTATTGAGGGGTGTGGGTCCAGTGACTTTTCTACTTTGGCTCTGGGCTGTAATATTAGCAATTAATTCTCCTCGCTTTTGAAGAGGAGAGTCTCACACTGTATTGATCTTGTCTGTTTGGGCTATAAATTCTTCAGTGCCTGTCTTGTATTAGGCTTTTACAAGGCAGGGTGGACCTGTCTCACTTCATGTCATACAAATCATACTGACGTGTGTCAGAACGTGCGATTTCAAGTGCTTTTGGTCACATCTTGCCACCTTTCACAAATGCAGGAGGTTAATGGGCTCTTCTTCCACATCCTTGTCTGCCAACAGTCGTTGGGTTGGTGGGTGGTACTTAATGCACATGCAGGGTATGTGTGTGCACATGTATATACGTGGAGAGCCTGTCTAGAGTAGCTCTCAGATGAACAGATGGGAGTAGAAATTAGTGCTAGACTTTGGTATTTGGGTGGTTCTGTATGTATTTGTGTAGTGTGGCAAATCAGCTCATTGCAGCTCTTTTGAACTCCCTCGTTTGATGTTCCGTGGAGTTACAGCAGCTGAGAGTCTCATCTCGTATGAGGGTCTCATAAACAGCTGCAGTCTTGGAACTTGAAATAGAAAAGTATTTGGGAGAGAATTCTCTGGGTGAAAGTTTTGATCTAGGGCTTGGACAAACTAATTTCACCTTTTTGGGTAGTTGGCACTCGTTTTGAATGAAGGATTTGTTTATTTCTGGAGGTTATAGCTGCATCTGAGAGAATCTGCAATTCTGTATTGACTTCATAAACCCAGAGCTGGAAAGCACAGACACGATGGTTAATATTTCTTGTCTTTTCGATGTGTAGCTTCTTCTTTACTACTGGTATATACAGAAGCTTAAAATTTATCAGATCTCTATCAAAACAGACAAACAGATCATTCAGAATCTTTTCAGTCCTGTGATTTGGGGGAATCTGGAGTTTGGAGAGTTAATAGTTGTTATCTTGAGCGTCTCTAGTCATCCCTCAGCTGCTGCTGCTGCCATGCTGATCTCTTGCCCTCGACTGTGTGGTGTGTGAGGCCCCATTTTTTAAAAAGCAAAAGCAATTTTACTGTAGTCTCCATGATTTAAAGCTTTGTTCCATGCTAAAATACAAAAAACTTCAGAAGATTTAGATGCTGTACCAGCTCTTACAACAAGAATTTAGGCTCATACTTCCTATAGACTTTTGTTGTACTTGGCCAAAGTTGTGTGAGAAGTTTCCTTCCGTGAAGAAAAGTGCTTGGCTGGAAATGGCCAGAGCTATTGCAGCACTGAGGTTCTTCCCAAAGCCCAGGGGGTCTTCTCCAGCATCGTGTCCAGTATCACTCTCCAGAATCTCCAGTTGCTGAGCTGGGAAGCAGCACATAACACAGCATAAAGCTTCAGTTTAAGGTCTTTAGGGTCTGGCCAAGCCGTCTGCTTATAGTCAAATCCACTTCTGTGATATACTTTAGTGCCACAGGAAAAGCAGTCGGAAATGATCTAAAACTCTAGCAATCTAAATGTGAACACAAATAACCTGCCCCTGTACTGCTGAAAGTTTTGCATGGTAATAAAAATTAGCTTAAGAGAATTACTAAGTAATTTCAAGTACCATAAAGTAGCTGTTGGGAATAAAAAGTGTCGTAACTGCTACGCCTCAGCCCAGTTTCTGCAGGAATGAGTTATTATCATTAATTATCACTCTATTTTATAGTTATTGCCTGTAATTTCAGACTTTAAATACTCTAAAGCATAAACAATGCTAATTTAATTACGGTGTGAGAGTTGCTGAAATTTGCATGCAGAGGAGGAAACCATTAATAAAGTTTATTCAGAGAGAAACTTAAAATAATAATTAGCATTTTCCTGCATTTCTGGTGTAATGGAATTAACCATCCTTTCTTAGCTTGGGCCAATTGTTTATCGAAAACAGGCAGCACAAGCTCTATTAATCAGCTGGAGAGAGCCACACGGTCTGTCTGCGCTGAGCAGCCACAAAAGCATTCCCCTGGTATAAATTCCTTCCATCGGGTTCACTCACCTGTTTGGGTCTAAGTAGTGTTGGAAAAACAGGCTTGAGCTTTGGGAAAATCCAGGTCTTGATCTTGTTGTTGAGAGTGTTTTCACATAAATGTGAAACATTCCCCCAGGTCACAAGCAGGAAACTAAAATAGCATTTCCTTTGATTTGTTCCATTGTTTTCCTTAATTTCATACTCACCTCCTGTCTTCTGCCAGGAACCACTTCTCCAATTCTTGTTTCATCTTTTGTCAGTATAATGGTCACTAATGTCTATTCTAAGCCATTAATAATGCAGTTAACTAGTACAGGACAGGGAGCAAATCACTATTCTGCCGGAAACACAAACTTGTGGCAAGAATTTCTTGTTTGCACATCTCTCTGTTACGGTGTGAGACCTGTGGTTTAAATACAGAAAGTCTATTTAATGTGCGTCATTCTAATTTAATGTTGTTCTGTCTTATAAAGTGGTCATCCAGTGCCAAATTCATTACCAATGTCTACATAGATTATATCAACATTTTGCTTTTTTCATCCGTCTGTATAATCCTGTAAAAACAGCAAATTGTTTGATGAGGTCTGTATTCCATGACTGGATATGACTGGCATTTAGAATATTACCTTTTTTAATCAAATCCCTTATTAACTATTCCTGTAGCTGTCGCCCAGACCGACAACTTAACCTTTTTAAGATATCTCAACAATACTGTTTTTTTGCTTTCTCTGGACTTCTTTGATTTCACAGTATAAGCTAAAACCTGCTGTTACGCATCTAGTAAGATTCTGGACCACCTCTCTTAACTTTGGCATACACGCTATCTAGGCCTCCTGATTTTAAAATGCTTAATTTTTGAGACTGCTTTTCCAAACCCCTGTTTTCTGCTGGAACAGAATGTAGTTGAAGCTTCTCTGAGATTGGTTTGGAAGTTTCCGGAAGGTGTTTCTTGTGTATGTACGACTGAACGCAGGCTTAAAGGACTTTCCCAGTCCTTTAACCCCCCAAAAGTGCTCTCTTTTGTGCCCAACGCCTCAAAAAAAAATCATCTTCCAAACAACCCTGTTCCTGCAATGGAAAAAAAGAAATTTGCTGCAACATTTTGGTAACTCACCTGGTGAGTAGGAGATGGTTCCTTAAGTCATAAATTGTCTTATACGTATAATTTTATCGTGGAGAGTAAAGGGCTTTCATATATACCATAGGAGGTAGAACATGGTCTGACTGTAACCAGCAGGTTAAACACGGAGTGGACAGAACTGCGGAGTTCAAGGGAGCTCAGGGGTTTCATGTAGGTTTTACATCTTTATTTTTATTTTTTTTTATCCTTTCTTTTTGCTTTATTCTAGTTCTCAAAGCACGTCACAGAACGATGTCACCGCCCACAGATAAGTACAACCGTCGGGACTGGAATCTGTGATTCTGAAATCTGTCCCCACGTACATTAGACCCCACTCCTAATCGTTTGCTTTGCTTTTGGGAGGAGTATAAATCACAGCTCTGGCAAATGACTTCTGGATCCCTACTGATGCCACTTAATCACTCTGCCGTCACATTGAAGTCTAATGGATCTAAACACGGAGTAGAGACATGTTTCAGTCCTGCCTTTAGCGGGGCTGCCATTCTTTACCGCAGAGGATTTCTGCCATCCTCATTTTCGTAATGATTTTTGTATGGCTAAAAATAAATCAACATATGGCAAATAGGTTTCTCTCTGAACAGATTACAGCCCGAATGGCAGATTAGACAGAGCTTCTGATTTTGCATTTCTTAAGTCTGAAAGAAGTCAGCATGGCTCATGGACTGCAGCAGGCACGCGTTCTTCCCTACTGGAGGTTTTATGGTCAGCATTCCAGAGTGTTTCACACAGAGATAAGAAGACACTTCCTATAGAATTTCACAACCCATTGGTTGTCCAGAAGAGGCAAGCACAATAGCGATAATTTCTAATAATTCAATACGATCTAGCATTGCCTTGTCTGCATATAATGTTTAAAATTACAATAATGTTTAAATATTTATAGGCATAAAACATTATTACATCATTTTTAGTTTAATAAAACAATCTTTAGTAGTTTTCATTTATTTTCATCTCCGTAACATCTAAAGAATCTTGTTACACAGTAGTCTTTACCCAGAAGATGATGAAGTTGGGTCATAGCTTGAATTACCTACTTATGAACTCTTTAGTGTCAGTCTTTTTCTTGTAGATATTTCCAAGATAATTTTCACCTCTGCAACTAATTTTGTGTCAAAGCTTGTACATGCGTACGATACCTAATGGATTTTGAATAGAAATGAACTTTAAGTGGCTATTAACAGAAATTGGCTTTGAACTTCTAATCTGCAGATGAAAGACCCCTTGAACTGCCCAGCTCTTACCAGTGTACTTTTTTCTAAATACAGAGAGAAATAGTTCTAACCCTTAAAGTACAATTATTAGCCTTATATTTCTTTCATTCTTGCTTATCCTTTCTGTTTCCAAGCTCGTGTGGCTGACTGATCTTGCTTCCTACCAAAGGCCGTTTGATGTGAGGGTGGTGAGGAGACCTCTCAGGCTGCAGGCCATTAGTGGGGAGCTTTGATTTCTGGTTGGGAACCACATCGAGGTTTTCTGTGTCAGTTCCCACCTCACTGGGAATACTCAATGTTGAAGAGAAAACACCTTTTACTATGACATCGGTGTCCGATAGGAAAACCACTGGTCTTTTCCAAGTGCCTCTTCCTATCCTTGGTTTGAGAAGGGTTTGTGTGTTGTGTGGCTCCGTAGCAACTTCTACAGCGTTTCATCTGGAAACTGCAGTGGTGTCTCAGGGTTTGCTTCTGCTCTTCCTTTTCTGTCCAGCTTCAGGAGGGCTCAGCCATAGCTTGGCTCTGCCTAATCAGGCTCAAGACTGCAAAGAACATGCTAATTCAACTCAGCAAAGCAGATGGAAAATTTTAAGTTGAAGATGCATCCCTAAATCTGTGCCGGGGTGTTGTTTCTCTGGTTCGGGTTGCATTTTGTACTGCACGACCAGGAGCTTGAAGACATTGTTCTGGATTAATTTATGCCAACACCAAACTTTCATTGATGTTTGTTGGTGCCCAGGTATAGGTCCTTGCTGTGGAAATCACCCTTGTGCTGAGCTGATTTGGTTCAGGCTGCGAGATTGAATCGGTGCAGAGGCTTTTATGTTCTGACCCCTCTGCCCAGGGTAGGAGCCTCACCCTTTACCAGAACATTTGATCCAACAAATTAACATCGAGGATCTGTTTATAAATATTCTGCAAGGCTGAATTTGAAAACAGAAGGACATCTGTGTACTTGTAAGCATTTAACTGATGCTGAACCGACCCATCCCAGCCCCGGGATGGCTGTGCCCAGCGCAGGGGGACCAGCAGGTCTGGCCATGCAGCAGGAGCTCCAGTGCTCTCCTGAGCACAGCTCTCTTCTTGCCCCTCTGCAAAAATGCACCTTCCTTAATGCCACTTGGCTAGAGGGGACCTGTAGGTCCCTTTCTTTATAAAGTAATATTGATCTTTACTAATCACGTGTGGTTAAATCATCTTCCTGGGAGCTGGGACACATGGGCCCGGGCTGCTGACGGGTTTCTTGCAGACCTGTGAGGCTGACAAATGAGGGGAGGTTGCTGGTGTCACACCAGCCAACAAGTTCAAGTGTCATTTTGTTACCAAATGTCTGTTTTTTTGTTCTGTTATTGTTTTTTTGGTTTTTTGTTTGTGGTTTTTTAGAGAGGTCGGATGGTTGCAAAGAAAGATCAAGCAGCTGATGGTTATTATTTATATGCTTCTGCAGTAAAAACTGAGCTCCCAAATTCAACTGACAAAATTCCCCTGGAAATCAATATAGAAATTGTTTTCTGTCGGTCAGGTCTGTCTGGTTTCCTCTTGGATTTTTTTCAGATTTTTTCCATTATTCATAGGATCAGATAGTCTTAGGTGTTGAGTTAGTGCTTGGTAAGTAGGCAGCGTTATGCATTAGTTACGTATAATCTGTGGTCACAACAGCTATTAATATGATGGCGGACCAATATTTGCATGTCAATATTCAGCAGAAGAAATGCTTACCTACTTTTTTTTTTTATTATTACTCTGGTATTATGTCTGGGATCCCTTATTCATACTTCAGGCCCTCTGTTCATCTGGTTTCATTTCCCGTCCTTTTGACATAAGCAGAAATACTGCCTTGCTTCCGAGCCGCTGCCTGCCCGTGGCGCTGGGTGTATTGCTGCACCTGCTCCTCAAATCTGCAATGTTCCAAACTATTCATGCCCTGCCGGGCCTTGCTGACATGACAGAAATGAGATTTATTCAGTCTACTACTTCCACAAGTAACCAGGTCAAATAGTATTAGACTTGCCATGAGAAAAATAAATAAATCTAAAACTCATTAATACGTTCTCCTGAATGGGGGAGAGGAGGTGTAATTTTGAGTACTGCTTTCTACCTCAAGCAAAACGTGTAGGAACAGATGCTTTAGGATGTGAATTCTTTAATAGACATTTCACTATCTTGCGTTTATTCTTCCTGCTTGCTTTTAGTATGTTATTTAAGAGTTTAGGACTCAGTTTTTAGCGTGTTTGCTTCTTACTATGGTTAATAGGGGATGTAGCCTCTTGGATGCATTTAAGATGGTAAATGGAATACGGATGTGTTTATGTTTTGTGATACTCCAGGGCCAAATCCATGATGGGATTTAGTTATCTGGCTCTTTGTAACTCCCTTTAAGGAAAGAGAAGTATTTCAGAAGGAAAAAATTTCCTTTCTGCTGCTATAGGAAATAATGAAAACCAAATTCCTGTGCTTTTCCAGCACTTTTGGGCCTGATTTGAGTCTGTAAGAGAGGCCTGTAGTTATGTGGGATGCAGGACCACGTGTAGGCACCACAGAGCCTGAAAGGAGAGACTGGGGAGAAAAGCAGAGAGAATAGGAACTTCTTAAACTGGCTTGCCTGATGAAGGCAACCCCCTGCATAACTGAATCCTTAGTAATTTGCCCAAGATTAACTAGACAGGCTAAAATATACCCAGGGAACCGAACTTCCATCTTAATTCCAAATCACTAAGCAGACTTTAGGCACAAAACTATATTTTTAGTTTGGAATGGTATGAAAAAAACAATTGAGTGGCTTTAATCACTGGGATAAATATAGGAAAATTCTGTACTTCGAGGCATTAGCCCAAAGTTAGAGTTACCTGGCAGAAAGCGAGCTCAAAGGAAACCTGGGGTAGCTCTCTGGTTTGTCACATCTGTCATCCATCATTTCACCGGGTCCTTCACACGCGACACAATGTCAGTGTAAGAGTTAGGATGGAAATGTGGCCATGCAAATTCCCAAGCCCCTTATTATCAGATTCATTAAGGCTCTCCAGCCCCTGTGTAAGTGATCCTCTTTAATCTTCAGATACTCTTAGATTTTTCTACTTAAAAATATCACAAAACCCAACCTTGTCCCCAAAATATGGCCTGGTTTTGCATTATCTGTTTTATGCAATATTTCATGCTGTCTTCCCCCAAATTAATGGGTTTTTACCTTACAAAAAAAAAAAAAAAGACAAATCAATGCAAGAACCCACAAAGACAAACCGCTGGCAATAAAGCAGAATATACACATTTTGGAGAGAGAAGATTGTCAATAAGAAAATTGATTTTTGCTTCAGATTTGCAACAACCACAACAAATTACAAAATTATCAATAGCCCATTAGTTATATATTTTTTTTCCTCCTTCCTCTCTCGTGACATCTTCTCTTGACTTTCTGTGTCTCTCAAACTAATTGTGCAAGGAAGTCTGTCAAAGGAGCACTGCAACTGGAGGTTGCCAAGTAAGGAAAAATATTCTGATTTAAAAATGCATGTGCTAACTTCTGTGCTTTAAACATTTCAAAATAACCTTTTTTTTTTTTTTTGTTCAGAACTGGCAAGTGGATGCAGTTTTTTGGTATATATCTCTTATGAGGAGGAATCTTCTTCCAAAGGATGACTCAAGCAAGCAGTCTAGTTTTGTTCACATTTTATGAAATATTTCTTGTTAGTAATCTTAATCCATAGTTAATTAAAGGCAACACAAAGGTTGCTGTTGAAAACATCTGCAGAGAAGTCTCTTTCCCTATAAATGTTTAGATTTACTTCTTCAGAGCCTTATTAAATTTATAAAAGATCTTTTGTCTTTGTTTTTTGCTTTTTTAATCTTTTAAGTGCTGTGGAACCTGTGCACCTGGGGCAGAGCACAGAGCGTGACACCTGTGGAGAAATCCAGAGGGCTCTTAGAGATGAGTTCCCTCCCTGACACTAATTCCCTTAATCAATAAAGACAATAAAAATAAGAAACAGAGAGAGTTAATATCCTCCATTTCCTTTTATTTTTTTCCCAATTGCCACAAGCCTGGATACTTGGAACGTGAGCACCTGGCTCTTGGTTTTTAGGAGGCAGTTTAAGCCTGGGCAGCAAATCACTGCCCTTGCTCAAACCCTGTGACAGCTGAAGTTCCCGGGGGTGGCACAGCTCGGGGACCCAGCCTGGACGTGGAGTGGGGATGGAACAAAGCTCTGGATATTGGTGTCTTTTAAAAAAACCACAATATTGCTTCCCTAGGTTAGAAGCCTCTATCCATTCTCTTTCAGGAGAAATCATCCTTTTTTTCAGTTCTTCTTTTTTTTTTTTTTTCTTTATTTCTTCCAAAAAGAAAAGCACTTGCTCAAAGGCATTTCCACCCCTATTGAATTCTTGCTCTTCCTTGGGGTCATGCAGGAGGGTTTCTCTGTGCTCAGTGCTATCCACACACAGCGGGAAGACTGGACCCCTGTGCAGAATACCTCCCCAAAAAGCCCTTACCCAGACCATCCCACAAACCCAATCATTTTTAAAAGGAATCGAAGTAGAGAATTATTTATGCCTATAGCTATATCTTCTGCATACCTTAGAGGTTTGTCTGTTTTTATAGGGAAATGAATAGGAAGTGAATGCAGACATAACAGTTTGTTTACATAGCCCTAAAGAAACTTCTGAAGTTGGAAATGAATAAATTCTGTGTTAAAACGTTCAGTTAGAAAGTTTTCTGGGTTTTTTGTTTGTTTGTTTGTTTTTTTTTTTTTGCCACGGTCTTTCCCTAAGGCTGTGTCTGTTATTCCAGGGCTGGAGATAGGGCCAGCTCTGTTGCCTCCCCTTCACAACCTTCCTCTTCCCGCTGTACCAAGTGTAGTTTGTAGATGTGTCTACATAAAATACAAATATTGTGACTGGTCCACTTTAAAATCTTGCCAGAGGAGTCCAGATTTGTCAGGGAATGGGCCTTGTGTCCTGTATGACGTTGAACTCATTTTATGCCTCAATTAGTGTTGGAAAGGGACAAATGGGAACTGGTTCTACCTTAGGCTCCAGGAAGGTTCCCATTTTTGCTTTGGGTTCAGGTGTTGGCTCCGCTGCTGCTTCAGTCCCCCTAAATTGGGGTGTTCCCACAGGTGACGTGGGACACACCTGGGAGTGATGGTTCCTGGTCCAACAAAGAGGTCATACCTGGAAACCTTCATGGAAACCTTGATGTGTGTTTTAGATTTCTCTTTTTGAGCAATTTTTTTTCCTTTGTATGTGGAACAAAGGGCGGGTTGTCTGGTGTATTTGAAGATGAAGAAGAATTTCTAATTTTAAAAAACCACTCTTTTCTATCTAACCTTACGTTTTTTGGAGAAGGAGCCTTCCCTGTGCTCTGGGTTTTCATTTAAACCTACACCCTGGGCATAAAACTAGAGATTTTTGCTCAAAGGGATTTTGCTTGAAGTTTTTGTTTAGACCGTTCTCCCGTTTTTCCCTGTCTCCTGTTAACACATCCCACGTGAAGCGCAGTGACCTGGCTTTATGTGACATTCAGCCTGGGTATAGTAGAAAGGAAATTTCTGCAGTTCCAGTTTTGGAGCTGTAAGAGGGCGTTTGAAGCTGCGATGAGCTTTTATGGAAAGACTCCATAAATGGAGCCCCGCATGCTGAACGTACCAAAATATTAGTTTAACTGCCTGTTTACAGTCCCACCATAAAAGAAAAAATATAGTCTATAAAAAAACCTCCTGAAGCAACGTTTAAAATGGTGGAGGAAGGAAAGTATTGTTTAAACAGATGCCGTAAATTTAATATGGTAACGTTATTGCCACCCAGGATTTTATTGATTATATCTTTTCAAGTTACTTATCTAGAAATTTATTGTGTCTGTTTCTGCTCTTATTTAACCATGATTTGTAAAAAGAAATTATTAATGAGCTATTATCTGAAAAGTGAAGGGAAAAGTGATTTAAATAAACTGAGCAATCAAAGGCAAACACAAATCATGGTAATGTTGTCTTTTTTGTCTTTTTTTAATATTCTAATGATGAAAAATTTAGAGAAGACCCAGCTTTTAGGACAAAACTGTGCTGCTTTTTTTTTTTTTTCCCCACTTGCAGCATGATGGTTTGAGTTTTCTACTGGGTGATATGTGCCCTCCAGCTTCCCTTTTCCCTTTCTCCCTCTGCTTCCCAGCCCTCCCAGTCCCTGTGATGAATCTTTGCCTTGGAGAAAGAACACCGTATTCCCAGGCGGAGCAGTGCTGGGATTTCTGGGATCACTGCCTGTTCTGCAGCTGGCAGGAGAGTGTTAACTTGCTCGAGTAATTGCTCGAAAGCAACATGTGCAGAAATTGCTGAAAAAAAGGGTCAGTGCTTGTGGTTCTGGTGTTGACTGAGAGCACTCGGCATCTTGGCAGAGACCCAGAAAGGAGACAGAAAGAATCCAGGGATGCTCCGTTGTCAGGACAGAGGAAGTCAGGACAGCTGTACCAGCACAGCTCAGCTCCCTTGAAGAAGGTCCCAAGAAAGGTTTGACCTTCAGCTGGGGCTGTGGGCTCTGATTTCGGTCAGTTGGCTGGTTTTTGTGGTGTGGAATAGTCAGGAACCAGAGAGGGGAGCAGTCCTTAGATGACGCTTTGCAACATCAGTGCTAGTGTAGGCAACCCCCGAGAAACCACTTCTGTTGGACCCATTTATGTCATCTGAATATGTTCTTCCCCGCTTCCTTTAGCCTTTTGTCTACTGTTGCTACCTGTGCTAGCTGATTTATTGATTATGATATATGCATTTTAAAAAAACCCAACACTTTGTAACTACCCATTGCTATAGTCTTACAGTGTTGAAGGCCAAGTTGTACAGGACCTTGAGCAGTGCGATCTGGTGGGAGGTGTCACTGCCCAGGGCAGGGGGACGGAACTGGGTGATTTTCAAGGTCCCTTCCAACCCAAACCATATGATTTTATTTTATCAAAAATTATTTTAAATTAGTAATTAATAGAAAATCTAAGTAATTCTCTAGATGCTGGATTTGGATGCTGTAATTTGGCATTGACTCAGGAAAAAGAAATTCCAACTTAAGACAGACACATAAGAGGAATAAAACATATGGCAGTGTCTCTTATTCCATATTCACTTAGGTAACGATCATTTCACGTGCTATGTAAATATTTCACAATATGTAAATATTGTGAGTACTTGTTTTACCTTGTAATTGTCCTACCAGGTATCTGATAAGATGACAGCATTATCTGGCATAAATTTGTTTTTATGTGCTTTAATGTGAGGTCTGTTTACCTTACAAAGGGTAACTGTTCAGTTCCTCAGAGCTTGAAGTAAGTTTCCTGATAGGCTCCCAAGTGATGCATTTTTTAAATATACCCTAAAAGAGAAAACAAATTCTGCTGTCGGTTATCCAGAGGGAGTTTGGCCCAAAGCAATGTACAGAGAAGGGAGAGAAGCTTAGGGAAGACTGCGGCTCGCCCCCGGTTAAATAGGAAGTATGTGGCAGAATATAAATGGAGCTGAAATGTCCTTTGTGTTACATGCTGTCATCCTGGTGCTCACTTGCAAATTATAAACATAAAGAATTTCCCTGGTGCTCTGAGTGAACTGCTCACACGTCGGCTTTGGCCCTAAAAATAATTGTGAAAGACATTGTGTGAATCCCTTCGAATGACGAGTAAACTCTAAAAAGTCTTTAGCTTCTCGAGTGCAGAAGAAATGCTGAATACATCATTTTTCTGTGCAGACTTTCTATTTGCTCAGCAGTGAGATCAACGTTACTGCGAGAAGGGAAAGTTTCCATCTTTAGAGAAGTCTGGCAGCATCCTGTGTTCACTGAGCGAGTCGTTTTAGGCTGTGGCTTTTCAGGGATCCCATAGTATGTCTACATGTGAGCTGAGACCCTCTGGGAATTGGGAACAGATAAATACTGGGCTCGTCTCAACCAGCAGCTAAGTTGGGTCCATAACCAGTATGGTCATGTTCCTCTGGTGCCATTTCAGAGCAGCCTTTGAAGGGCAGGATTTATTACCCCCATGGAGATGGGGCTGTACAACATGGGAAACCCAAGATGATGAATTCAAGTAATGTTTTGGTTTTTGGTGTTTGTATGAAATAAAAGCTAATCCCTGACTTGTGATAGTTTAAGGGAACTGAGCGTCAGTTCTTTGCACGGAAAGCTCTTTCTTTTATTTCCTAGCCTGCATTTTGAGCCATGGTTGTATTAGCTTTTGCTGACAGGGTTGAAAAGGACAGGTAAAATCCTGGGCTGAATGTTAAAGAGCCAAACTTCAGACAAATTTGTTCTTCATTCGTATTGTAACGTGGTGACCTCTCTTTTCTTACAGAAATAGATGAATTCTCATGTGAAGGATGGTTTGTCTGGAAAGAAAACAGCAATCTCTCCAGCTTGCAGAAGGCTTCTCCAGATCCTCATTCTCAACTGTAAGTTTGCTCCACTTTATTTATTTCCTATGCTTGGCATTAAACACTCCCTTGGATATTCATTACACTGCTATGAAAAATGAATTTAATTGATGAATGAAGTGGTTTGGTGCCACTGCCTTTCCATCTTCCAGTTCAAAGCTTTTGGTCTCTAACAGATGCGTGGCCAAAGGACTGAATTCATCCTCGTTCAACAGTTCCCTTGCAGCCTGATGGCTGTCACTTACCCTGCCAACCCACAGAAATGTAGTTAAAACTTAGTGTTTATATCTTTTTTGACCTTATGGATGTTTTAAACAAGGGCAGGGCAGTAAAAAGAAACACGTGTGTTAACACCTATGCTGCTAATACCCTCTTTGCAGCAGGACAGATAAACCAGAATCTCTTCCATCGGATCAGTCCCTAATTTCTTTTTACTTAGAACTTGGCATCCAAAAAGCTGTGGAGAAATTCTGTTCTGTTCACATCTGTAAACAAAATTGACATTTTGTGTATGTTTCAACAGCTAATATATATTTTCTTTTCACTGGAACAAAAATATGACGTAAGAAAAAGCTGTAATCACAAAACTCTGAAATGTTTTGAGAGTTCCTCTCATGATGTTTGTATAAAAGTGTCAAGTGGGAAAACAGATTTCTTTTTTTATTATGGAAGTGTGGTAACATTTATTCCCTTTGAAAAAAATAGAAGAGCGACATTAGATACACCTTTCATGGAGGACTTCACTTTTGCCACTGTCTTAGTCAAAGACGTGGTGTTACATGATCCAACATTAAGCAACACCCCAATACTGACTGGTTTCTAGAAATGCTTTTTTTTTTTTTTTTTATTCAGCCATTATTTATTGCAAATGCAAGTACTGTGTACATGCTGTTGAAGTACTCTGCAGGAATTTCTGCAACTTTATAGTCCTTGTTCCTGAGTGTGAATGACAAAGCATCTTCCATCTTTGATTGCCCGATCTATTGCAATTCAAAACCTCTGTGAGAAAGGTCATTTTTCCTGTGTCTCATTTTGGTATATGGACTATCATCATATAAATAGCACTGGCACTCACAGGATTTTAAGGATGCAAAGGTTGGAGTAAATAAATATTTTAGTTACTTCTACCAGAGTCTTCCAATTCATTCTATTCCAGGGCAGACGTTCTTCCTTATTTAGGATCTCTTTGAAAGGCTGCTTTATTCTGAATATTTAGCTTGAAGGAGATAAAGGGAAATCTATTTCCTTAGGAAAAAAAAAGTAAATCTAACCAGACCGATACATAGTTCAGAACATGTCGTTCTCTTCTTTCATTGCAGTCTGTGACACTTGAATGGATTAATGCTCCATCCTTTGCTCTTTTCTCTCTTGCTCTCTTCTCAGAAGTGTGAATATAATGATTTTAATTCGTAATACATTGCAGTATCTCAGGTATTGTACAGTATTATGATGACCTTTTTAGTATTCAGTATTTTGATTATCTAGTTATCCTTTCCCTACTGAAAGGTTAGTGAGATTTTGAGCAACAGAATGCAGTGAACAGGCAAAGTAAACAACATAATAGGTCAGAATAGTACAACGAAGCTACTGCTACAATTTGCAAAATGTAGGACACCTTCAAATATTTGATATCTTTTCTCAACTTGTCAAAGAGAACAGAAACTAAGGAATAGGCTGCTATGGAAGGACAGCAAAAATGAAGAAGATCGAGGGTTTGATTTATAAGGAGCCATTAGGGCAACAAAATATGAGTAGCTTCACTGAACAGTTTTGAAAGTTGGACTGTAACAATTGTCTGAGAGCAGTTACAAGGTTTGTGCACCCACAGGGAAAGGGTGGTTTAGGGTGCTCCGAGGGAATGTAACTTTCAGTAGGGGATAAAAAAGCACAAAGAAAAATTGAAGAGGAATAATTCCAACAAAGAATGAGAGGATAGGCTGCACGATTGACTGTGTCCCTTTCTTGGAGTGAGAGAGGTGTTAAGATCTTCCTGGATGGCTCCTGATGCGATCCTGCACTCTCAGTTCTGGCTTACAAGCTGAGGTTGTGGTGCTGGCTGCTGGCAGGAGACAGGCAGATGGGGACAGGGACGTCGAGCTGGTTCATCTCACACCCCCTTACAGTTTTGAGCAGTGAACGGAAGCCATAAATTATTGCTTCTCTCCAGAACGAGAAGGTTTTTTTCCTTTTGGAAAAAATAGCGTAGGCAACATGATGTGTAAAATCACAGGCCAGTAGAACAGGTTTTAGCATGAAATATTCACTGGCCTGGGCTTTGTGTATCCACTTTGAAGTTCTGTGAGATCATTACGTAGCTTGCTGCCTTTTGGCACGGCATTGTGACTGCTTTATCGTACGTGACGCGCCCGGGTCGATGCTGAAACCCAACTGGAAACCAGGAGGGGTAGCGTGCTGGGAGTTTCATCCAGCCGTGGGAAGTCCCCAGCAGCACGTGGTGGCCTGAGCCCACCAGTGATGTGCAGTCGTAGGAATTCAGGTTTGTGCCTTCCAAGCTAAAAGCTGCGAATCAGAGTCCCAGGAGCTGTGAATCTGAGCAGTTCACACAAAGGCAGGTTTCTGCCTGTTCCCTGTCCTCACCAGTAACACCCGTATCTGGGGCTGGTGGGAGCCCCTGACCAAGCCCACTTGCTCTCACCTCCGATGGAGAGAAAGCTGAATGCTGGTATAAGGAGCAGTTTTCTGCTTTGCACAGGAGTGCAGCTCCACGTTCTGTATCTATCATTTTCATAGCTCCATTCGGGGTGAAAAGGTGGGTAATTATATTAAAAGACACACTCAGAATAATGTTAGTTCAACTGTTTGTGTAGAGGATAAGTAAGCAGTTTATTAGACTCTCCACAAGCCTGCTATTTAGGTATGGGAAATTGTATTGGATTTTCTGGATTTACTTACTGGTTCATCCTGATGCAAATGGTTGGGAGAATCATGTTCCAAATTCTTGCCGTCTGTCTGTCCTCTTGAGTAAGATTGCGTACAATCTTGTTGCGTACAAAGACGTATCCTGCAAACATAGGAAAGCTTCTGATGAAACTTAGTCTTTTATGTTGCTATATTTCTTGAAACATCCTTAAAAAATACTTGTTCTTTTTTCCTGTTTGAGAAGATTGTCCTCAGAAACTGGCAGGGAAGAAGGTGATTCCCTTCTATGAATTTACAATAAGGTTCAGTGGGGCTTGTTGAATGAACTACGTGGAATTAATTAAGAGGTTTGCTTTGGGTAGGATTGGGGAACGAGCCTGGCAGCGTTTTGTCACGGAAATAAAACATTGTGGATGTACCTGCAGTTGAGAGAAGTTTTAAAATTTTATTTTATTTGTTTCTCCCCTTGAAAATACCTTTCTAAAATGAGGCAGAATTTATATGACTGCTTTCGGGATCCTGCCTGAAAGAAGCTTGGCTGTATTTATGTCCGGACCTCAGGGGGCAAGACACTTTGTTCGGTTAAAATAAATCACTTTATACTGGCACCTGATCTCGGCCCCACAGATGGACTGTCACCGCGCCGGGCCCGACACGCAGCTATTGTGGGTCTCACCCTTCGTATTTCATCCGCTGACCTCCCGCTGGGCGCTCGCCCTCTCTTGCTTTATTCCCCCATTTTCTTCTCCAGCTCATGGACTGGCAGCTCCAGGTGACTACACTTTGTGTTCCTGCTTCTTGAGGTCTTTTAGTGTCTGTTGACGATGCCGGTAACTCATATTGTATTAAAATAAAAACTTTAGTGCAGCATTAAAAACATGTCAGAGTTGTCTACATGGCCTTAGCATGAAGTAATGTGCTATATGAAGTCAGGTCTACCCTCTCATGTATTTTCATGCACATCAAAAGCATCTCCATATGATACAGTTTACTTTGAAGGTCTTCTCTACAGTTTTTATATGTGGTCTCGATAATTAATATTAACTGTGCTACACTGTACAGTGACCGTGTTGATTTGTGTAATGTACATGCTCATTTTCCTTACTGATTTGAGTTTCTTTTTAAAGAAAGCTGTCTGCCATGGAGATGCTTCAGATTATTGATGTAGGAAATTACCGGGGAGTAGGGCGTGCTGGAAATACATGCCTTAGTTGGCTGAGCACTAACTTCTCCAAGCAGAAAAGTCCTTAAGCGGCAACTGTTAAAGGGCATGCTAATCTTGTAGGACTTTTATTTCTGTCTACAGTCTCTTGTTGAATTTTCCTGTCACCGTGCTGCTTTCCGTTAAAATGTCATCTTTTACAAGGGCCAGTTCTGTATATTCTGATTTCTTCTTTCGTGTGTTGGTATTTTAGGCCCTATTTACCTGTCCTGGGCAAAAAGCCTCGTTTGCATTGCCTAACTGGGATTTGATGCTTGATAGCTTTAGGGCATGATTTTATTACTGGATTTATATACCTTGGCTTGTAGTAGAGAAGAGGTTTTCTGGACACTGAAGAAAGGACGGTATATGGAGGGAAATCAAGAGACGTAGCTCTAAAACATTTGCTGAAAATTGCCTTTAAGTTAGTAGTGGGTACCAGTATGAATGTTGAGATGGGGACAGTGTCAGATCCTGAGTAGCTGCTGGTGGGTTGGTATCTCCAGTCTACCCATTGCAACCATCTGACTGTGTCTGGAGAAGAGGAGCCTCGGGGCTGGATATATTCTCATCTTGGGTTGCAACTTTGCTCTAGTGTAAATTATAGTCCTGTGACACACACACACAAAACCAAAGCCTACTGATCTGCATTTTCCATGTGTTCCGTGCTTAGGTGGGTCTTTAAACAGCAACATCCATTTAGCAATTATCCTTCATCTTTAACAGTATTTGTTAAGTGTCGGGAGTCAGTCAGTACCAAGTTATCTTCCTTTAGTTTTATACCAGCCAGAGCCACCTGTGGGTAAAATCCAGTCTTACTGGGACTTGGTAATTTCATCTGAGCTGAAGGGTTTGTCCACATCAGGGTTTTTCAGCCCTTTTTCCTGAAAGGGAGGGGAGGCAGAGAAGGGGATGGCTAGAAAAGTACTTCTGTGGCAATTAATAGCATGGCTTAAAATGCCTGGGTTGCAATGTGTAATTCTGGGCTGCAGGCAAGACTTGGGGATTTCAATATTTAATAAGCTCATCTTCACAATAGGGTGATGGTGTATAAAGAGGCATAAAAAGCCATCCTGGTTTTGTTATGGCCTTGTCTGAAGTGCAGGATCTTATTAAACAAGGGGAGCAAATTTTTCAGAAACGCCTGGCTGCTGCTGTGTTTCAGCGGAATCATCCTCAATTCCTTCAGACTTTATGAAACAGGTTTTATTTTGTGTTTTTTTCTTGCCTTTGTTGCAGGACTGTTATTGTGTAATGGGGCAACTCTGGGTCTTGCTGCCGAAGTGACAGTTGTGTTAAAGTGTGCTTCAAGTCCCAGGAATCTCAAACTGCTTAAAGAGTAATCATGGTGAGGTGTGGAAAAGGAGAGATCCAGTGGTGGGTCTAAATGGGTTAGTGAAAAAGCTCCCACGTTCTGTATATCACATTCCCATTTTCATCCACTAACAGCATGCTAAATATACTATATATATAATACAGTATATATAAATATACTATACAATACCAACACATCCTAAAGTATCCTTACTGCAACACCACTGAGGGTGACAGATCCACCCGAGCTGAATTTGCACGTTTGAAATTGAAATCTATGCAGGGGGGGAGACATGCTGCTCTGATAAATAGTTAATTAACAGTGTTCCATCTGTGGTATATAGAGGTGAATAACACACTTTCAGTAAATTGTTTATTCACAGAAGGGGCTGTTTAACGCATCAGCAAAGCAATTTATTAATTTTGTTGAAATACATTAAATGAAATTCAAGATGTTTGGGAGGAATCAAATTATATCAACTGATTGTCTCCATAATATAATATAATGCTCTTAGTGCCATTGCATTTTGGAAGCTGCCAAAATACGTATTCTTTTTTTTTTTAAAAGGGATTAGAAGTTCAGAACCTAAACCATTTTGTTTAATATAAATAAATCCCCCAATATTTGTGTAGTACTGGAAAAAATAGAGGTTAAGTTGACAATAGAGTGGTGTGGTTTTAGTTATTCAGCAAATAAAAGGTATTTGTGGAAATAATGTTAAATGACAGCTGCTTCTGTGTTTTGCCTCCATGGCAATGAGTTACACAGTTTAATGTTGAAATTCTGTTTGTGTGCTCTTAACTTTTCTACCTCGGAAGCTTATCAGATCCCTCTTATTTTTAGTAATGTGCAAATCAGTGAACAACTTTTTTCCATTTGCCATCTCCCCTGCTCCTGACACCGGTGATATACCCCACCTGGGTCATGTCCTTCCCAGCCGGAACAGTTCTACTCTGAATTATCACACCTGATATTTCAGCTCGTTCAGTCTTCCTGGGCTGGGTAAAACGTGTTCCAGTAAGTGGAGGGTTTTTAGAGGGCTGTGAACTGGAGAACTACTCTAATTACAAAGGAGAATCAAGCCAAGACTCCACTTATGAGAGCACTATTTGTTCAGTGGCATCTAATGGAAAAATAACTAGTGTAATGGGCTTTCCTTCCCATTATCCACTCGAGCAGTAGCCGTACTGGCTGACCTTTGCCATTCGGAGTCGTTTACTTGGCTCGTGTTAGAAACGAGTTTGAAACATGAAGAGGATAAAAAGTCACTAGAAGTTCGAGGGCAAATCTCAAGAGAATTTTATTTTGGAGACTAGAGCTTCCCTTTGCCCCCAAGAGTGGAAGGGAAATACGAGCAGAGCTGAACTCGAATCGGGGAGTATCAAATAGAGTGTTGTTAATGAAAGCAAAAGCAACTTTTCCCAAGGCCAGTGGACAATAAAAACATGGCAGGAGCTTTTGATCCAATTATAACCGGAATGACTGTGATGTTTAAATAACTCCATTGTTTGCTTTATAGTAAATTCCTTTCCTTCTAGCCATTTTCGCCAGTTATTAATTTGAAGTGGTGGTCGCAGAGAGATGGTTTATT
Source organism: Gallinago jamesoni (assembly GCA_025769975.1). Taxonomy (NCBI): domain Eukaryota; kingdom Metazoa; phylum Chordata; class Aves; order Charadriiformes; family Scolopacidae; genus Gallinago; species Gallinago jamesoni. The sequence continues at coordinate 1,952,725 of JAOQGH010000015.1, read as the reverse complement.
TTCAGTAGTGAGTTATAAGCATATAACTAAATTTTACTTGTGTTTGCGTAATCGTTAAATTTTTACTAGAATGTAGTGCTTAAAACCCAGTGCCTCTGCCAGCCCTTCTGTGTCCTGATTGCTCCTTTATGTGGGGTGGCCAAAAGAAAATACGAGGCCACGCAGTACTTTTTATTTGATTATTGGGGGGTATTTTAAATGCTCCAAACGATTCATTAGGCTAAAATGCTCTGCCAGCTGAACTTATTAAGTTGTAGAACAGAAAGGACAGAAGAAATGGTGAGATACTGGTTGGTTTTTCAGGTTTTTTTTTCAGTTCTGGGCCCTTCACCGCAAGAAGGACATTGAATTGCTGGAGCGTGTCCAGAGGAGAGCCACCAAGCTGGTGAGGGGTCTGGAGAACAAGTCCTACGAGGAGAGGCTGAGG
>JAOQGH010000015.1:1941242-1952198 GCA_025769975.1 Gallinago jamesoni | reverse complement strand
AATGACTTTCCTGAGAGGGTGGTCAGGCCCTGGAAGAGGCTGCCCAGGGAGGTGGTGGAGTCCCCATCCCTGGAGGTATTTAGGAAACATGTAGATGTGGCACTTGAGGACATGCTCTAGGTCCTTTCCAACCATGAAGATTCTGTTCTGTGGGTTGGTTGGTTGTTTTGCAAAAGCTTGAGGCACCCTGTGGTTTTAGGATATTACCCTCACCAGTTATTGGAAGTTTGGTTTATATTCAGTGAAATAACTTAAGGAAAAAAACATGACAGAAAAGAAAACAAACCTGCCGTCTGTGCTCTGTCAGTAGAGCTGGTCAGAAATTGTTCTGTGGGAATACCAATAGCTCAAAATGAAATGCAGGGCTTGGAAAAATTTAATTGACAATCAAATGTTCATCCAAAATTAAAGCTTGTCTGGATTTTCAGTTAGAATGAAATTCATCGCTGTTAATATGAGCTGGGTAGGCAGGTTTAAGGGCCGATTTTTTTGAGTGTTCTTATGGCTCCTTTAATGCTGAGGTATAAAAGCAATTTATCTGACCTGTGTTGGAGTGGGATGAATCAGCCTGTGAAGTGCCTATTTCTTTCTTTCTTTCTTTTTAAAAAACTACTATATAGCCTAATGAATAAGTAACCTGGATGAAATTCCTCCTTCTTTTATGCAACTAATGTTAGAGGAAAATTGAGATTTTGTGGTTTTATCCTGATTTAGCAGAGAGGAAGTATGTCATTTGTTCAATGTTTTGTAGGATGATTAAACAGCTTACGGTTTGTTTCTGTCTAGTGCTAAGTACATTCAATTCCCCAAGTGCTGTAGATTTATACTGTCAGTATTACCTGGGACTAAGCTTTAAGAGCAATGGGAAGCATTGTCACCATCATCATCATCATCATCACTTCACTGGTGGGGAATTGAGGCAGAGAACTCGAGCAGCTCGTCCTAGACTGCACAGTCAATCCATGTTCAAAGCTAAGATCTTCCCTAAATATTGTTTAGAGGAATATTAATGTATGTCCCTTGTTGATCCTTAAGCAAGCTCAGGCATTTATTGAGAGTACAATAGTCCTGTCTGTGGGAGAGCTGATCTGAGGAAGAAGAAATTTCTAAATGCCAAGGGGTTAGGATTAAACCTCCCTTTCTGGGCAGCAGCGTGAACTTGGAAAGGGCTGTGGTTTCCTCGATGGTCCTTGGTGAGCAGGAGCGTTATGGAAACCCTGGAAGGGTGGATTGTTGGCAGCTTCCCAAGCAAACTTGGTGTTAGCTCAAATTCATGCTCTCTGTTAATCAGGATTTAATTCAAAGTCATGGTCTGTCCCTTTATTTGGGTATGCATGCCATTTCCTCTATTAATGAGATACCTAATTCTGTGTAAAATTGCCTACATTAAAGTTGCTCTGAAAATTCAGCTGCTTTTTATGTGTTTGTCTTCCTCCATAAAACAGGCTGTGGACCTGTCGCAGGAATATAGTGTAAAGATATTTTTCTGAGCTCATGCAAAGTAAAGTACTGCTCCTGAGGGTCTGGCTGATGAAATGAGCTAATGTGCTCCCAACAGAATAGAAAATCCCCTCCCATACAGTTTCTTATTTCCATATGATTCTTATTTACTTCTCTATTTCTATATTAGTGTATTTAGTAGAATATTAGTAACAAAAAAATGCCATTTTCAGGGAAGCTGCCCCTTAGGCCAATCTTTCTATTCTTGCCTGGATACCCCTGACCTCTGCTCTCACCTCGTGTAGGTTCTCTCTTGTTGTGCTCTATTTCTGTGCATGACTGCTCAGCTGTGCCTCCAGCCAGTGGCTCCAATAATTCATTACACTCTATATATAAAACAGAATGCAGAGCCGAGGAGGTGGAGAGGAGGGAGCTCTTAGGGGACTGAAGGCTTCCAGTGCTCCTGGCAATTGTCTGATTTTTTTTTATATATATATATATATTTTTTTTTTTTAGAACTGGTGGCTTCCTGAAAGTTCTTTTAATTTGCCATGGCTCATAGGTGGCTGATGTGAAGTTCTCAGCACAGATCCCGTGGAGAACAGCCCATAGAAAATTGTTTGCAGCTGAAGCAGGGAGAGCATAGATCCAATGGCATTTAAAGATTTGTCCCGAGACATATAAATTAGGAGAAATGTAGCGAGAAACCAATTCCTGTAATTCCTTCTCTTTTTGGAATTCACGTGCCGATGGGTACAGCGCTCCTCACCAGCTCCCACTCTTGAGTCAATAGTGGTTTTGCACCAGGGATGGATTTGGGTAATGACACCTGCAAGTGTTTGTTTCATTTGCATCAACTAAAGGGCTCCGCATGCATTTTGGCTCAAATTCTCCAACCGGGATAGATTTTTGCTTTATAGGAGGGATAATTTGTGGACTGACTCATTCCCATCCGCAGGTGGTGTATTTTGGGGCTGTAACGTGACTCTGTGCAATGCTTTGTAACAAACAAAGGAGGAAGTCATTATGTTCTTGCCCAACTGCCCTTTAAGGACAGCTTTGCAGGTGGTATTTCAGGGAATGGTGGGGATTGACCTGCCAAGTCCCCCCAAGGCAAATGGCAGTAGGAGGTTTGGGGAAGGCAAAAGGTGCCAGACAAGGTCTTCTGCTGATTTGCCAGGTGCGCATCGGCAGCCACAGATGTGCATCCTCCCCTCTGAGGGTCACCCGTGTTCTGCAGCTGCTTCTTCCCATGCGGGAAAGGTCTCTTGGAGTTACTTAGACTGGCAAGTGTTGGCACAGCTCCTGTGGAGAAAGGAATTCTGCTTCACAGCCTGCTGTCCTGACGGCACTGTGCATATTAGTGCTGATCCCGTCTACAGATTTGATTTTTTCAGTGTCATTATTTTAAGGAATGCTTTCCAGTGTCCCCACTGCATCCCTGCCCCTGCAGGTACCACGTATCATTCATGGGGCCCGTGCATCTTGTGCCTCTGAGCTCTGGTGACAGTTCCTCCAGCTTTCCACATGTTCGTGGGGCTTCTGTTCCTACATCTGCAGCGCTTGAAGCGTTGGAACGTGGTTCAAATCTTCACAGGCTTTATTCTTAGATGTGATTTGCTTTAAAGTCTGGTGCGATTACTGGAAGAAACCCTTCACTGCAAACAGTTTTCAAAACAGCCCTAGTTCTGGTTTCATATTTGAGTGCATTTTTTATTTGTTTATGCTTAAAGAAAAACTTTTCTTTGGCCTCATTTTACAATTGGCATGTGAACTCTTGGAGAAGGAAGAGGGAAAAAGCTTGTTGAGTCCTGTATTTTTCCTGTATCTGAACATCCAGTGCCATTGGGAAGAATCCTCTGTGGCAGATAAAGTGTCATTCCAGAGACCATCTATTTCAGAGGGCTGGCTGTCACAGGCACTATTATTTTTCAGTATTGTTGCTCCAAGGTTGTGCCAGAACTCAACGTAAAAAGTAAAGCACATCAAATGTCTGACTCTGTTCAGGGCTGCTTTAGGTGATTGTGAAATAATTGCTTGTGGAGAAAATAATAGTGACTATAGCAAAAGCTATGCTTTCATTTATTTATTTATTTATTTATTTTTAGGTTAAGAAAAAGTGAAAATGAATTTCGTACAATTGTACAAAACTGCACTGAGATTTTCATCATAGAAATTTCAGAGTACCATTCAGGTCTGTAGGAGTTTGCATTTATATTACCAACACGGTTATAAAAACAACATTTACGGTTCTATTTAAAGGAATATTTGGTTAGGAATGTTTCAAAGAAATACCTGCTGTCATTTTCTCCTAGCTTGATCATTAACGTCACTGCTTGCAATAACGTGTCCACCCATTTCAGCTCTGTCTCACAGCTTGTGTGAATTCAGAAGTTGAGGTTAATCTGCTTTTCCAACACTAGAGGAAGAAGTTGTTAAAGTGTTTTCTTTTCTAGCATGTTTCCAGGATGATAGTTTGTTGTGAACAAGCTGAGTTTTGAGACGCTTGGAGCGATATTCAAGTTCAGTGCTTATCTAGGATATCACCTTCTTTAGCTGTGAGTCTATTTCTCTCAAATTCAGCTTTTTCAAACGCTATGATGGAATTATCTTGTTCTTTGTTGTAAATCTTGTAGTAGACCATAATACAAATAAGAGTAACTCCTCATGTCCAGGATTTTTTTCAGCACTGTACTTTAAAAATAATATTCCTGCGGGCACCGCTTTCAGAACCAGGAAAAAATAAGCAAAAAATAACCTCCCCTTAAGAGGTTTTAAAATGTCAAATAAATAGACATGGTCATGTGCAAAGGTCCTCAGTTCTTCAGAATGACCTGAAAATTGTAGAACTATGTTGAGCTCTAGAGAATTCTTCTGCCCAACTTTTAATGGGAAAATAATCACCTTTTTAGTATCTTGTAGGATATTTGCTAGAAGTCTGCTGCCTAGACTCAGTTGTGCAGGTCTCATAAGCATGTCACCCAGAACTGCTTCAAGTGACAATAAATCACTGCTCCTCTCAGGCTTGGGCTTTTCCCATCTCTCTTTGTCTCTCTAGAACATTAGTAGCAGAAAAAGAAAAGGAATGATCAGTGGGGACAAAGTTGGTCTAAATGGGGCATGTACTTGTGTGGTTGGTGGGGTCTGTGTGGGATTGTGCAGCTGCACCGTGCTCCACAGTGATGGAAAAGGAGCAGCAGTTGTTCCCTCTGCCTGTCCTGGTGAACTTGGAAACAAGGAATATCACTCAAGCTTCATTAGTGACTGCAACGCTTAAAGTGGTCAACTAATGTACCTTGTGCAAATCTCTACAAGAATTTTTCAGCTTGTTGAAGCCACCACTTAATTTAATCTAGCTAAAGGAATTCTGATGATTATTTAAACTGATATAAGTTTGTCTACCATCCTCTTTTATCCACCATTTTGTCCTAAGAAAAGGTATTTCGGTAGGAAGGTTCCGCTCATATAGCGGTTTCAGTTTTGTGCTTTCAGTAGAACTAGTGTTTCGTGAAGGCATTTTTATCTTTTCTTTTTTATATGCTGATTTATGTAGGATTACTCAGATGAATAAGATGGCCTGAAGTCTTTCATGCCCACTTGCTGTAGAAAGTGAGGTTTCATTGGGGAAATGGCTAACCACATACTCGTTTTATTTCCACTTTAAGTTAGACATACCAGGTATGTGTATCCTCTTAACATTTCAAAACCAGTATTATTTTATAAGATAATAGCATGTCTTGCTCTGTGTATATATTTTAAAAGTCAGATGATAAAACAGGTTCCATCATCTCAAAGTGACAATAGATCTTGTTGGAGACAAATTTATAGCTATTACATTTTTGTGCTTGTGTCAGCTAACCTTGGCAAACAGAATCCTACTTGCTGTTGGGATGAAACTTATAAATCTCTTCTTTTCCACTTTCTCTTCCTCCTGCTTTTGAAACCTTGTCTTAGACCTTGTCGCCTCCTTTATTCATGGCAGCAAGAGTATCCTGTGGGTTGAAATTTCTTCAAGGACTGGGGTGTAATATTTCACCCCTTTTTTTTTATCCCCCCCTTTTTTTTTTATTTCTCTCAGTCTCTTACCTTCATGCATAAAAAAGTTTAGACACCTTTGTGCTTCTGAGATCCCTGTTTAAGGTATTTGTTTATAGCTGGTAATTTTCAAGTGAAAGTAATCTTCCAATGGCTTCCATTTCAATGAATTGTACGATCAGTAACAGTCCTTGATTCATTTTATTTTCTACCATAATCCTGTTGTTCAGTGTCTGACTAACACGTTTTTTTTCTATGCAATCCCTGCAATAACTGTTTCAACACAAGCTGAGAAACGTTCTCTGCCGGGACCCCTTTTGCCTTCTTTTCCCCATGTCTCCAAATTTAGAGTAGATCTTTTAGGACGTCAAATTTTATTGCGTTTATTGAAAGATCTGTAATAAAGGAATCATCTCTCTAGAGCTAAGTGAAAACTCCCTGCCAGAACTTTATGTGAAATGTTTTTGTAGCAAAATATAAGGAAAAAAAATGTCTGAAGTATTGAACGCGTTTTGTTAAAGTATTTTTTCTATTTTCTTATTTTCAATTCTTTCTTTAAATTATGGATTGAAAAAGTAGTTTACGGTTTTCAAGACAAAATTAAGTAGTTACTGACTTTTATTTCTGAACCAATTCAAAGTTTCTGTATTTAATGTGTCTCTAATGTTTGTGATTTTGCCTTTGGAAAAGATATGCCAGTGGCAAAGCCCTCACCTGTGGCCTCGAGTTCCGTTCCTTAATAACTGCAAAACAGCCATGGCCTCTTCTGCACACTCACAGCTGACAAGAGTCAAGTGGTGGAGATGAATTTTAAATGCATCTATCCTTTTATTTATTTTTTTTAAAAAGCTTGTATTTTAAAGCCTTTAGCTTTAATTGCGGTAGTGCTGGACTTGGCCTTTCTTAACCATTAGGGTTTTACTGCTCGTCATCTCTGCAAATAAACAAAATACCCGTCTCCTTCAGCCTGCCCCAGCCTCTGCCTCTTCATCCGGAAATACCCACGCTGTTGGGTCTCATTAATTCCTAATTTATTTATTTTTTTTACCCCAAACCTGACCTGCTTACGCTACAACTCGGGAGATTCATAAAGTCAAATGGCAGATTTATACAAGGAGGCAGCTGCCTGCGCCCAGAGTTACGGTGGATGGGAGAAATATGCAGATGTCAAATACAACCGTGCAGTTGGCAAATCGACTTTGGGTATTTACATATAATAATTACCAGTGTGGGGAATTTGAGCGTAATCCTATTCAGAGAGGGCATGCGATGCATATGGAGCAGCCCAAATACAGACTTTTAACTCTTTGTCTGGCAACAAGGATAAGTTTCTCTCAATAATTCGGTGTTATTTGCTGCGCTTCAGTAATGGAATTGCAGGAATTTTTAAAGGCTAGAGCTGTTCGTCTCTTCCAGAGATATTTCGGGTCTGAGGATGTAGAGTTACATATAAATAAACTCCCTTTAGTGCTGCAAGATTATTACATGCAGTGCTAGCTATGAATTATGTTCCTAATAGGCAAAAAGAGAGGAAAATACAAAGATATGTAGGTACATCTATGTATGTAGTATTCATTTTACGGCAGAGGCTTTAGCTCGGATATTAAATAGCAAAGACTGAACTTTCAAAACTGAGCTGTGCAGGTACCCACCCTCCCGAGCTGGGTCAGCGGAGCTGGAAGGGCTGAGGTTATTAAAAATGAGCACTTATGGGGTGTAAAATGAATGGGTCTGGAGGAAGGGGATCCAGATCCCCTGGACTGACTTTGGAGATGACCGTGTCCCAGATTAGAGTGCAAAAATAGGTACGTAGGGCTGTGTTTGACGGCTGCTGGACGGCATGAGGATGCTCTGCTTTTCCCCATTCCTTTCTCAGCCACAGTCTGGCAGTGTTTTCACCTGGTTTTACCGTGATCCTATTGCTTCTGTGTAAGGCACAGGATTTCTTCAGTGTGCATAGATCTGTGGTAGAAATGGTAAACGCGTTCTATTATTTGAACTAAAGTTTTCAGTTCCACTGCTTTCTATCCTGGGGTGGTTGCTGTGGCACAAGGAGACAAAGATGTTCTTGTTCATTATTCATCTGTAGCTATAGCTCAACTTCTCAAAATGAGCAGTTTATTGTCCTGAGCGACGTATCTCCTGCCTAATATTTTTCTAGAAGATAAAGGAGACAGCACATATTTCCCTGACTCATTTTACCATCTTAGACTGTTAATTCTTTTTAAAGGTGCACCCCAAGATCAAGATAAATTTAATTTTCTTCCTTTGACAAGGCTTTGTCAAAGACCTCCAAATACCAACTCAGTTCACATGTTTGGTCTGAATTTCTTTCCAGGGCAATACAAAAAAAGGAGAAATGTAGTCAAGGTTTCTAACTGGTGAAAAAACAAAGAGGAGGGAAGGTGTGTGGGTTTTTCTATTTTGAAAATGGAGTTGAGCATTTGGAAGTTGCACCTTACATTAGCAGGTGATGATTTTCTGTGCTTTTTTCCCCCTGTGCATTCCATGAATAAGAAATTTTGTAATTTTCAACAAAATTATGGTTTGAATATGGTTTAGTACCTGTTACAAATTTGCATGGCAAAGATTTCCAAATTCATAAATAGCACTGCCCACATCTCTCTGAATTTTCTGGTTCTAACTGGGATAGGAGATGGCTTTATGAGAATGGATTTGTTTTGCATCATCATTAGCATAGCTGCTCAGCCTTTTTAAGAGTTTCAGAGTCCTGCTGAGAGGGTCAGGAAAGCAGTGTTTTGGAGGATTTGAGCCTGGAATTAGATGGCTGCAGGTTCTGTAAGCTATTGGCATCTCACACTATTAAGCTTATGTGCATATACAGTAGCTATAGATGAGGTTTCCCTTTGCTGATTTTCTTAATTTGATAAGAACTATTAATAGGAATGACAGTAGGATCATCTTGAATGGAACTCCCTATCTCTTTTCTTATTTTGATTTGTTTGGTCCCAACTTTTGCTGACAGCAGGCATTTGAAGTTGCTTCCGAGTTGAGTTAAAACAGTGCTTGACATCTCTATACAGAATATAGAACCTGACAAGCATAAAATCATTGCCAGAGGTCCTTATTTATGTGAAATGCAGGACCAACAAACCTGCTGGGATGAAAAGAAATCTTCTCTTGAAGAAGTGATAAGAAACTTTCTAAAGGTTCATGGTCTGTATCATCCTCCCTTGGCACAGACTCGGGTATTTCTGCTAAATCCACTGGAACTTCACGTCGTCTGCACCCACTGGAAGATCTGGTAGCTCAGAACTGGGATTCACTGGCCTGAATTATGCTCTGTTGTCACTGAATTGAATCATTTGAAGGTTTAAACACTCTTCCCTCCCTGCCTCTCAAAAGGGCATGGAAGGGACTTCTGGCTGCATATAACTGCTAAGAAATGGAGAATCTTTTCTCCTTGCCCAGCATGGTGCAGAAGGTTTTTACCTGACCAGACTGGGGTTCACCAAGTCTTGATCTGTCGCGCTAAGTCCCCACTCCAGGCACTGTGTGTTGTACTTAGTGCTGGCCTGAACCCCCCCCCAAAGTGTACATAACAAGACTTAATTATGTCTCTGCTCAGCGTGAGTTGATTCTTTGCCTTTTAAACTTTCCCTTTCAGGCTCCAGAAGTCTGTTTCCATTACTTTATAAATTTACCTTGAAAAAGCTATGGATGTGAAAGAGATCTATAGACAGATTTTACATGGCACTGGTTTTTTGCCATCCATCCTGGAAGTATGTTCAGTGTGATTCTCACATAATGAACCAGAAACAGGGTGATGATTTGTGTGGATGAAAAACAGACTAAAAAGTTTGTTGTTGTATTCGTAGGGCTGGAGAATCGTTTTCTGGGAATTAAATACCATGAAGTCTGGTTATCGCATAATCTCTGTATTTCCTGATGTAATCTCTAGGGGTTTGTGTCTAGATAAGCACACAAATTGTAACTGGGGGGCAGGGATAAAAAAAAAAAAGTACATACTAATTTTTTTTTGCTAGATTTAAAATTTTTTCAACGTAGTAATGCAAATATTCTAAAGTTGATGATGCATTCAGTGACAGCAATAATAACATTCCTAAATCTGATCATTAAGTCCTTGGTTTTGTTCTGTTCACTTGTGCTGAGATGGTAAATTTCTTCTAACAACCGACTGTAGACTCACTCATGACCTTCTGCCCTCTATATGTGTATTAATTCTATTTAAAATGTCATACAATCTTTGTTTTATCCTAGAGATGAAGTAGTTACTTGGATGAAAAATCATAACCTCCCAGGGAATTCTCTAGGCTATTAAAATACTGAGGATGCAGTAGATTTATTTTTTTAAACTCGTTTATGTATATGAGTTAGCTTAATTTTTATCACCGGATGCAGGCTGTGCGGAATTCTAACCAGATGAAGCACAATTCTCTCTCCTTTCTGCATGGATGCAGCGCTGCATATTCTAATAATAGCAAGCATTTTGAAACATGAGATAGTAAATTCCTGGATGAAAGAGGGAGTTGGGCTTGTTATTGTCAGCCCGAATTCCAGCCATTCTGCTGAGCAGTTAATAATAAATAAAGACCAAGGGGCATGTATCACATTATGGTTTTGATCCTACGGTTGCTCCCTGGAGATCTTTGCTTGTCTGAGGATGGCAGGATCAGGATCTTACTTTGAATATAAAGTATTCAAAGTACCAGCAGGCTGAGGAGACAAGGCAGGACTGAGGATACATGTGCTTGACGCGTGATTTCATGTGTAGATTCCATAGGTCCCCAGCTACTGGGAAAAAGGCCTGCCAGAAGGGGCTGGAGTGAAGATTGGGATTCAAATAAGCAGAGAGGTGTGTATGTGTGTATATAAATGCATAAACACAATTGCATTATGGCATCTCCTAAAGGGCCTAATGAATTCCTGAGACCCTCCTGTACAGGCTGAGGCTTAAGAGGAAGCTGGTTTTCCTCTTAACATATCATGAGCTTAAATAGGTGAAGAATGGCAGAAAGGAAGAGCTGAGAAGCGGTGACACTCGAGCGGTGCTGTTCCCGCTGCCGCTTTTCCTTCTGACCCAGGCACCATCCTGTTTCCATCTCTTTGCCTCTGTTTGATGTGTGGGTTGTGAGCTTTTAGGGCAGGGACTGGCTGTAAAACAGCTGTGTGCAGAATGCAGCACGATGCAGCCCCTGTGCTTTCAGAAGATGTCCTGAGGCCACCTGTCTGACAGATTAAGCTGCTTCTGCTGAATAAAATGCTCTTTAAAAAACGCTGCTGTTTAAATGGGATGGATCCTACAACACCTGGATGTGGGCAGCCTGTGTGCAATGCCTGATCCGCCCCTGAGCACAGAGGCACCCAAATTGATCATAGAATGGTTTGGGTTGGAGGGGACCTTAAAGCTTATCCAGTGCCACCTGGGCAGGGACACCTCCCACCAGCCCAGGTTGCTCCAAGCCCCCTCCAACCTGCCCTTCAACCCCTCCAGGGATG
>JAOQGH010000015.1:1907991-1941142 GCA_025769975.1 Gallinago jamesoni | reverse complement strand
ACCTGGGCCAGGCTCTCACCACCCTCCCACCAAACAAGTTCTTCCCCACATCTCAGCTCCATCTCCCCTCTTTCAGGTTAAAACCCTTCCCCCTCCTCCTAGGGCTCCCCTCCAAGTGTTGGAAACCTGGTGACACCACCGTAGCGCTGTCACCGCTTTACCTGTACTCACTGCTCTCACACCTCTGACTAAATTGTGCGCACAATCAAAGTGTAAGGTAGTTATAATCTATAAATAAAATGTAAAAATCTCCTTTTTTTCACTTTTTTTTTTTCTGAAGGATTTGGTTTTGTGAGTTTTCTGATGTATAGAACTAAGAGAAAACCCAAGCTCTGCTTCCCTTCCTCTTATAATAATTCTGTGGCACACACTCAGTCCAGGAGCAGCATCACTTCCCAGAACCATCGCGCTCTCAGTCTTTCCACTTCTGGGCAATTAACACCGAGAAGACACCGTCTAACACATGCCTCCTCACACAGAACAAAACTCCAGATATGATTATTTTATCACAAAAAGAAAAAAAATAAAAATTAATGCTGCCCTGTTTTACAACGTGGATTTTAATAAAACCTGACATCCTGTTCTTGTATTTCTCTGCTAAGTACACAGCATGTTCCTGCTGTTCCAGCCCTGATGCAACAAGCTGACAAGAAAGAGCATATTCACAGGGAAACTGGGGTAGCAGCTGAGATCCAGCTTTTGAAATGGATATATTTAGGTATTTTGTGATGGTGTATCAGGTCTTTTACCCCACATTTAAAGCTGGGGGGGATGTGTGTGTGTGTTTCTGGGTTTTAGGGTTTTCAGGTTTTTAGCTGCTTTTTCCAGCTCAAAAAGGAGAGGAAGGTGGAATGCAGACCAGATCTCACAACAAAACAGTGCCAGAAATAATCCCCCAAATCCCAACCTTCAGATTTCCGGTAAGAATATTGAAGTTTAAAAAATACTTTTAATTATTATTTTTTTTAAAGCATTACTTCCATCTCCGTTTAGCCAGACCCCTGTATAATTCAGTGTTTGCTGATCAATAACCCCCCTCTGCAGCCTCGTAGGACCTTCGAGGCAGGAGCGGTTCCTGTTGGGTGACAGAGAAGAATCGCGTCTCTCACCGCTGCTCTCCCCTTCCTACTGAGATTCCTGCAGCCCCTTCTCTGCTTGTCTAGGGACCTTTTAATATTAGAGCTGCTGTACTTCATTTCTAATTCCTGGCAAGGACATTTTGCAGAGGAGTGGTGTAACCAAAAGAAAGGGGGTTGCAATGTCGTGTTATGTTTAAGAAGCCCTAAGCGCTGAGAAGGGATGCAGAGTTCCCTTCTGTCAGACACTTGAATGCATGGGAGGTAGAGGAGACAAAGCCCAGTACTACCCAGCTTTATTCTTTAATTTGAATTTCTCTCTGTCCAGAAGCCCCACTGCAAAACACCCAGCTGCCTCCTTGAGCTGTACGTGGGAACAAGTGTGTCTCCACTGACTGCTGCACAACTGCCAGCACAAATATATTTTTCATTTAAGTTTGCCTATGATTATTGATGCAGCTCTTCTTTCCTTCTGCTCTCATGTTAGCTTCGCTCTGAATATCATCTGATATACATTGTGAGCTCTCCGGGTTCATACAAAAAGCTTCTTTATCTCCAGCAATGGATGCAGTGTATTTTCTTGCTTGTTAAACAGGCTTAATTTCATGCAGTTATTTTCAAAGAGGTACCTGGAGTCTTGGGCTGAGAAAGTCAGGTTTCCAGTCTGTGCTGAAGCTTTAGTCCCCGACGTGAATCAGACCCCGTTGTATTTACGAGGAGAGAGTTGTTTGCTGGAAGTGGATCTATCCTTCTTGACTGATTCTTTGAACTAGTGGAGGTAGAGAGGGCATAATGCAGTGAGTAAAAATGGGAAGTGGGAGAGAATTTCCGAGTACCAGCGGCTGCTTTGTTTGTACAGCACACAGTCTTTATCACAGTGTAATAAATGATACTGCACTGTCTGTATTCTCTCTGTGGAATGGACAAGGGTTTTTCATTTCATGCTTCATTCACAGCCAGCGACACTGATTTCACAGACTCAGCACCCACGCTCAGCACAGAGGGAAGAACAACAATATATTTATGGCCTATAGGAGCTGTGTCACAAATGCATCCATTTGCAGTGCCCAGCAGAGCAGGATCACATCACCTCGGAAAAGAGGAGAGGGCAGAGGCCTTGTGTCCGCAGCCATAGCGGGGGAATTTTTACAGAAGGATCCGAGTTTTGCTCAGGACATTCATTGCCTTTCGCAGCCTTACGTGGAAAAGACACCATCACAACAGGGATGTTATGATTTTGGGTGAAAGGAAAAAGATGTTCACTTTAGAGAAGGGAAGGCAGCTTTGCCAGAAATACAAGAGGATGAGTATTACACGAGTCTTGTTGTGGAATATTGTGGTGATGGACTAAGCATCCATCTTCTTTTTGCCTCTAAGGAGGTGTTTTCTAAGCTCACCCTTCTCAGTCCTCCTGTTTTCTCATTCTTACGACCTGGCATTGTTTGGTGTCTCCCTTCCAATTTCCAAGAGCAATTGAGTTCTTTTCTACGCAACATCAGTGGTATTCAAGGAATTAAATCAAAAGGTCTTTGAATGCTTCAAAAATGAGGCATTTATATTTTTCTTATCACTGCAACCCATCCCACTGAATTAGGAAGGGAAATTCAAGCTCAGACCCCAGGTAACTTTTTTCTTCTCTTATCAGAACTGTTTTGCAGGGTAAGGTGCTTTCTCTTACTTTTACTGGAATGTGAATAGATTTTGGTGGAATACGAACAATTATCTAGAAAGACTTTTTAGTGAATTAGCTAAGGAAAGGCAAAGAACTGAGTATATTCCATCTCATACAAATAAATGAGCTACATCTGAAGATTTAAGCAATCAGATTTGCATAATGAACATGTTTATGCCACATTATAGTCACCTGGTTTACAAATTCAGTGAGCATTTCACCACTATTATCTGCTGTCATAGTAGAAAAATGAAACATTTGGGCGAAAATAGCTTGTAAGGCAATGTGAATGTATCCTGTTTTGTGGTTTTTAACATCTGATCTTCAAGAAGTTTTTCTTATTTGGGGAGTAAACTCACGTCGCCAGATTGGTGGTTGAAAACGTAGGATTGGTGCATCCAGCTTGTAGTGATTTGGTCAGGGGATTGTTTGTCTGAATTCTCTTCCAGATTACTTAAACTCAGCAACTTTCTGCCTTTTGTACCTCCTAATATTTCGATTTCATTTTCTATTTTCTGTTATAAGCTTTTCCACACAGTTAATTTTTATTTTTTTTTTGACAGCGTTGTCTAGTGCAATAGTGTTTTGATTTTAGCACAGTCCCTTCGGCCTCATTTTGGGCATGATTTTCAAGAGCACGAAGAAGAGTTTATACATTTGTGTATCTGAAAATCCTATTGTACCAGTTGGGCAACCTGTCCAAATCTAGTGTTTTCATTAATGGTTGTGTGGATGATTTTCCCTTGTGGGCCTAATTAATTTCTCTCTGACCTCTAGAAAATCAGTTCACAGAATGTGAAGTACATCTCTCACCTTCTTTCCATACTGTGTTCACTGACTGAGTGGGAGGTTTAGCATCACCTATCTCTTGCAATCCATTTTCCTCAAAAAAAATCCATAGGCACTACAAGCTTGCATCCTGTTAGCCCTGTGCTCTGTTCTGCAGTTTTTTCCTACATTGCATTTACTCCTGTGGGTCACGTTTCTTCACCCCTCAAAGTTCATATCAGGGTCTCAGTACAAACCTGACTTATAAGTGATGAGGCAAAAGAGTTTTGGATGTTTGAATTTGCAAACAATGCAATTGCTTTATGTGAGATCTGAAGAAGAAAGGCAGATTCCTGCCAAGGAATGAGTTCCAGAAGAGATGAGTACTTGCAGAAATGACGGCTTACTTAAGATGCCTCCATTTATTGTTTGCCCAAATTCACACGTCTTTTAAAGAGGTCTGATTTTTCTTTCTTCTGTCTAAAACTTGCTTACACTCCCAGTCTTGACATCCCAAGCTATTTGTCACGTTAGAGGAGCTGTGGCTGCAGCCTCCGCAGGTGTGAATCTGCCCTGCACGCTCTGGTTACCTCATCCGCTCTCACAAACGTGTGTTGTCTTCTCATTTTTAACATGTAGAAGCACTGTGGCATGTTTTTGGAGCACTAGTTTTATATGCTGCAGCGTCATAGTCCATGGAGTGGGAATTGTAGCTGTTCAGTTAATGTTAGGACCACTTCTCAGATCACAGAATTGTCCAGGTTGGAAGGAACCTTTCATTTCCCTCTTTGCAGCAGACCTTACTTTTTGGGATGCCCTCCTTTTATCTTCTGCAAAATTCTGCATCATGGACATGACTAATTGTGAGAAACTGGTTCTAAGTCTATGCTGAGACCAGCACAGGGTGTGAGACCTGTCCTGCGTGGGAACAGTGCAGGAGAAACCTCTTGATGAAGCTGAGCTTCGTGGTTCTTAGGCTTTGTTCTTGGAGTACCATAAACTGGGTGCTTTATAATCTTCCTTGTTTCCCTCTGTGGAAACAGGACTTAGCTTGCAATGAATGCAGTGGATTTGTTTTTAATTAAGGCAGCTGGATTATGATTTACAGTGATTCTTCAGCACCTCGATTGTAAGCACAGACTCAGTTGTTCAGACCCTGCTGCTCCACAGGCATCACTAACACCCCTGCACACGCAGCCAGGAGCAGCAGGGGCTGATATTTATCCGGCAGGTTTTTGCAGTTATACAAAATATTTTTCTGAAAAATTCAAAATGGGTCGTGACGAAACTACTTGCAAATCCTGGTCACGTAGAATAGTTTTGGCTCAGGTGTGTGTATTTCTCTCCACAGCAAATGAGGAGGAGAATTTTCTCCTGTTTACCCAGTAGGTGAGGGATCTCTTACCTCCAAGGCATGAGGCTTGGGTTTGAATCCATCCTCGTTGCAGGAGTGTTGAACAGAGGAGCTCTTAGAGCAGGCTCTGGTGTCATGCGTACCTCTGCCTGAAGATGTTTCATCACTTTTTGAAAAATATATGTTTTAACAGTATGGCTCAAAAGCATCCAGTTGTATCAGAGGACACGATGCCAAGATGCTCGGTGTTAGCCTGCTGTGCAAACAGCGGTTGTGTTCTTATAAGAAGCAGTCTTAGTAAGGAATGGGATTTGTTAGTCAAATATTTTCTTGCTAAATGTAGCTGTTTTTCAATTATAAGCCTGCACACACATATATTTTTATGACTAGATTCTCAGTAAGGTGATGCATCTTTAATTCATTGGAAATTAATGAAGCTGTAGGAGCAACTAAGAGTAAATAGTGGCTTCTGCGGGTTAGTGACTGAATGACAAATCCAGGTGTTGGATCCCCTTCTGTTTCCAATATTTAACTTTTTATTCCTTTGGGTTTTTTAGAAAAAGAAACCCCAACACAAAGCCCCCTCCCCACACTTAAAACCAGGAGAGAGGGAAACAAAAAAGGGAAAAACACTTCAACAGAAATTGAAATCACTTAGTTACGTGAGTGGATGAATCCCCCCCCCCCGGATGTTTGCGTGTGTTTTCAGTCACATTGGAAACAAATTTTGGTACTTGTCTTTTTTTCCTCCTCCTTATTCTTTCTGCACTGCACTTTCCAGAGGATTTGCTAAAAATATTTTTCCAATTCAAGTGCTTGGTACCTAAGGGTCAGGCTACTTTATTTTTTCACTTTCCTGTCGCTGCTCTGGCCTGAAGTAGAAATATCAGTGAAGAACCTGGTCCTGCTGCTTTCTCCGAGCTCCTTGTCTGACTGTGCAAAATAATGAAGACCGCACACAAAGCCTACTCCTAGAGGAACACATCTTAATATTAACATTTAGTATCTAACGTACAATCTATAGTACAGAATGCCTGGAGTGTAAGGGACCAAAGTTCTCTGATTCATTCCAAGTTTATGAAGTTATAATCTTCAGGCTTTAAAGGAAGGACAAATTTAGCATCCAAATTCTTAGTATCCAACGTAGGATGTACAATACAGAATGCCTCTAGGCTGAAGGACTGAAGTTGACGGATTTATTCCAAATTTATGATGTTACAATTTCCAGAATCTAAATAAAGGGCAAATTTAGCATCCAAATTCTTTTTTCTATCTCCCTTTTGTAGACTTAAGGTGACAGTGTCAGATTTTATGAAGTGCAGCTTTCTTCCAGACTAGAATAAATGTACCTGGTTTTGTAGTGATTTATGCAGTTGTTTTATTTTCTTTTACAGATCTTTGGATGCATCTCCCCCTTTTATTTTTTTTTTTCTCCTTTCTCATGAAGCCAATTCTTACACTAATGATAAATTTTCTTGTACAGTGGCTTATAATAGAATAACATGTTGTTAAAAAGTGAAGATATAGATAAGGCTGTGTAGTGAGCACAGAGGTATCAGTATGATTTGGTTCTTATCCAGTGGTAAGGTATCAAGCACCGTGACACACATTTCAATTTATCAGAGACCTCCTGTGATAGACAAGCCCTTGATTTAGAAAACAATCTCAAAAAAGAATGCTGCTTCTATAGAATAGATTTTTCCAGGCCTCCAAGGAGACTGTCTCTGCTGAAGGTGGGGTTGGAAGTATATGCATTGTTTTGTGATCACTAATATTCAGAAGTTGTAATCTGTGGAAAAATATGCTGTGTGGGGAAAATGTCTCTCTGAATCCACACCCTTAATCTGTCCGTTCTCTAATGTCATACCAAATAATTGGGTGGGCTGGGTGAATCATGGCTTGGTGTTCTGCTGACTGCTGGCTACATCAGCGGAAGGGGCAATCCAGCAATAGCATCTACCTTTTGTGAGCTCCCCTCCCCAAACCTGATTTGCTGTCTTGAATTTAGACTGGCACCAATTCAGATGAAGAAGGGATTTTTAATTTAGATGAAATGAAGACCTGTGTTGGAGGTGTTGATATCTGGGGGAGCTGCAAGTTCCAAGGGAAGAAGATGGTAGGACTGGAATGAGAAGCCACATCTCATAGACTTCAGGGGGTTGTTTTCTCTGCTGTTGTCATTTGTGTATCACAGGGAGACTTGTGCTGTGACTACTCATTGAGCTTGGTCATCGTGCCCACTGCATCTGATCCTGCTTTTTTAAACCATCATGTGTGATGTTCTCCTGAAGGGAATCTCTGTCCCTGTACTTAGATTATATCTAATGCCATAGCCTGACCTGCGCTTGGCCATGCCGTTATGTTAGAGATAACTAAATAATAGGGAAGAAATAGAAGTCATGTGGTGTTTCTCAAACTCATGTTGACCTTACGATGCTAGGAAAGACTCTTGAGACACTTCTTACACCAAACTTCCAAGCTATTTATTGAGTCATCTATCTGACCCTTGTGGTTTTAGGTTGGTAGTTGCTTTTCATGAAACTTTTGAGGTTAAATCACCCAGTTGAACTCAAGAGCAGCTCAGGCTTGGCCACCAGCCAAAAAGCCCTCCAAGTGAAGCATCCCCCAGAAGGATAATGTTTTCAACCTTTCAAATCGCCAACGGTTCACTGCCTTTCTAATTGCATTCTCCATCAGGATAACCTCCCCTAGTGAGAAGTGAGAAAAACCGGCAGAAAGCATTGTTTCTCTATATAAAGATAAGACAATTGATTGCAACCTATAAAGCTACCAATTATACAAGATTTGCTTGTTGTGTATTTTAACTGTTACAATAGAATAAAATTCAAGTTTCCAAGCACTATCGCAGTCATCTAGTGTGACTGAACAAATGGGATGCTTTAAAACACGCGCAGTAAGTCACTGAGCCTCCGAGAGCCCTGACTATAAGCATTTAATTGCCATTGACAGTTCTGGCCAATTAAGCCTCTGCAGTAATGATCGCATCAGCAAAAATTACTGGATCTTTTATGTTCAGATAACCACAGTTCCTAATTGGAATATGGTTTCAATGAAATCTTTTCTCCCCATTACCAAAACTAACATCAGGGATCGGAGGGATCGGTGTTTCCATCAGTGGGTTGTGAACTTTGCTGGGGGTGAGAAAGGCAGTCGGGGTTATTGCAGGGCAGCGAACGTGTTCGTACACTTTAAAGTGAAGGAAATATTGCTGCTGCTCTCCTGTTGTCCCTCTGGGTGCATTTGCACCATATAGTGTGGGCTTCATGAGATGGAGCCAAGCCTGAGGTGCTCTGTTCCTTCTTTCAATGGGAATTTTTGGCCTGATGACACCAGTAACATCCTGACCTGTATTGGGAACAGCATGGTGAGTAGGAGTTGGGATGTGATGGTCCCCCTGGACTGAGCACTGGGGAGGTGCCACCTCAGGGGCTGTGTCCAGTTTTGGGCCCCTCACCACAAAAAAGACCTTGAGGGGCTGGAGAGTGTCCAGAGAAGGGCAACAGAGCTGGTGAGGGGTCTGGAGCACAAGAAGAAGGGTCTGGAGAACTGAGGGAGCTGGGGGTGTTCAGCCTGGAGACGAGGAGGCTGAGGGGGAGACCTTCTTGCTCTCTCCAACTCCCTGAAAGGAGGGTGCAGCCAGGGAGGGTCGGTCTCTTCTCCCAAGGAACAGGTGATGGGACAAGAGGAAATGGCCTCAGGTTGTGCCAGGGGAGATTTAGGGTGGATATTGGGGAAAATTTTTACCCTGAAAGGGTTATTAAGCCTTGGAACGGGCACCATCTCTGGAGGGATTTAGAAGCTGGGTTGCCATAGTGCTTAGAGACATGGTTTACTGATGGATTTAGGTTGATTTAGATTTTACTGATAGAGTTAGGTTGATGGTTGGACCAGATGATCTCAAAGGTCCCTTCCAACCCCGACAATTCTCTGTTTCTCTGATTCTGCGTTACCCTGGTGGGGAGTGTGGGTTCTGGTCAGAAAGATATTCCCTCTTTGTAACGTAAACTGTGCTCACTCAGTTACCAATGCTCTACTTCGTAGACAACCTTCTATTAATATCTTAAGCGAGTACGTGCTTCAGTGCATTTACATATGTATCGGTGTTTATGTAAACATGATAATTAGATCATTATTGTTGTACTTCAAGCCCTGTAAGGAAATCACAGCAGTGGGGTACTGTCTGCTCATCCTCGCACGTACAGCAGTTTGAGAAGCAGGGGAAGGCTCCCCGTGTTTCACCCGCCCGTAAAGTGGGGGGCTTTGGTGTCTGATCACCTAAATCACCAGGTCCAATTAACAAGGCAGTCGTGAGGGAGGAAAACCAGCTGGATTGTTCTAGTTAATCTGGGAGTCTTCCTTAAGGAATCTCACTGGCTGAACACAGTCTCAGTGGGGCAGAGCCTGAGCCCGGTGACTCTTTCCCGCTGCCGAATGCAGTGACACGTGTACTCTTGTCTTATGGGATTACATGATGTTTGTTGTTATGGGCAATATTGTGGTTTTTTCACTTTTATGGGTCCCCGTTAAGTTTTTATTCTTCGAATTTCAATTTTAAGCTTTTTTTCTTTAGGATTCATATCTCATTCTTTTTAAAGTGATATAGGCTAATTTAATCAAGCAGTCTCCAGAATAATAGGAAAGTTATGCTAATTTTTGTAGATTAAATTGTGTATCTCTTTTTTTGCTCGTGAAATAATGTGCTCTTACTTTATGAGCAACTTGCTCTCTTTTTTTTATGGAGAGTTGGAATTGTTTCTTTAATACATTACATCAGGAGAGGATCACGCGGAATGAATCCTGCGAGCAAAGGTGTTTGACGCTGCACCACGTGGGCACCGCAGCCTTTTGTGCCTTTCAGGAAAAGCCTGGATGGGAATGTGTTTTATTTAATAAGAGGAGGTAAGGCAGGCCTAATATCTAGATTCAGAAGAAGGAAATATTGTTAGGGCTATTTAAGAATGCTGATTGTTTAAAGGTGCCAAAGTTGTTGTCGCTGATGCTACAGATGTTTTCATTTATAGGCTCTGGGCTACAGCACTAGACTGAAACTCGTGGGTGCCATGGTTGCCATTGTCTGAATAATCTTCATCCCTCACTTAATTGCTTTATCACCAGGTATGAAATGGAGGTAATAATACTGCTCCGAGTTCAAGCGCTTTGAAATCAGTTGCTAAAAAGAAATAATACAAACCCAATTGGTGTGGTACTGTTGTGGTTTGCCAAGGCTACGGAGTTCCCTTGAGATTCACCTGTGCGGTTTTTCCCCCCTGTGTGGGATTTCTGTTTGCATAAGGAGGTTTTCACAGCAAGATTTCAAATCCCAGCAAGTGCCAGCTAAAAAACCCACTGCATCGTAGGATTAGCTGCAGCATACACTGATTTTGCATGGTAAAAATGATTGCGTAAGGGCAGGGGACTGGAGAATAGTACCTGCTAACAGTACCTTAAAATAACTTGCTCCTCTTGAGTTCCATGGGCACTGTGGATTTAGCTTTATTTTCCTGTATGACATTAAGACAGCGTCCCTAATTGCATGGCATAGGAGCTGTGGACTCCTATCAAACAAGGTAATGTCTGTCTTTCTACTCTGGTCTCGTATTGCTAATTCTGTAATTTTAAAGAAGGAGCTTGTCACTGCGGTGCTTATAGGGCTGTAGTAACACTTGTACCTTTTAATAAACAAACATCCATAGGAGTGCTCAGGAAGACATAGAGTTAGATTCCTCTGATAAATAACATGAAGAAGCCCTTAATAACACTTGACTTACAGCAGAGTTCGTTGTAAAGCCAAATGATTTTCTTTGCCCGGGGTGGAACACTGAGAGAAAATTATGAGAACAAGGACACTAATTTTTATGGTTTCCGATGCGCTTTTTTCTGTGAAATGCTTTTTAGGTCTGTGCTAAGAATTAAACTGGGGCCAAGACCAGCCTGCAAGCCTGGATTTGCTGAACAAACACAAAGTTTGAAGCGTGAGCACATGCTTGGAGGCAGCATTCAGACCTAAACGTGTGAGCCCCGAGAGGTGGAGCAATGGGCTGGGGGACAGGACCTGAGTCCTGGCCATACCTTTAGTGTTGATCTGGGGTGTTTGCTCAAAGACAGTTCTCTCCCAGTATCTTCCCCCCCCCCCCCCCCTTCCCCCGTTTTACTCCATTTTGTTTGTCCGCAGACGATGAAAATCCACAGGGATGGGAATTCTCTCATTGCCCAGGTTTCTGGCCGTATCCTGTCTGTGATCTGTAAGCTATAGGATAATGGCAACAACAGATGGTAGTTCAAGTCTTAATTTCTGGTGGAAACTTGTATCACGGAATCACGGAATTATCAGAGTTGGAAGGGACCTCTAGAGACCATCCAGTCCAGCTCCCCTGCCAAAGCACATCACTCAGGATCATCCAGGTGGGGCTTGAAGATCTCCAGAGAAGGGGATTCCACACCTTCCTTGGGCAGCCTCTTCCAGGGCTCTGCCACCCTCACCCCAAAGAACTTCTTCCTCATACTTGAAAGGAACTTCCCACGTTCCAGCTTGTGCCTGTTGCCCCTCGTCCTGTCACTGGGAACCACTGAGAAGAGTCCGGCTCCATCCTCCTTCAACCCACCCTTTAGATCCTTGGAAGCATTAATATGGTCTCTCTTCAGCCCTCTCTTCTCCAGGCTCAAGAGTCCCAGCTCTCTCAGCCTTTCCTCATCAGGGAGATGCTTCAATCCCTCCAGCATCTTTGTTGCCCTACTGTGGGCTGTCTCTAGTAGTTCCCTGTCTCTCTTGAACTGGGGAGCCCAGAACTGGACTCAATTGTGGCCTCACCAGTGCAAAGTAGAGGGGAACACTCCCTCGCACACTCTCTTCCCTACGCAGCCCAGGATTCCCTTGGCCCTCTTGGTGACAAGGGCACATTGCTGGCTCATGGGTAGTTTACTAGCTACCAAGATCTGCTTAGGTTTTTTGCTTCTAGGAAGAGGGTAAGTAAATGCCAATAATTATCCTTCAGTGACCACAGTTACTTTCTGCTCTTTTCACAATGTGGCATCAACTTCATTTCTTGTTTGACTTCGCTGCAGACATAGGGTCAGCTCAGGGTGTCCTCTCTCTTGCTGCTACCCCCATATCTTTTCAGGACCAGGGCAGTTTCCCTTCTCGTGCAGGGGAAGAAAGGTTGATGGTCGGCCAGTGTTATTGCTTCTGTATTCCCTGACCTCTTTTCCCTGCTGCAGAAATGAAATAGCCACCATCCTTTATGTTACGCCATCCCAGCGCAGGGGCCGGGTAATGGAATTGGAGTTTCTACCTGTGGGTCAGGAGATGGAATTGGACTCACAGTGGTAAAGATCAAAACGTGCTGCAATCGAGTGGCTCTTTTCATTGTTCTGGGAGAAAAGGGTGGATTGGTTCAGTGGATTGTTCTTTTTTAGGAAGTATAAAGCATTTTGGTCTCAGGTGTCTCTTCTGCTTCAGTTAACTAAACTGGAGCCGAGTTAGCTGTAAGGTTCAGCGGGTTTGTACCTCCCAAGGGAATTGAACTTGCTAATGAGAGAAATGAAAATACAGTGTAAATTCCAAATTCAGGTATTTGATTCTTGAAAATCAAGCGCAATAGCATAATACACGTTAGGGCCATAGTTTTGTAGATGTGGAAATTTCTATGCATATTCTTGAGTTTATAATGGGATTTTTTAAAATAGGTGTACATTTGTGCGTGCTTTAAATCTGTTTTGCATTGGTAGAGTGGTATAAAGGAGCATTGGCGCAAATGGTGGTCTTGCCCATTTTTCTTATTCTAAATTTTCACTTTTTCCAAATTTGTCCATATCTGTTCAGTAATTATTGATCAGGAGATGTCTATTATAGATGACTTACTTCAGTTAATAAATGCTGTGGTCTGTTTTAGTCTTCATTTACTTGAGTTTACCTAATCCAGTCAAATCATCTTTGCACAACAGGAAATACATTAGGAAAATCTGACACCCCAAATTGCTGCCCATTTCCCTCGCTGTGTGGATACTTAAAAAAATAACTATAACAGAGGAGGTCCATAGACAAGAGATTGAATAACTCACTGCCTGCATGTGTGACAGCTTTATGTGGCACGGGTTGAAAAAATAGTGGGAAAAAATGAGAATATTTGTGGCCATCTTATCAGATTTTAGATGAAAAATTGCAAAATTAAAAGTATTCTGAAGTTTAGGACTCATTGAAATGCAAACAGGTCTCTCTAAAGCCTTTTACAGTGGGTAAGGAGACATTAACAAACACAAGTTGGTCGAACAAAGTGCAATCAGGTGCTTCTGAGAAGGGTGGCTCACGTTGGTGTTTGTACCTTCTGGCTCTGTCACAGCAATGGAAGAGGGCACTGTGTAACAGGAAATCGTGGCCAGGGTATTAGGAATTTTGGAAATACTGAAGTGACTCCTATAGTGGTAAGTTTTCACTTGGGTGGAGCAAAACACCTGATTTACATGGCTTTCAAGGTGTTTTGGGCCATTCTGAGAGTGACGTTACCTAATTTTTCAGTGGAAACCAGTAATTTCATCTCATGGGCAGTGGAATTATTGGTGGCATTTTGTTGATGACTATGACTACTCAGTTTTCTGTTGGAAGCCAGTTTTGTCTGTAAACGTTTGCCAGCACAGATCCAAGTTTGGGTTCCTGTGTGGCGCCTGTAAGACTGACCTAGAGAAGCCGATATTTCAATGTTAAGCTAAGTGTTCTGGGTACAGTATATAACTGCTTACCCTTATATTTGTTTTAGCATTTACAGTGGAAGGCCCATCTATTTTTCCATCCAGTTGCTCATGAATAAATAACATGACATGCTGTCTCCTCAACAGCTGCTTTGCTTTCCTTCCTCCTGCCAGTGATGCAGAAAGTCACCGCATATTTGCATATGAAATACCTATTCCAGCTCACATTTGTGTGTCCTGGACGGATGCACAGGGGAATAACGAGCCACCAAGCAGTGCTCTTAAATCTCTGTGGGCCAGGTAACTTATCTGGATGTGACTTGGGTCACATCCTATGGAAAGTTTGTTCTCTTATTCAGGCTCGGTATAATTTAAGCATCCAACGTGCCCTTGCCCTTTGGAACTACCCATTTGAGCATCAGCAGCATTTTATCGCTTGCCTGTCGTAATGGAAACAGTTGGGGTCTAAACTGCTGGAAGATGATGGCACTTAAAACCGAGCACGTCTAGTGAATTGGAGGCATTGTACAGAATAAAGAGGGCTGAGCCATAAATTTCTATATCGTAATTGTCTGTCTGTGTTATGGAAAGAATGCCTTTCAAATGTGTCTTTTCCAAATTCCTCTTATTGTTGTTTCTTCAGGGCATAAAGATCTTTGATGAAAGAAAGGGAAAAAATAACAACAGCAAAACTATCTGTTTGTAATGGTAGGAAATAGTTATATAAAATATGGGACTCTGAGAAATGTAAAAAATCCACACTCTCAAAACCCAAAAACAACCCCCCAAAAAAACTCAACAGAAACTCAAGAATAATAGTAATAATAAACCCTCAGCCTACCAGAACATATGCACTTGCTTATCCTTCTGAACATTCGGTGCTTTTGTCCTACACCGTGGTGTCTCCAAAGCTGTCCTGCATACGCCACAACTGGGTGGTGACTCTCGTGCCCATCAATCCTCCTCTTTCCATTGGGAAAGAATCTGGGAGCCAGAAGGGGTCTGGATTTCTCTCCTGGGTCTGGGGAAAAGGAAAAGGGCTTCCACCAACCAAATGGTTTGTATATTTTAAGTGCTCATACCCCAGCAGGTGTGTTACTGCACAAGAACAGGGTGGTGATGGTTAGGAGGGTGCAGAGATGGTAGGTATGCAGGAAGAGGAAGCTTGTGGGAACTGTAGGTGGACGTGACTGGTGAAGGGTAAACCCGGAGAAATGGACTCAAATAGTGGATGAAAAGGGTTTCTTGCTGCTTACAGCATGTTGGCGTGTCCACTTGTGACATCTGGGTCTGTGCCCAGTTCAGACCATAGAGTCACAACTAAAGCATCCCACCCCTAATGTACTGTAGAAATTCTTTATTTTGCTATTCTAATTTTCAGTTATTTTAGATGTGAAATGCAGCATGATTTATTGTTGTCGTTCTTCTGAGTGGATGCAATCCAGTGCCCGGAGTCTCCTGAGTAGGGCAGGGTGTTAAATGGCTTGATAGAATGAATGCATTCATTTGATTGCTGTAATTTGTAAATCAATTAACTAAATCAAAAGATAAAAAGCTGAACTGGCAACAAGGGCAAGTTGGGGGTTTTGTTGTTGGGATTTTTTTTCCCTTCTACCAAGAGACGTACATTTGCTAATATGTAGGAACCAGTGGCAAATCCTGAAATACCAGCTCTGTTGGTGGAAAGCAGAAGTGGTTATGGACAAGACAGCAGTAACTGGAAATTCAAGCTTGTATTAAATCATATGTTTCAGGAGAGTCCTAAGGAGATGAGATAACTTGTTTAAGAAAAATTAATAAGAATAAAAAATCCTTAATCAGGCAATCCTCGCAAGCAAAAGAAGGCATCTCTCTTAGGAAGAATGCATTAAAAATTTCTGAAGATGAACTAAAACTAAGACCCAAAAGCAGAAAGTCAGAACTATGTCTTACTCTCATGAAGCTTTTTTACAATTCCACCTTGAAATAAATATCAGGATTTTTCCAGAGCTCTGTTTTCTTTGACTGTCTTCAGAGAGCTGTACTCTAGAATCCTGGCCATGTATCCCAGTACCCTGTAAGCAAATCCACGTTGAATGAAGCATTTTATGAGACCAGTTCAAACCCAGGCAACAGCAGCCTAAAAAGTGCATTTTTCCTTCAGTTGCTGATTCATATGTTGGTAATTAAAGGGAGGACCAGAGAAAAATGTTTGGTTTGCTCTAAAACTGTGATTTCCACCTGTTTGTTAGAGCAATTAAAACTTTTAATTCAATAAAATATACTCTGCTTCATTTATGCAGAGATTTGCTGCTTGTCTATTAGTGTAAGTCCGTCCAGATGAACTAAGCCCAAATGGTAAGGGGGTATCCAATTTCTTTTGTCTCAGCCAACGAACATGCTGCTCTAATTAAAAATCTGCATGGAATATTTATAAGCAAGGAGAAGAGGAAAAAATCCCAACAGTAAGGCTGCCAAAAGCACTGAGTGCAGAGTGGAAATCCTCCGAGTAAGGGAATCATAAACTTTTCTGTACCGTTTGTCTTTGTTTTCCCATCTCGGAGGGCCTGCATGACAGTTTGGATAAAATATATATGGTGTTATTAAAAAATAAATTGTTGAGTTGACTGCAGAAGTTACTACATGAAGTCGTGTCGCTTGCATTATGCAGGAAGTCGGAAGATGATTAGAATGTTACTCACTAGTCTTAAAAAGTGCACAAATGCCTAAAAGATAGAGGTGTGAGTCCTTTCAGAGAACCTGGCTACAGATAACCAGCTGATCCTAGAACTAGAATAAAGTTTCCTTTCCCTCAGTAGTCTCAAAATGCCTTTTAGAGTCCTTTTCATCAGCGGATTTGGAAGGACTTGGCGTTATTGCTCCCATGCTACAGATTTGTGGGGACACAGAAAAATGAAGTGCTTTATGGAAGGGTCACCCTCAGCAAGTGCCAGAGCCAGGGAGGACAACGAGGCTCCGAATCACCGCTCGCCTCTCGTCCCTGCCCTGCCTTTCCTGCACTCGGGCTTTTCCTGAGCTTTTATGCACCCTGCTGGCATTCACAAATATCCTTCATAATGGCTCTTTTTTGGGAGGTTTTGAGTTTAGCATGCTAAGCAGCACTGAGGCGAGCGGTTCCTCGGCCCTGTGCTGCACACAGCAGCATATGGATTAATAATGCTCCTCAAAGCGCTATCTGTAAAAGCTGGGGGTGATGAGCAGCTTTTAAGAAGAGTCCCAGTTGTCTCCCTGGGTGAGAAAATGAAGCACTAGGTGTCTGCTTCCAAAAAATGGAAATTTAAAATGTTATACACTGTGACATGTATTTTTTTGTCATCAGTGATGATCTTAATTAAGTATTATACAATGATACAAATCTAATTCTTGCAGTGATTGTTTCATTTTCTTTCTCCACTACCATCTTCCCGGATTATTGACCATAACACCGTGCATCCTCTTGTGGTGCAGGGGGCAGCCCAGTTGGGTGGCACGAGCCCTACAAATCATCTTTCTGTGGAGTGGAAAAGGGGTGGGAGCAGATGGGGCAGAGAGGAATATTATGCTTCTTTCATATATAATCTGTATCTGAATGAAGGTCACCTTCTAATTCCTGTGAGGTCTTTTTGGGGGTTGTTTTCTTCTCCCAAGCCGCAGGCGATGGGACAAGAGGAGAGGGCTCAAGTTGCCCCAGGGGAGGTTTAGGATGGATATTGGGGAAAATTTTTACCCTGAAAGGGTTATTAAGCCTTGGAATGGGCACCATCCCTGGAGGTATTTAAAAGCCAGGTTGCCATAGTGCTAGAGACACGGTTTAGTGGTGGATTTTTTCAGAGTTCGGTTGATGGTTGGACTCGATGATCTCAAAGGTCCCTTCCAACCCAGACAATTCTATGATTCTGTGATTCACTTTGCCTTTCTCTAATTTCATTGCTTGAAACAGTGGCTCTGAACATGGCTATTTATAGCCCAGCATGGGTTGGGGGAGAGAAGAAAAGAATTCTGGCCCTCTCTTGCCCTCATTTCACGTATTGCTTGAATAGGTGTGTTGGGAGGAGGCTCCAGCTGATACCATGGGCTGTTGGTGTTCTCCAGCCAGCAACAGCCTTCTCCAGAGCTGTCACCCCAGAGAGCCACGGCAGGAACGTGGGCTCTCACGTGCCACCGGGGCTTTTATTAATCCCTGCTGTGGGAAAGGCTAACCCATCTCCAAAAATCTGAGAGAGTCCCTGTGTTATCTGTGGAATGCTACTGGAAAGGCTTTTATTTTAGCAATCCGTGTCTAGCTACTTAAAAACTCATTTCCCTAGAATGAATTCTGTACAGAACCTTGTTGATTTTTATCTTGGCAAAAAGTTCCTGTCACTCTCACAGAGCTTTTATTTCCCCCCCTTTTTTGGTTTAGAGAAGCATGTTAATTGTTAGAGGCAAATTCAAGTCTCCTGACCTCAGAGAAAATTGTTTATCATTAAATACATGTATATATGATACGTGATATGTTTAAATATATGTATTTAAGCTAGGGGTTTTTGCAACATCTGCTACAATAGACTGCATTGCACAGTTCTCCTGCAATAAGTATATCCTGATATTTTTAGCACCTCATCTAATACATCCACCCTGCTGTCCGCCAGTATAATTGTAGCAATCATCATCTTGTTCCAAAAAAATAAAAATAATAGGGAAATAACCGATCTTTCCTTAGTTGCAGGGAGTTTTGAACTGCTTCCCTGTGCTCAGGGGCTCATTGGATCTCATAGTGAGTAGGTGGGAGCGGGGTGTCCTGTGGGAAGTGGTCCAGCGCTGATGGAGTGCATCAGGATGCAGGTTCTTGCACGGGGACGGTCTTTAAAGGTTCTGGATGGTTTGCAAAGGGTTTGCTACTCTGCCTGATGTGGGGGAAGGCAAGTTGTAAATTAAATTCCTCAAAGCTTGGAAGTATAATGACCTCAGTAGCAATATAGATGATTTTTTTTTTTTCTGCTGCTTCAGGTTTCCAGACTTTTCTTTTAATCTTGTGTGTATGTGTTTTTAGTATGTTGATCTGAAAAAGCCTGAACGGTCCAGAATTGAATATTACATGAAGTATTTGACCATCTTTTCCCTTAATGATTCCTAACAATTGGATTATTTTTTTTTTTATTTTCTTGTGAGGACTTAATAACGTACTATAATTTTCAAGGTGGATGTGCCTGCAGTACGTTTTCCAGAATAACACTGATATTGGTCTCAGTGCTCTGTTTTCTGATTTTTTTTGAGCATCCCTCTTAGTGGTTTCTTTTTCTCCTGTCAGAGACCTACTGCAATAAAATGCTTTTCCTTTTAACATAGACTTAAAAAAAACCCCAACAAACCAAACCAAAAGAAGGTCATGAGTGAAACAGTCTTGTTCTTTAGTGTAAAAAATGTGGTTTTGTTACTGAGGCAGAAGCAGGAGAAATTTTGCTTTGGAAACAACTAAAGGAAAAGCTTTAAAATATTTTTTTTTTCATAGCAATTGTAAAGAGGGAAGATTTCTGAACTGGATACAAGAAGTCATTAAGCTGAAATTTGGATTTGCATCATGAAATGCACATAATAGAAACTGTGCGTGTGACAGAACTTTCTCCATCGCTAATGAAAGTTCATTATGGAACTTTGCATATTCTCCTCAACAAGGCCAGCTCATCCTGCCCCAGTAGATCAATTAACTTTTCTTCGCCATCTGTTCGGCCAGCCATTAGTTCTGTCAACATTGTGTCTTCTGGTGGCTTTCAACAACAGAAGGGCTTTAGGAGGCTGGAGAGGAGGGAGGTGCCGGTGGGGCGCTGGGGTGCGTTTGCTGAACGCTGCCATGGCAGCTTGAACATCCTTGAAAAGAGGACTCACTGATGGTGGGCAGTGATTCTATCTGTAGCTTATTCTTCACTTGTGTCAGTAAATGTTGGATTTGGTGTTCCTCGTGGTTTCCAGAATCATGCAGGCAAATCTGGGACATCAGTTGTAGCCCTAACCAGAGGCATGGTGCTGGTTTTGTTAAAAATTGAGGTAGACTCAGCCTGACCTTCAGTGAGATTCTGATCAGCCCATAGGAGACCAAGGCGTAGGGGCCCATGGAATTCTGGAGGGACTTTGAACAGTGCACTCAGGAGCCTCACTCAGAATGTCCTGTCTTTGTTAAGAAGGGACAAAACGTTGAAGACCATTGAGAACACGGACACCTGATAGTTACCGAGTCCTTTTGAAAGTCTGTCTGCTGAGAGCTCTGCCTCAAAATACACCATGTGCTTAAGTAGCTATGAAGGTATTTCTCATCTCCTGACGCTCCTGTAGAACGGGACACAGAAATACAGCTACAAAGGGTATGCTATAGATTGTACGTGCCTGTGTTAAACGACGTTTGCAAATCCTTGGGTAGAAAAAGGGAGTTTCAACAAATGGGAGGTTTTTTGGGTACAGAGCCTGTGTGGAACATCACCTCTCTGGGGCTGAGCAGGGCTAAACATATCTTTTTCTTTTTGAAGGGTACCGGTGTTGCTTTTGACTTAGCAGCCACCCTGCATTCAAAAATTGTATTGTTCAGCGCTCAGAACCCCCGGTCATCTGTGCAGTAACGAAGTGGTACGAGCACAAAGAGGAGAATACAAAGAAGCTTTAGGAAAGAAATCGATTTACTGTTTGAGAGGATTTTGCCGTACAGAAAAGCGAAGAGGAGAGTTTTATTTTTAAATCATGAAAAAACTGTCAGGCGTCTCTTAAAACATGAAATCATCCTTGCTACATTATCTGCCATGCCAAGTAATTGAGCTTCAACTTTGAGCACCCTGCAGATTTCTTGCCTTCTGTCATTATATATGAAATACAAATAGTGAAGGTCTGGTCTGTAGGGCTTCTTCCTTACTTGTTGCCTAAGTTAGAAGGCAGGTACAGCGGGCGAAGGAGGGGATTGCGCGTGGAGAAAGTACCACCTTCTGCTTAAAGTGTCCAAATGCCACTCTGGGAGAGGAGGTGATGCCCCTATCACTGACATAGGGTATCTGCTTGATGGTGCTTCAGTTAGATGAACTGAAAATGCCACAGAGAACCTCTGAAAATACTGATAATCATAGAATGGTTGGGTTGGAAGGGATCTTAAAGACCACCCAGTGCCACCCCCTGCCCTGGACAGGGACACCTCCCACCAGCCCAGGTTGCTCCAAGCCCCCTCCAACCTGGCCTTGAACCCCTCCAGGGATGGAGCAGCCACAGCTTCTGTGGGCAGTAATAGCTGTTCGTATAATGGTGAGGCAATTTATGGACCTGATCCGATTGAAAAATAGCCTGTTTGTTAACTTTCTTGAGGTGCTTTTAAGCTGGATTCGTTACCAAAGCCAGTTTACCATGTGAACAAACGTTATGTCGTCACATGGGACAGGGCGCTGTGAGAACGTGAGTGAATGGTCAGGACAGAATTGGGGATATTTTTGAAAATAGCCTTGTCTAATCAGATTGTAATGACACTTGTGACCTCCTTCTGGTCACACAATCCATGAATTCACGTAAGGTTTTTTTTAATGAGGAAACTGTGTATGTAACATTAAAGGGTGGCGGGGAGAAAAAGATTGTTTCCTATTTTCTTCCTCTGTGATGAGAGTGACAGTAACCCATCTGAGGAACTAAATGGTCTGGAAAATTATAATTAAGGAAAACCCAAACATTTTGTTTTGAAAGTACAAAACTGAAATGAAGCTTTTAAGAGAGGAGGCAAAGTGTTCATGCCACCAGTGAAACATTAGAAATTGTTTCCTTTAGAGGTATTTGCTTTTTTAGGACAACTCAGAATTCCAGGAAAGAAATCTGATGTAATTCACTCCACAACTCTTATTGTTGCGTTCTTTTCTTTTGAAAAATGTTGTTTTAATGTGAGTGGTTTAGATGTAAGCAGCATCCACATGACTCTGGTAATGACTGGCTGTTACAGTGTCTCTTTCTGGAGTTTGGGCCTTTTTAAAAAACTCAAAAGGGTTTTATCCAGTGTGAAATGAGATTGCTTTAGATAACTGGTGGAAGTTTTCTTTAGATACCTAAAGTTTCTTTTGTTATTTTTGGCTTAAGATTCCTTGTTCTGTGGATGGAAATTCTCAAGCTGGACATAGTCGTTTACAGAATGGGATGGCAGGGCTAAGACAAAATCATTCCATATATTCCAAAATGTTCCATATTTTCTTCAGTTAGTGTATATTATATGTCCCTGGCTTTTAACATATTTGAAGCTAGACATTCTCTATCTCATAGAAATTCTTACAGATATAATACTGCTCCCACTCTTTGGTTGGTTTCGGTCCTGAAAGCCAAATGCGATATTAATAGACCTGAAATAGGCTCCGCACGAGGAACGTGCCAAGAAATCCCATTGATTTTCTAGAGTTGGGGGCTTGTAGGGGGGCAACCAGAAATAGTATAGATCCTGTGTTACCTCTAGATGTCATGCATTTTGGAAAACCTGGAGATTTGGGGGGTAACATGACGTGCATCATAATGAATAGTCACAGCTTTATGCTTTTCAGTTTCAACCATGTTGAATAATCATAGGAAAAAAAATATTACTAGCCAACTTCTACGTTACTCAGTCTCATCTAAACCCCCTTTAGATCCGTACCCTACAGAGTCCAGATCTTGTCCAGTTCAGTCTGTGTAAGGATCAAAAGCCCATTTATGCCTGGGTATGTTTGTATGGGCTGAGAGATTGGGGTTTGGCTGAAAGAGCCGGGTCTCCTGTTACCCAAGCCCTCTTTCTGCTTCTATCATAATCCCATTAATAAAGAATTACTAATAACAGCAAATCAAAGGAGCCTAGAGGAGATATCTGCCTTGAAAAACAACTTGAGCAAGTAAAACAGCAAAATTACATGGTTTTGTGTGTGAGTCTTACCTAATGTGTTATTGTTGTATTGTGGTATTACAGACCTCTGGCTTTCAGAGTTTTTCTTTCATCTCTGCAGAAATGAATCAATATTAACAACGTTATGGTTTAAAATAGTAATAATCTTTACTGAGTTCCTGTTTCCTTTGAGATAGATTACTTCTCTACACAAATGGTTACTCTGGGCCCTGTCTCGCTTGCCGTTTCAGACTCTGCACCTGGGTACTTCAGTAAATCCTTCATTATATCAGATTTTACCTTATTTGTCAATATTGTGGCCAGCTGTTTGTGTGTCTGGGGTTAATGTCTTGTTGATGCTTCCCTCAATTTCCCACTTTCTAAGAAATGAGCTATACAAAAAAAAAAAAAAAAAAAAGAAAAACATACCCCAAACCAAACCAGAAACCTCCAGCTGAAAATTCTGACTATTCAGAAATTCAGGTGCTATAAAAATCTGTTAAAGTGTGTAATGGACTCTCAGGGGAAGAGGTGGGAGCCCTTTCTCTTGAAATGTTTAAATGTAGCTCAGAACAAATGTTATGTTATGTACTGCACAGAACAACCCCCCATTGGCAGAGGGACTGCTTTGGATATTATTTATATAGTAACAGGAATGAGCAGCAAGAAAACAAGAAATAGCACCAAATAGCAAATTATTAGGCGTTTATTGAGTGTGTGTAAATCAAATGGGTGAGATGTAGAAGTGATGCTGAATTATTAATAGAAATAGAATTGGTTGACCTAGTTAAAGCTTTTCACCTCTGTCTTAGAGGATGCAGCACCTGAAGATCGCCACATAACTCAAAAGACTGGCATATAATAGAAAGTGTTTGAGGACAAGGAGAAGGGATACACCTGTAGCTTGGGATTCCCTGTCAAAAAATTTCACTGAAGCTACTTGTGCGTAAACACTGTGCTGTTTGTAATTCCTGAAGGAGTTGATTCTTCTTTCAGAAATAGTTTTCGCATCCTCTGCTTCTTATCTGAAATGTTAGTGCATCCTTTAACCCAGAGTGCAAGATGCTAAATTACAGTGATGGTTGGAAACTAATTAAGCATTGCAGGTGCCCCCATGGTGGGAGCTCTGCAGATGCATGGGACCTCCCTGCGGGTACAGCCCTGAGATTCCCCGTCCTCACAGAGGGGTTTGGACTCAGGAAGGGCTGGAGGAAGGAGTCGTAGGAGCACTGGGATCTGCAACTGCTCCAAACACCATCTCCTTGTCCTCCTGGCTGGCAAGGGGCTGGCTACTGCTGTAGCTTGCTGGAGGGCAAGGATTTACATTTAAACAATTTCTATATTCACCTCCTTTCTGTTTTTCTCCAAATTTTTGTTTTATATCTGAAAATGTATGTATTTTTCTGTGAGAAAACACGCCTGGCTTTTCTAAAAAGCAGTGCGAGAAACAAAAGGCATGTGCTGCTGCTTCAAAAGAAATCAATGCTAACATTAGGGGAAAGGGTGTTATTTGTTTTGGTTAATAAATAAGGAGTTTAGTTTTCAACATCTTCAAAATTTGTGTAAGTGGATAATGCCATCAGAGCCCTGGAGGACACGGTACCCCAGTAGGGAAATGGCTGGAGTGGGCTGTGGGGGGTCTCTGGTCCCTATTCTCACGTGTCTCTGGTGACTGTAGGCAGGTCACATCTCCAGTGCGCTCCTGGACCCCTCCCTTGGCATCGTGTCACAAGGGGAATGATGTGTAGACCTCTTTTACAAGAGAATTCCAGGTGTGTGGATGAAAAGAATGAGATCCAGGCTTTTGGTGTTATGATAAACGGTTAATAGTTGGGTAAGTGCCAACCTGATAAGGTGTTTAGTGAATTGAAATTCTGTTGTTGACATTAATCCTTGAAGGAGGATTAAACTGCAGTGGGCAGAAGATACTTCACTTGTGAATGGCAGTGCACACATTTCTTTTCCATTCATGAACTTGATTGTTTTAATTAACGCATCTTAAATTTCCTGAACGTCCATCTATAGACGGAGGGATGTCTGCCTACTTTTTCAGGTTGGGCCTTTGTTTTCTGGAGCTTTCTTAAATGAAAGCCAAGACAATGCACAACAGAAAAACAGGCTCTTGTAAAAACAGAATTAACATCAAAAAGATACTTCTGATTCTAGTTCACTCGATTTGATCAGGGGAATGAATAGATTATTAAGACTCAATATCCTTATATCATCTCCTGCCATCAGTACGGAGAGGAAATAAGTATACAAATCACTAAATTACTTCAAAGCTGCTTGGCAACTGCAAATTACAAAATTGATCATCTGACTCATTTATATTTCTTTCAAAGAAGAGAAGAAGGAATTAAAAACAGTTGAGGATTATCACAAGGCGTAAATCCTATTGCAGGTGTACTGTAATGGCAGAAACATCCCTATATGCAAAACATGCAAGAGTTAAATTAATAATAATTTAAAAAAACAGCTGTACTTCCCTTTGGCTTTGTCCTTTTCACTCCCTGTCATGCCCAGAGCAAGCCTACACATGAATATAACTTAAACTTGGTTGTTTTTCATGGAATCATAGTATTGTCGAGGTTAGAAGGGACCTTTAAGACCATCTAGTCCAACCATCAACCGAACTCTGATAAAAACCATCACTAAACCATGTCTCTAAGCACTATGTCAACCCTGGCTTTTAAATATCTCCTCTTGTCCCATTGCCTGTTCCTTGGGAGAAGAGACCGACCCCCCCTGGCTACACCCTCCTTTCAGGGAGTTGGAGAGAGCGAGAAGGTCTCCCCTCAGGCTCCTTTTCTCCAGGCTGACCACCCCCAGCTCCCTCAGAAGTTCTCCAGCCCCTTCTCCTTGTGCTCCAGACCCCTCACAGGGTCCGTTGCCCTTCTCTGGACCCGTGAGTACTTTTATCCATGAGTACTTCTATCTGCAAACGGATTATATCAACTGTGCTGTTTTTGTCTGGTCCTTTCTTCTGACTGGCTTTGGTAACCTGGAACTGTAACAGAGGAAAACAAGTGGCATGTTTGTGGCTCGCACATATAGAACGCTATCTCTAAAGGGTTGCATGGAGAGAACCTTCTGAGGATACTTAAAAGTAGCTTAAAGAATATATCTTTTTGTTCCATATCCATTAGCATACTTATCCTGGGCAGAGATAATCTGCTAAATTTGAACCATCTATTTTTCCATCTTGAATATTCAGTGACTCGTAGTATATTAAACAAGGGTGAAGTGAGGTTACAGTTTTCCCAAGCAGCACTCACGACAGGCTTTTCTATGTCTGTGTCGGATGGAATAGTATACTCTCAAATTTTCCTATGAACTGTCTACCTGCTCTGCGTGCTCCTGACCAGCACTGCTGTTCTACAAACCTGGGACCTCTTCCTGCAATTACGTGCTGGCATTTTAGGCGTTGGAGGGATGAGGCTGCTCTTGTGTGGCTTCGTTCCGTCTGCAGGCGCGGTTGCCTGAGGCACAGGATGCTGCTCTGGGTGGGAATTCTCTAGTTTGAGCATTTCTCCATCTCTTTTTCTGTAAGTTTTCCCCCTGTCATTTTTCCCTTTGCTGTTTTCCCCTGGTTATAGTGTTTGCTGTTTATTGTCCTAAATTAATGATTGTCTCCACGCTTTCCTTTTCTCAAAGATGAGACTGGTTGCCTTGCGGGTTTGTAGCTCAGTGGAGACTTCTGCAGAACACAGTAAAACCAGAAATCCCTTGGCTGTGCCTGCAGCAGGCGTCGTGTCAGGAGTTCCAGAGAGAGTTATACCTTTGTCTTCTTCTTGAAAAGCAAACCAGCTTTCCATCGTCTGGCTGACCCCTGTCATTGCCTCTGTTATTTCTGAATAACAGTTTGGTTTCCTGATTGCTTTGATTGCTGTGTCACAGTTGTCTCTGTTCAGCTACTTCTCCATATCTATGTTTCTTAGATTTGAAACTGGTTTCCATTAGGCATTCTTTTCCTATTAGTATTAGCTCTAATTTAGGTTCTTTTTCCCTTTAGTTCTTATCTGTCTTCTGCCTCAACTATAAAATCAAGGCAATGGTCCATTGTTAGACTCCTGTGGGTTCCCCAGTGAAGAGATAGGATGAAGGTCTGTGCAGTGGTCTGCGTGAGCCAGCCGATGTGGAGGCAGTTAGATATTTTTATTAATCTAGTAGTCCCATAATGAATCTAATTGTCCCATAAAAGTTCCATTGAAATAGGCTTGAAAGAAAGAAGCTGTGTCTTTTTCCTTGCAATGTTATCTCTCTGTGTTCTTAAGGGGATCAAGAGACTTTTGACTTAAACTCGGGCAACTCAAAAGTGCATCTCAAAGTTGCTCAGATGAGAAACTAAGAAAAGGTAAGAGCAGAGATAGGTTTTTGAAAGTTATTATCTTGCAGTGCATTGACAACTTGTGATTAATGATTACGCTGCCTAAATTGCCAGTATAACACAGTGCTACAGACAGTATTTCTCTAGTCATTTATTATATTTGCAGTTACTGTTAGCAGCAGCACCTTTTTCTGTTTCTTACACTTTTTATTACGTGTGAAAGAATGGGAACACTGCATTGTCATAGAGATTACTGTTGTGGGTGTCAGAACGCCAAATTGCCTCCATTAGGGTGTTCTAAGATCATCAAATAGTAGATTAGCTCCACGTAGGCTACTTTGTTTAAGATTTTGCTTAAATGTCCTCATTTAGATATGTGAAATTTCTTCTTGGTGCTCCTTAATGTTATGGAAGAGGTTTGTGTGTGGTCCTGAGAGGGAGCTGCTCTTGCCAGTGCGGGACTGGGCTGAGATTTGGGAGGGCTACGTACGCATCCTCTCTCTGCTCACCTAAGGACTTTCTGGGTCCTTAGGGGAATTGTTTCTCCTCCTATTATTCCCATTCTACTTGAAAGGATGGGAAAAGGAAGGGAAATCTCAAAATGACACCCTGTTTTTTCATGTCGCAAAGTGGGAGATGGAGAGATTGGCTTTTCCAAGACAGCAAAAAATGGGAAATGAACTTTTGCTTCTTATGTGTCTCCTTTCTGTAACCAGGGGATCAGCTGGTCCTGAAACGTGCCAGATGTTTTATTTGTTATGCAGGTGTCTCAATCTTAGCGTGGTCCTGGCTTGCCATTTTTAAGAGCTGTTGAAGTCACTTGTTGGAGGTCCGAAATCGCACAGGGTGTCTTGTCCCTCCTGTATGGACCACTGCAACCCAAGGGAGGAGCACTGGGTCCCAGCTCCCTCTGCCATCTCCCCACCTGCCCCTCTGCTGCTTGTCCCAAACGATTGCTTCTCTGGTCAAGTCAAAGTTAAATATTCTGGGTTTATAAAAGCATCTTTTGGTGCAGCAGGTAGGCACCGTCTACAGACTATTAATGGTTTTTCAAAATAAACTATTTGTCCTGGCAGTCAGCTCTTAGAGCTGCTTTGTTTCGACTTGGGTTGTTTTCAACCCCCCCATTTCTTTCCACTTTCTTTTTCTTTATTGAGAAACTTTTTGCTTTTTAGTCATGAACAAGGCATAATGCAACAACCGGTATTTTCCACAATCAGTAAATAATGTAGAGCTCCAAGGGAGGAAATAGGAAAGCTATTGAGAGAAGTAAATGAAAATGAAAATGGAATTACATTGCTTTACAAGATGCAGATACACTGAAAGCGGTTTTAGACATAAGAGGCAATACTCTGTCATTTGTATTTAAGTCTTAGGCTGGGTTGATGCTTTTTGCTTTGTTTCAGTATTAACTCTTTATTAAGATCTCTATCTGTCATGGATTTCACTGTTTTATATGTTTGCTAAATGTGTCCGTGCGATGCAAAGAGCTTTTTATTAGTTTTTAAAATAAGCTGTCCTTTCACCGTGATGAGAAGAGGCAGGGTACTGAATGGATGAGAATCGCAATTAAAATGCCCAGATTGTGCATCCCTGAAACTCCACTAAGCTGAAACCTCCTGCCCGGGCAGTTCCCTTTAGGTGCAGGAGTCAAACGTAAAGATTTCCCTCAGCTTTTTTGTCAGATGCTTATCTAGACTCCTTCAGGGGTGGTGGCTGATGCCTCCTTGTGGGCGTTGGTCATCGACAAACCACTTCGGGAAAATTGTATCATCTCCCATTTTGCAGAGATTTAAAAAAAAAAAGAGGACAAAGCAATGATGTAGCTTGCCTGGAAATGCCCTGGAAACGATCAGCAGAGGTGGTGTCCCGAGCTGCCGAGTCCAGATGGCTGTGCAACGTGCAGGTTAAACGATTGCTTGACACGGAGCGTGGAAGTGTGAAACGGCCACGTAAAAGACCTGTTCCTTTACCTGAAAACCTGCATGTTCTCACTGAAGACCCAGAGTTCACCTTGTGTCTTGGGAGAAGAGATTTAGCCTTTGGAAAAGTGTCAGTGAAGGAAAGGTTCTGTAACCTTGGCAGTTCTCACGCCTCTACTATTGCTTCCAAGAAGAACACAACAAAGAGCCAGAATTTGCCACTTATTGAGAGGGGTTTAAATAGTCAGCTCCCATTTATGTTTTGTCAGAAATAGCTCTGAACAGAAACACTACCAGGGAAATGGAATTTGCTCTGGGCTTATCTTTTTATTGTGACTTATAGGAATTCTGGCAGGTAAATGTTTGTGGACTCACACGGGTCTGAAGATTGCTGCTATCATCCTGATGACAAAAATATAGGACTTTTATTCGTGCCTTCTGGGAGCCATGAGGTTAAGAAAATGACTTAGATTTTTTTTTTTTTTCCCCCTCATTTCCCAGAGTGTCTTTTGAAGTGAGAAATACACACATCAGTCCTAGAAGCACTGATCAAAGCCCTGCTCTGTCTCACCCCTCCAAATGTAACGACTAGAAAAATTGCCAGCCAAGCTAAAGGGATGGGAAAGAAAAAATGGTAGGGTGAGTAAAGGACACTTTTAGCTCCTCAAAATTCAACCCGTGCCCCAGGAATGATTAGGGACTCATTTAATCTTTATTTTATAGCCGCATCACCATGTGTTCCTAAACCTCTTGGATGTTTTTGACTATCACTTCCATTTAGAAGTGTGCAGAGATTGATCCGTTTATAGCCTCCCAGCTCTGAGTTATTCATAAGGAGTCAGATCTCTTCCTGGTGGATACATGATTAATAATTGAGGGTTATTGAACATTATTCCTGTTTGGGATTCCCATCTGGGAAAACATAGGTCATGTAGGAGGGT
Source organism: Gallinago jamesoni (assembly GCA_025769975.1). Taxonomy (NCBI): domain Eukaryota; kingdom Metazoa; phylum Chordata; class Aves; order Charadriiformes; family Scolopacidae; genus Gallinago; species Gallinago jamesoni. Next base: position 1,911,564 of record JAOQGH010000015.1, on the reverse strand, counting down.
GTCAGTCCTGGAGAATTACGTGACAGTCACGGCGAAAGTCACCAATTCTGTTGGTGAAAGTGTAGTATGTATCCCCCATCCTAAATATCTGCTAAATTTTGTATTTTATCTTGTGTATGAGTCTTGGATTGGTTCTGCCTTGGGATTTTAAAGGTCATGTAATTACATTAAAGCATCTATAGCATAGTTGGAACCTAGCTAGATTTCTTAACGTTTTTTATTTGTATTGGCTGGGCTTTTGATCGTTTAATCGTGCTCAAGAATAAGTGGCAAAATCAGTCAGAATAATTCTCCATGTGCTATTAATACTTGTCACTAGTTGGCAGTGACAATTCACTTTGAGCTCCCAGTGAATGGGAGAACGGGCACTTTTCTGACACATGACAAATAATCATTTTTGGAAAAAAAAAGAGAACATAAACAGAAAAAAAAATCCGGATTTTTCTTAATTTTTTTCCATATCACAAAAGTTCTGTGTTTTGCTGAGTTAGAAGGGATCATCAGTTTGTTCTGTGCATTAGTCTGTAGCTGAGGACAGGGTGGGTCTGTGGTCCTTAATTGATGCTACTAATAGTGAGGTAAACATGGGGACATTTAGTCTTTTAGACGGTTACGTATGTTCTGAAGAGTTACATTGTTCTGTAAATTCCTGGCTCAGAGTCTGACCGTATTTGAATTTAAAAAAAAAATAATAAAATTGATATAGTATTGAGAAATCTTAGAACAATGGAAGTACACCTTGGCAATTGCCTATCAAATGTTTAGTATTTTTGATGCAAAAAAGACCCAAAGCGGTCATTTTTTATGAAATTATAAGGAGTGGGAAATATTTTGGTGGTTTTTTTTGGTCTTCATTATGTTGAAGTTTATCTTGGAGCTGGAGGCAGAGTAGTTGTGCACTGAAAAGACGCTTGGGAAGAGGGTAATTACAGTGATTAAGCAGTTGGCTGGTCCCTGCACTTCTACTGGGAAGCTTTTGTCTTTGCAGCCTCTACCTGTCTCACTGGTAATTAGTTGTTTAAGGGCTGAACCCAGGTCTCCCATTGAAAATCAGTGGAAATACTGTCTTTGAATCTTACTGTAAAGGTTTGATTCAGGAAGAGCCTTTAATTTCTGGGGCTGCCGCTGGTTTCAGTGAGCATTTTGCGACTGTAGAGTTTCCAAGACGAGTCTCAAACTGTGGCAGAGAAATTATGTCTTAATTCAGTGGTGTGTTTTGGCTTGTTTGGTTGGTTTTGTTTGGTTTATTTTCAGTGAACACCTGGAGTGTTACTGTGCGTGTATTAAAGATAAGTACTGGAGTTCAAAAACAGAAAAAAAGGCACTATCTCAAGAGCGACGAGCCACTCCTGTGTGACCTATTTTGCAATATATTTAAAGAAACATGATTTACTAAAGAATAAGACATTGCAACAGTACATTTGTCACAATAGGAGAATGGTTGGATTCCCACTTGAGAACACTTGAGGTTCATGAACTGGGTATTATGGTTTACTCATCTTTAAGAAGAGGAGGGCTGTGCTCTTCATATTAATATTATGAGAAATTTTCCTTCTTAAATGTCAGGAAAAATGTTTTGCAAGCTCATAAAATTCTTCAGGAGACCTGCCTGGTATAGCAGCGACTGTCCAGAAAATAATCCTAGGAATATAAAATATACAGGGGGTCAGAAACAGGATTCTGAAATGGGTTAAATCAGAATTTCACTGAAGTTCCTGTTAAATCATTGAAAAATAGGGTTCATTTGGGGATTTAATTTTTTCAACTGATGTTGGTTTTAGAAATCTATAGTTCGCTGCTGCAGCTTTCCCAGATTCGTCTTTTAATTAACTTGCCCGCGTGATCTCTCACATTCTAGACATCAGAGATTTTTCCTGGAATAAGGAAATATTAAAAAGTTATTTGCAGCCATTCAGCGTTTCCTCCCGTAATGGATTCTATGGCACTTAGCATGCACTTACCTCAGGTTTTATCTCGCCGCCCATCGCCCTTGTATCCGAGTTCTTCCCATCAAAAGCAAAATCTCTTTCCCTGAAATACTGCTGATGAGAATGGACAGGTTGTTTGCTTTAGAAAAGCAATGAAGAGAAATCCAAAAAGGCAAAGCTTAATGAAGAGAAGGCAGTTGCATTTAGGAGAATTAGTGCTCACAAAGAAAAGATGGGGTTTGGATTTTAGATCTGAAAGAGATAAGGACTTTTTATTTCATTCATTTTCTGGTGTCATAGATTTTAAAGGGGAGAGCCTGGTTTTCTGTTTGGTGATATAACATCGCTGGTGGGATTTCTTCCAGGCAAATGGGTTGTGGGGAGAATTACCATTGGGGCAGTGCGGGTCCCAGAGAAGTTCCTCTCTAGCTAAAACAACTTTATTTTCATTTACTTTTCCATACGAAGCCGGGCTTCTGGAGGGGCTCCAGCTGCAGCAGCAAATGGCCATTCTCCGGGTTACTGGGAGCGATAGTTACACTTGGAGTATCTGAATGAAGGCTTTGATTGAGGTTCCAAAGACCCCTGTTTTCATTGCCTTTGGACCACGTTCTCCTATACCCAAGGTACTGTAGGCTCCTATGGAATTTATGGAGCACTTCAAGCCCACAGTTTAAAAGAGAAGTGCCAAAAACTGCTTTGGATACACCTATCAATCTTTTTGCTTGTGAGCCCAACGTTCCCACTATCTGCATATTTCTTCTGATAATTTGTGAGCTTGTCCTTTCAGGGGTCCTGCGAGCTCAACCTGTCCCTGTCATCCATCCTTTTCAGTTGGGAGACCGAGGCACAGAGATACCGAGTTTCTTCTCTGAGAAGAGCATCTGTGATAAAAATGGCACTTAAACTCATGTCTCCTGTTCCTTAGTCTTTTGAATTTAACCCAAGATGCTGCTTTAAACCAAGCCCTCTCTGACCTTTTCAAGAGATCTTAAAAGTTTACTTACCCCTAGGGCTGTTGTGAAGCTTAATTAATGTTTGTAAAGTGCCTTGAGTTCTTTGGATAAAAGCGTTTTGGATTATTAATATTAATAATAACAGATGAGCCCCTGAAACATTCTAGTACAGTAGAATGAATTAACATGAAGCAAGCAATCAACAACAACAAATCAAACCAGTAATGCCATCGTAGCCTTGGGCAACGCGTCCAGCTGGTGGCCTGATAGATGTGACAGATGAATCCGTTGATACGCTCTTCAGTCATTTCCATTGTAAATTAAACTGTCTCCCGTGTCCCCAGAACCACGGCGTTTTAGCCAAAAGTCACCTGCAGCATTAACTTGATTTTTCCAGTTGAGTGTTTTCTTTTTTTAAGTCATCTTCTACAGGTCATATTCAGTCATGACATGAACTGATGCATAACTTTTTGGGGTACTTTTCAGGGACTGACATAAGCTGTGGGAGATGGGGCACCGTTTCTATAGCCAAGATGGCCCATGAGGGCCAGGAGAGACCTGTTCCTTCTGCAGGGCTTTCACCACCGTTGCCTGGTGCGTGTCCTCACAGCGAGGCATCACTCCTTCTTCAGAAGCATCAACGAGCAAAATGGACAGGAAAAACTAGAGAAATGAAGTCCCAGGGACTG